>VZTY01026373.1:0-87408 GCA_013400935.1 Turnix velox
TGATTCTGTGATTCTATATGTCTCTCTTTATACATATAAAAATACCAGTACAGCATTTGTCCAATCTTGGAACTAAGTTTACACTTTTTTCAATCAAAAATTCATAGAATGGTTTGGATTGGTCCTTAAAGATCATCTAGTCCCAATTGCTATGGGTAGGGAGACCCCTCACTAAACCAGGTTGCTCAATGCCTCATCCAGCCTGGCCTCAAACACCTCAATGAAGGGGGCATCCACACTCAGTTGAGTTATAAGCCCTCTTTTGATAGTCAAAATAGACAATGTTAATCTGAAATAAAATTTTTCTTCATGTTTGTAAAATCTAGATTTAGCTTGTCAGAGACAGAAGTCTTACTCTGAATTTACACCTAAAACCAACATATTGTGTTGTCACATCCTCCTAAGCCTGAACAGTTTATTTTCTAGAAATGTTTATAACCGTACACTTTACACTCTACCATTCAAAATGAGAAGATTCTTTTCCCTTTACCAGCCATTAGCCAGAGGAAATCTTTAAGACCTTGTACTACCACATAACTCTAAGGTAACTTTTGTTTTAATATAGCAACTGCTTTCTATTATATTTTAATAATGCACTATAGAGTTTCTGTGGTATTGTTGAGCTGCTTTTCCAAAACAATATTGTTTAGCTCACTTCAAATGTCACTACATTTAGTAATCAGCAGTGAGTTTGTGAAGAGCTGATTCCAAGGAAGAAAGAATGAGGATCTGCCAGGTGGACCTGGCAAGCTTTTCTGTCTAGCCTTGTAACACTGAACATCACGTATCCACTGCACAATGAAAGTGGAAATAAAGACCTCTGTCTCTAAATGAATAAGAGAGAAAATGTGAATTTAGAAATATGGCATGAAGAGGAATGCCTCTCAGCAGCCTGGAGCTGCTTGCAGCCTGGTGACTGCAAAGGACTTGCTTTTCAAGTTATTATGGGTTTGGATCGAACGTAATCTGATTGATTCTTCAGAATAAGAAGTAAAGAGCAATAGAGAAGTAGCAGTAGTGACAAGCACAATCTTCAGGGTTCACCTAACTCAGGTTCACAGATTGAATTTTTCTAACCAAAAGTATAAAAAGCCTTAGTAATGAGGAGCATCTCTACATCTGTGAGTTGGTTTTAGGGCAAAGATCTGTGATACAAGTGTGTCAATTCAGATCCATCCTTTGACACTTCGATGACTTAAAGCACCTAAATTAGTATCCTAATTGCATATTGGGAAGACTTATTTCTCTTCATTAATTAAAGAAAGATGAAGAAGATTCATAACTTAGATTACTCAGCCATGTAAAGTGACTTGAAATGAATCCAGGTGCAACACAAATGACACTCCAATTGCAAAAGAACATTTCTCTTAATTTACTTTTTGAAAACAGGATTTATTCAAATATAAAATTGGAAACAATTCATGGGATACAAGATGTGTTCAGAGGTTTTTTTTTCAAGTATCACGTCCAGCACAGTTGGTCTCATTTGCATCACTTTACCATTCAAACAAGACACTCATGACAGATGGATGAATAACCTGAAATAGTTATGTCTGTCCTTTCCCTCTCCTCCCCTTCTTTATCACAAAAGTTAAGTCATTAAAAACATTCAACTTTTTACAAAATCACCCCTATGTGAGTTCAGGGACATGTAATGAACTTTATTCGATAATCAGTGGTAATCAATATTCTGCTTTGAGAGGAACAATGTTACCTAAGGTTGACATACTTAAATCTTTATCTCATTGAGGTATTTTCCTTGTAGTACACCCCACAAACCACACGGGAGCAAAAGCACAGCTCCAAGAGAGGTCCATAAAGGGTGATTGCAAGCCATGTCACATGAAGTCTCAACCCCACTAAAGTCAGTGACAAATCCTCCATCAACTTCCTCAGAGAGCAGATTTCAAGCCTGCCATCTGAGTAAGCAGAAATCAGATTTATTTATGGTGATTTAACCACATTGGTATAATTGTAGCTCTGAAGGTCATTCTGACATTTTGCAGCAGACCTGGACTCAGATCTGTAGTCCTGACAATTCTTCTGTCTGAGAGGTAATTACAGGGTTGACTCTAGAGTAAGACAAGTGGCTGGGCTTCATTGCTAGCAAAGGAAGCAACAAATAAAAATTCTGGAAAGGATCCAAAGCAAAATAATTCAACAAATAGTGTGGGAAAAAAAAAAAAGAAAGAAAAGAAAAAAAAAGAGGTGAAAAGATGCTGCAAAAACATGAAAAGATGCTGCAAAAAGAATCTCATACCACTATGTTTCTAAAAGTGTAAAGAATTTTGAGGCCATACAATGTAGGACATTTTTATACTTAAAAAAAAAAAAAAAGAGCTTGGAAACTACCAGAAATTGAAAAAGTTAGTGGGAGAAATCTTGCTTTCAGATTAAACAGAACACAACCAAACATGATTACATAGAAGTCAAGGAAATTCCTTTGGCCTCACACAGATTGTGAAAGTACAATTTGACAATGGGAGAGAACAATGTTATACAGTTATTAAGAGAAAAGCTTCAACCTAATATGACAGATGGGCAGGTTAAAGAATTTGAACTGATGGACTTTGCTGAAAAATTGAGAAATATACAAAATAATTTTACTAAGGAGGTACAGGAATTAGGCATACATCTTAACGAAACAAATTTTATCCAGAAAGATGATACATTTTAAAAGAGGAAAACATCAATTTTGTTGAAAATCCATGGAAGGTTTGTGAAAATCACTTGACAGAGTGAGATGAAGGGAAAAAAAAAGTGTAGAAGGGAGCAATTCTACACAAGGGGAGAAGAAGCTAGCTCTACAATCCTACATGAAGCTGAAATGAGACATGGCAGATTAAACGAACAACATCAATCCAAACTGCTTTCAAGTTAACTCAAGCAAAGAAGTGGTTGTATTCATTGTTCCTCTTTTAGGAAGGTAACAATGAATTCCCTTAAAAAAAAACCCAAAAAAACCCAGTACAGATGCAGGAACAGTAAGATAAGCACTTTAGAAAATGGCATGGAATGCTGGGGAAATCAGTGGGAAAGACCAGAAGTAATGGAAGAAAGAATGGATATTAGAGAGCTGTAACAAAATTAGGAAAGGAAATTACACTATACAAAAAGTGTTTGTGTTCCATACAGAAATCCAGAGGCTGGAAGCTGGAAAACTGAAGTCACTCTGCAGTCCCAAGAACTTTGGAGGGAAGAGAAGATGTTCTGGTGTTCAGGTGTATTAATATCTCTAATGAGCATTTATGTCTAAATTCTTTCACTGTATCAACATACAGAAGTCTGTAAAAAAAAAAAGTACAGAACTACCCCTGAGGTAAGTAGTCTGTTTAAGTGTAAGAGGGCTGTACTGGTGGAAGTAAATCAATAACAGAAACCCTTAGCAAAGTCACTGTGGATTCATAAAGACAGGAGGGCATAAAACTGCACTCCCATCATAAAGCAAAGAGTGGAGTGGCTGAAAGATGGGAAGCATCTCCCACAGCAAACTCCCCAGCAGCTCAAAAGCCCCTAAAACATCTGGCAGGAGGAACAACAGCATCTGCGTTTGTCAGTCCCAGACTGAGAATGAAACATTGTTCTCAGAACCTACCTCTCCAAAGGAGCAGGTTTTGAAATAAAGCTATGCACTGTCTGTGGGGAATACTAGATTTTGTAGCAGAATAAAGGAAAAGAAAAGGTAATAGAGTATTCTCCCCATATCAAAAAGTCATTTGCTAAGAAAACCATTTCTTGTTTGCAAATGGGGAGAATTATGTTACTGAGCACCAGAGAGATTAGATTCATTTTCCTAGGCTAGAGCACTGTGGCTTACACAAGCATTTTGTTAATGATTCCCAGAAATTTAAATCTGACCCTAATGCTGCAAAACTAATCTTGATGAAATTTTTATATGTTGTTCGTATCACCTGTATTTCCTTTATTTTTTCTGAAAAGCTGAATTATGCTGATAAATCAACACTGCTAAACAGGATTAAAAGTGCTGATGATGTCAATTGATAACATCATTTATTGTCATCCTAACTAAAGACTGAGTGCTATAAGCAGGTCCAGAGGAGGACCACAAAGATGATCAGAGCACCTCCCTTATGAGTACAGGTTGATGGGGTTGGGGTTGTTCAGCCTGAAGAAGAGAAGGTTCAGGGGGGACCTCATCATAACTTATCAATAACTGAAGGGGGCCTACAGAAAGGCTGGGGTAGGACTTTTGAATAGGGTACAGGATGGCAGGACTAGGAGTAATGGATGCCAATTGGAAGAGGGGAGATTCAGGCTGGATAGAAGAAAGAAGTTCTTTCCTGTGAGTGTGGTGCAACCGTGGAGGAGATTGCCCAGAGAGGCTGAAGATGCCCCCCCCCCACTCCCTGGAAGTGTTTAAGACCATAATATGATAGAAGAAAGAAGAGGGATTAAAGAAGAAACCACTAACAAGAAAAGTGGTAAATCATCTCAATTTCTCCTGTCATAAATACTCTTTAATATGTACTGGAATGAAAGCTCTGGAGATTTCATCCTACTTAGTCTCCAAAGATTTTATAGAACTGGACAAAATTCAGTGCTACAACAAGTAAAAATATTGAAAATTTTCTAAATGTTCTGTGCAGGCTTTCATTTTGACAGTTGCAAGAGCAAAATAAAAGTCTGGGAGAATATCTATGATGGCTCACTAGTTGGTAAATGGGCAGGATGCCTCATTCAAATGGGAACATAAAAATACACATTGTATCAAACACATAAGACAAGAATGATCTATGGACGAACATCCCTTCCATCATCCGTAACACATTAGCCACCCGATTAGAGCTAGCGTTCCTTTTAAATTCAGATGTTTTGCCAAATACTCCTGCCCAATATCATCTGCCATTACCTTCATTAATTCTGTGTCTGAAATTGCTTCTACTGACAGCCTTTTGGCACCTAGGAGATTCCAGAAAAAGCACTTCCAGCTGGTCTCAAGGTTGGAAGGCACTTGCCTCCATGCTGATGGCTTTTCAGTGAATTAATCCAATCACAATAAGATTGATATTCAGCTGCATGCTGCTCAGGAGATATTTCAGGAAGCAATTCTGGCTACTGAATGAATCAATATTTTTGAGGCTAGAAACTGGTTTAGATAAAATCCATGTAAGAAGTACTTCACCTCAAAGAGGCATGCCTATAGGCTAATAGCAAAGGAGCATTGAGTCCTAACACAATGTGGTAAGAACTCCAGATGCTTGTATAGAGTCAGACCAGATGATAAAGTTTGTTTTTTCAGATCATAAAGTCCAGCCATTAACCTAACATGGCCAAAACCAACAATAAACCGCGTTCCTAAGCACTATGTCAATTCATCTCTGAAGTATCTCCAGATATAAGAGATTTTACCAATTCCCTGAGCAGCCTGTTACAATATTTGATAATCCCTGAAGAAATTTTTGCTGATATCCAATCTAAACCTTCCATAGTGTAACTCAAGATCGTGTCCCCTTCTACTATCGCTTGTTACATAGAAAAAGAGACCAACTTCTAAAGTCCAAATAACAGAATCTAGATAAATACTACCTAACAAACCTAATACCTTCACATTACTTCTGAGAACACAATAAGGAGATATATCGTGGAGTTTTGAGTGTCCTTCTACTCAGTGGTTAACAGTGCAAGCAGTAAAGTTGATGGACTTTGTGATTTACAATTTCAGCAGGTAATCAACAGAACATGAGGCAGAATCACATCAAGTGGATTACACCATTAAAAGTCAACATTGAGCATTAGGCTTGACTCTTTTTCTGTCAATGGAAAATAAACAATTGCTATCCCCTTCCCCTTTTCATTGCATATCTCGTCTGATAATTCATTTGAAAACTTCTGTCATATTTTGAAGCAGATCTTGTGAGAGAAGAGAGGGGAGAGATTGGGGAGAGAGGAGAGAAAAAGAAGAGAGAGAGAGAGAGAGAGAGAGGAGAGACAGAGGAGAGTAGAGAAGAGAGAGACGAGACAGAGAGAGAAAGAGAGAAAGAGAGAGAGAGAGAGAGAAAAAGAGGAGAGAGAGAAAAGGAAGAGAGAGAGAGAGGAGAGATACTGTGGAGAGAGAGGAGATTGGGGAGAGAGACGAAGAATGGGAGAAAGAGGAGAGATTGGGAAGAGAGGGGAGAAAGAGGAGAGATTGGGGAGAGAGTGGAGTGATTAAGGAGAGAGAGGAGAGAGAAGAGAGAGAGAGAGGACAGAGAGAGAGGAGAGAGGGAGGAGAAAGAGAGGAGAGAGAGGAGAGAGAGGGAAGAGAGAGAGATTGTGGAGAGTCTGGGGAGAGAGAGAAGAGATTGGGGAGAGAGAGGAAGAATGGGAGAAAAAGGAGAGATTGGGGAGAGAGGGGAGAAAGAGAAGAGATTGGGGAGAGGGGAGAGAGCAGAGTGATTGGGGAGAGAGAGGAGAGAGAAGAAAGAGGAAAGAGAGAGAAAGAGGAGAGGATTATTTCAGGAATAAATCTAACAAACATTAACTGGTTTTTGTACTCTTCAGAAAATACTTTAAGATCCACATTAAGCACAAATAATTTACAACTAATAGAGGTGTTTTGCTTCACCACTAGGGGCTGAGGGCATTGACATTAAATGGCAGATCTACAGAAGCTGCTGCAAAATTTGTTTTCATGTCCAAACAAAATAAAAGACAAAATCTTTTCAGTGTTTCCATAAATGGAACTGGTTTGCAAAAGAGGGTTGTGTATCTTTGTCTGTCACGCTCAGTTGCTTAGCATTTGGCTACTGGCCTGGACTATACCAGAATGCAGCTTCAAATCCCTTCTCCAGTCACAGCATTATTGTTTTTTCTAAATCAAGCACTCATAATTTGCTACCTGGCTTGCTTGTCACTTGTCTATAGCAGATTATTCTCAAAATATAATGAAAAGCAGCAACTTTGCAAAATGTTTCACCTGTGATAAAACAGGCAATATTGTCGTAATTCACTTTTTAAGAAATTAATTCTTTCCAGACCTATTCACAACAGTGTGTTCCTGGCCAGCTGCCCAAAACTATTACCACTCTATTAGTATTGTTTGTCAGACTTCATCCAGTTAACACATGTTAAAACTACAGATGTTCTGTCTACATTTGGATTTTAAATATTAGTTTTATAATTTTTTTCTCCCCTTTAAATGATGAAAAGGAGGGAAAAACCTCTCCAGTACAAATATGTCTTAATTGTGCAGTATGACTGTGTGTCATTCTTGTGAGAAAATGAACCCTGCACTCTACTGGAAATGGAAAGGTGAGATTTAAGATGAGAATTCCCCAGTTGTTCTGTGGAGTGGGCAACCTAATACAGTCCCAAATCTGTCCTTTTAAGCTTTTATATCTTTTACGGGAAATGTAGCATCTGAAGGAGTAAAGCACACCATGTTAGCCCATTATTAACTGAAATAGAAGAATTCTTCTTTGCATATCCCTAAATCATGAATTAGAAGTCAGTTTTATCTTTCCATTCTCCAGTTTCAAAGCTAACCAAGAAATTCCAGATTTTTCAAGCCAAAATAAGTGAAATCCTCATTGTATAATGTAGTGATACATTAAAAAGCTGTTTATACAGATGAGTACAGTGCAGAGATACTGTATCAGGTCCTAGGAGTAATTCTCCAAGTATTACCTTGAGTTGATGTGCCCTTTTCTCAAGTCTTTAACTTTTCTGCTATCTCAGGACTGCATGCTGCAGGCAAACCACACCAGAAGTGGTTAGGGAGCAATCTGACATCCACTGCTTGGAACTGCACCTTTTCTAATAATGGATAAAGAGGAGTTGGGCTACAGAAATCAAGGGCTTGCTAGAGGGGTGACGTTGAAATAAAACCTGATATTAAAAAAACAGCAAACTTCTTCCACCAAAAGAATTTGTCAGCAAAGGAAGTACTGTTTGCCCAACAGCAAGGACAACTTGGGTTATACTGCCACTAAAAATCTTCAGTAGAAATGCCAATCATAATTATTATTATAATACATTTGGCATTAAAATGTCAAACATGCTGTTGATTCCCCTCTAAGAAATAATCGAGATCATATATTTTACAGCTTTATCTGCAGTCAACATAGATTTTAATTTGATCTTCTAGACAGAAAACTATTTGCACAAAACATATGCAACTAGGAAATGTTCATGCAGAACTATTCAGACCATCTAAATCACAAAATTTTTTGTCAAGTGAAAGCTGAATCCTGTTGTTTCTAATCAAAGCATGATTTGGGTTGCAGGGGACCTTAAAGATCACCTTGTACCAACCCCCCTGCCATGGGCAGGGACACTTCCCACTACACCAGGTTGCTCAATGTCTCATCCAGCCTGGCCTCCAGGGAGGGGGAATCCACAACCTTTCTGGACAACCTGTTCCAGTGTCTCCCCACCCTCACAGGAAAGACCTTCTTTCTTATATCTAGACTTAATCTCCCCTCTTCCAATTCACATCCATTATTCCTAGTCCTGCCATCACACACCCTATTCAAAAGTCCTACCCCTGCCTTCCTGTAGGCCCCCCTTCAGGTGTTGATAAACTACTATGGGGTCTCCCCTGAGCCTTCTCTTCTCATGGCTGAATAATCTATGAGTGGCTGCAAAAAAAAATCTTATTAGGCATTATAATCTATTTTTCTAAACTAAAAAGGGGTAAACAACCATGGTTCAAGTACAGTTACAAAACTGAAATCCTGTCTCGAATGTCACAGAGGAAGTGGAAGAAAGCAGGAGCAATTCCTCCTGATGGAGTTGATGCCTCCAGGACATCAGCTAATTGTTACCTGAGTAACCTTCAATGTGTTTTTCTTAATACCTCTTCCCTGCAGATCACTTCAGCAGTTTCAATTAAATTAATAAGTGTTTCTTTATGTCTGTATTAGATTTTAAGTACAGTACTTGCCCCTGGTCTTAGAATACATGCTGGGTAGAAATCATGAACATTATCTACACAATTTAGTATTAGGCACACTTCAGTAAGAATCTATTTCCCATTAGTGGCTGCCATCTACCCAGATCCTGCAGGCCAAAAGCAGAAAGTTTTCTCTACCTTGTTATATTTTTTGTCACTTACTCCCTAAAACTGTTCACTACAATCCTATCTATTCCTGAACATAGTCCTTATCAATGTGCTCTTTGTACAATATTTTCTATAACTTAAATCCATCTAGGTGAGAAAAGAACTAAATTACATCAATCCACATTGATATGTAATACTAAACCAAACACAGCCTTAATTTTTCACATACAAATAATATCTTGGTGCTTGATCTTTGTCACAGAGCCAGAAAAGTGCTTGAGATATTTCAAGAGTTATATTGATTTGAGATAAGGAACTCACATATGAAAACTCAGTACATACATTGTAATTTGGTAGTGCTTATTAGGTTTGGAAGCCTGGTTTAAATTTCATCTTTCCTGATTGAATTTCATGTAATTCATTAATTCTTACTCACTTCTCATGCGCAGTGATTAAGTTGTAATTTTTAAAGTCACTTGCCCCATCTCAACCCTCTCATTTGTGATCCAATGTTTTTTTGAAGTGCTATTTATTTTTATAGAACATTTATGACAAAATTGTTGTCCTATTTGTTATCTTTTTTGTGTCCTTTTTGCTGTATGGTTTTTGGGTGTTTTTTTTTGTTTTTTTTTTTTAAACCATATATCTCTCAGCTTTGCCTACTTGAACTTAGCAGCTTACTAATTCTGGCTTCTGTTATTTGGGGTACTGCTGATTTCTTTTGGTATTTTTCCAATACTGCTCTTGAATACATTCCTAGCAATTGTAAACATATCCACTATTTTTACTGTCCCTCTACACTGGTCAAAATCAGGACAGGTTCAATCAGTTGAAGGGGCAAACAGCAGGGCAAACAAAAAATCTCTTTGATGGGGAGGACAATGCAATTTCAGTGCAGAAAATATGAACCATAAATATTCCAGAAAATACAAACCATTAATATTCAGTCAATGAGTTCAGAAATTGAAATGGTGATGTGGATGGCTTCTCCTGAGGAATTATATTTTACTGCATGCTAACACACCTTCACAGTGAATTTTGAAGTAACTAACTCCAGCAGTTAAAATAATGCTTGCTTTACCAAGAATGCATATCAAAAGATGCACCAGCAACCTTTACTAATGTACTGTGCATTTGGGTGAAAACCTCTGTTAGTTCAACTATATTCACTGCCTTTTTTACAAGTGTGTTATTTGGACATTCTTTGAGGTTAAATAACTAAAGTTATTAAATGAGCAGCAAGTGAGTCAGAGGGTATTTTTAATACTTGCACTTATCAACTAAAAAGAATCTTGTCTTTAATAGTTGAAACTCCTGGTATATAAGGCCAGGCTGGACGAGACATTGAGCAACCTGGTCTAGTGGGAGGTGACCCTCCTCATGGCAGGGGGCTTGGAACTAGATGATCTTTAACCCAAAACATTCTATGATCAACTAAGTGTAAACCCCAAGACACTCTGAGCAGCAGTACAAATGGGAGTACTTTTCCCAGTCTTTGCAGTAAGTTCACAGAAGTTCCTGGAAATTAATAGAGCATTCTTTTTTTTTTCCTTTTCTTAATTTAATTTTAAAGTTCATTCAACTCACTATATCTAGTTTAATGGAATTGTCAGATTTTATTTCTACCACAGTAAGAATCTATTTATTCTCAAACTTCCTGGGCTCAAGATTTTCCACTTGTAGAGAGATTCAGATTACACTGAAAAGCATCTCCCAGTGAACAGATAAGGAGTGTCCAAAAGGCAAGCAGAATCTTGACCCACTCCAAAACAAGGCTTTGAAGATAAAAAACAGGAATAAAGCCCTAGCAGGAAATGAGCAAGAGCACAAGAACTGGATAAGAGAACATGAGACAGACAGACAAATGACAAGAGAGAACAGAAGAGATGCTGTTCAGGGCAAAGAAAGACACACTGCAGGAAAAGAGGAAAAACGGATGAAAACAAAACATGGAGAGGTGGAGCAAACAGGAAGAATCTTGGTCTTATTTGTAACTTGCTGAAAGCCTGGCTTGGTGAGTATCTGGGCTGATCTTTACAAATACAGCATCTAAACACCTTCCCAATTCTATGACCATTCAATAAAGGAACTTCAGAGGCATACATCTGCCAAAAAGCTTGTTTCACTTGGACCTCAGAGAAGAGGACAGCATATGCTTTCTAAGATTTAAATTTAAATGAGGAATTTTCCATCCCAGTGTACTTACAGCCATATCAAGCTTCAAGCTTGATGTGAATTATATTGGTACATCATAACTTGTATTGACTTGCCTGGCATAAACTTTGAGGTAAGATGAATCACTCTAGAAGCATCTGCTTCTCACTGCTGTAGGCACTAGTGGGAGACTACAGTGACTGCATCAGATGCAGCCACCTACACTGCACTTGGTCCAATGAATCCCATGCAAACTGTCAGATCTATACAGATATTTACAAATGTGATGTTCTGAAGCACATAGAAGACACTGGCCTCTTAACCCCTGAGGACTTTTTGGTATTTAATGCTTTGAAAAGTAAACCTGATAGTGCCTTAATTCGTCAAAAATTATATTAAAACATAATTACAGTTGTCACAAAACTGTTCAGGTAGAAGAATATTTTCACTATGTAGAAAAATCCTTGCTAGAGAGATAAAGGTAACTAAATTTTCACTGTAATTTCTCTCAATCTTTGGGTCAGGTGTCTCAAAACAGTCTTAACCCTGTCCCTGCCACAAGAGGATAATGGGCAAATACTAGAGATAATAGAACCATTTCTGATTTGCAGAGCTAGGTGCAGTTAGATTCCTCTGACAGCCAGTTAAAGATGAAAGAGAGGCAGGTGAATAGAAGGCTTTCTCACTTTCTCTGCACAAAATGATGCACCATAGCTATGGATTTTCCCTGGATACACAAAGGGTCGCAACCAAAAATGAAAAACACAGTAAAATGCCAAAAACCTATGATCTGGAAATGTTTTGAACCAGTGCATTCTGAAAAAAAGAAAAATATATAGAAGTGTTACACTCTCCTTCCCTATATTGGCTGTAAAAATGTTGATGGTGCCAGGATGTCATTCAAACTGTACTTGTTTCATGTCCTTTTGCATTAAAATGATGACTACTTCCAGGTTATTGATCAAGTAATAGCCCTATTGCTGATGGAAAAAGACTTTTCTGTTTTCACATAAAGCACATATAAATTCAGAAATTTTGGTGCTATTATTTATTGATGTTATTAAGAACTCATAAGCTACACATGAAGATCAATATTCATAAATCTCCTGCGTTGACAGCTTCTCTCTCACTGCCAGTAAAGTCACACATTTATTCAAGCTCTGAACCTACAGCACACCATTCATTGCAGTGGCTGGAGGGGAGCTGGCTGGGAGAAGGTAATGTCTCCAAAAGGAATATTACAGCTTCCAGGTATTTCTGGGTGCTCATTTCCAGAAGGTACAGCACTTTTTCACAATAGCTTTCAAAGAGTTAGAGGCCACTGCAGTTTGGGGGGAGAAAGTGGCTGGGAATAGAAATACACATCTCTACCTCTTGCTTTCTCATGCAATATGTGACATTTTCCTCTTTCCTGAGACCCACAACACAAAAGATGCAAAGCACCCATCCTTCTCTGCCTCATGTAACCTCAATTTGTGTCCCCTTGAGCTGGTACAGGTTGCCCAGAGAGGTTGTGGATGCCCCCTCTCTGGAGGCGTTTAAAGCCAGGCTGGATGAGGCATGGAGCAACCTGGTCTAGTGGGAGGTGTCCCTGCCCATGGCAGGAGGTTGGGTCGAGATGATCTTTAAGGTCCCTTCCAACTCAATCCATTCTATGATTCTGTGATTCCCTACAGCTACTGGCTAGACATGGTGACAGCCTTACCTCTGTTGGGCACCAGATTCAGCAGCTCTAACAAAGGTCATTAGGATTCTTGCTGAGTTTCTATATAGGTCAAGGACATTGGCAGTGTTCCTCATCTTTATGCTCTTGCTTTGTGACACATGACTACTATCTCTACAGGGGCTTTACAAGTTTTCAGTTTAATGAAGTGTGTAGAGAATGTTTTCTGGGTTTGCTTACTGGAACAGTTTCTCTAGATTCTTCTTACTATATGGTATGCTGAAACTGCTGAAATGGGATTTAATGGTCAAGGTCCAGTTTTGTACTGCAGTAGGCAGATAATAGTACATGCCAGCACTGAATAGTTGATTTTTTGGTCAATAGTTGAATCAGCTGGAGCATAGACTTGGGAAAGCACAAAAGAAATGGTTGACCTCTGCTCCTTTTGGTACTTGTAACAACAACATGTATCAATATATATTGACATATATCAGCAGTAGATTACAAACTCCTCTCCCACTGGAGTGCAGATAACATTCATATTTGTGTGCAGCAGGATGCCCTTTCACCTGCACAATTCCTTTGGTGATTCACATTCGACCTTGTGAACTACTAGATCCTCAGATCTTGTTTTCCCCCCCATGCAAGACTAACAGCTTGGGGTTTGGCCTTTTATTTGGGTTTTGTTATTCCTAAATGTGTAAAGGTTTTTAATTTCTTTTGATGATTTTCATCCTTTCTTCCCCAGAGTATTTCTCTCATTTAGCCTTGTTCTGAATTTTACAACACCATTTCTGGATTTTGGATCTTGTCCAATGTGATATCTGCAAGTGTAATAGCTTCTGTGTTATTTCATCATTTGGTCCCTTAAGATAGCAGAACTGGAATAGACTGTACAAAATGGGAGTGCACCATATGACATCCTACGATATTTTTGAAGAATTTTCTTTGGTGAATTTCTGGGTAGTTCTATAAGCACTGAATAGTAGTTCACTCTGCTTAGGACAATTGTAGAAAATATTATATGGAATCAGAGGATGGTTTGAGTTGGAAGGGACCTTAAAGATCATCTAGATCCAATCCCCTGCCATGGGAAGGAACACCTCCCACTATACCAGGTTGCTCAATGCCTCCTTCAGACTGGCTTTAAACGCCACCAGGGAGGGAGGGGGCATCCATAACCTCTCTGGGCAACCTATTTCAATGTCTCACCACCCTCACAGTAAACAACTTCTTTCTTCTATCCAGCCTAAATCTCTCCTCTTCCAATCTGCATCCATTACACCTAGTCCTGCCATCCTGGACTCTATTAAAAAGTCCTACCCCAGCCTTTCTGTAGGCCCCCTTCAGATATTGATAAGCTACTCAGTCCCCCCTGAGCCTTCTCTTCTCCAGGCTGAATGACCCCAACCCCATCAACCTGTACTCATAAGGGAGGTGGTCCAGCCCTCTGATCATCTTCATGGCCCTCCCTCATGGCTTAAGATTATTACAAGATAAATATGTTAAATAGAAGATGAGTGGCTTCACTGGTTTCTCCTTAAGGTACAAAGGAGAATTCTCTCTCAAAGAAGATATTCTGACTGGTTTAGCATGATTTGTCATCTGTGTCAACACTGACAGACATTATAGAATAAAACTGTGTACTTCAGTATTAGTCCAAAAATTTAAAAATCTTAATTAGCTTTAGATTTATTTATTAGGAGACACCTTAATGCGTCTCAAAGGATTAGTTAATATAGTGTGTTTGTAGCATAGCTTGATGTATAGTATATAAAACACAAATCAATTTGAACCAGAGAAATGTAGAGGAAAATGCTTAAACATTTTCAATATGAAATTAGGATATTAAAGATATCTGGTTCTACTCAGAAGAGTTGGAACAAATAATTTCATGGGCATTGTTTAATTTTGAGAGATACCTGTCTTCTACCATTAAAAATAACAAATATTTTCAAGTGGAATTTTCACATATGATAAATTTAAGGTAGGATTTGGAAGGTTTTTTCCTGTTCTGTGTAGTAGAGTACTGTTAAAATAAAATTATATATTACAGGATGCAGGGGTTGAATTAAAATCTAGATTATATATTATGTTGATTTTGTGAATTTCTATGAATATTTGAACTCTGATTTCCTTGATAATTCTTCAATTAATTTGCATTTTATTTTATGGAGGAAATATGTATTTTATTTTATTTTATGGAGGAAATCCACAATTTGTTTATAAGGCACTGAGCATTTTTATTTTTAATTCATATTTTATTGAAAAAAAAAAAATCTACAGCTATCTTCACCAATAACAACAGTGATATCTGAATTAAAATGTTCCTGGCTGAGTTAAACACCTTTTTGGTATTCATATGCTGAGGCTGTTTCTGTGTTCTCCATGGTGTAGCTTTCAATATTTTCACATTGCTGCAAATCTGTGTGACTTTATTAGCACAGTGCTGGGCCTGAGCTAATATACCCTGCTGAGGGACTTAACTGCAACAGGGAGCTCTGGCAGAATCTCTCCTGGTATTGTGAGAATTAATTGTTAAACTCTATACATGTTGTTGACATAGCAGCAGTGCTTTGAAGCACTGACTAAATGCTTCCACAGCTGTAGGGAGAATCAGGCACTTGGTTATTATTAGGAAAGTTGCCAACCTATTAGCCATGTTTATATACACAGTTACTATAGCCAAAGGTACTCTTTGTTGTTAGGCACCACTGCTAGAAACGTTCTTCAAATGTCTTAAATCTCACATTACTGTAGCCTCAGCTGACTGTGAAACCTAATAGTATTGGCAAAAACCTCCTTAGAAATTATAAGCAATACCCATATGCCAACATTTGTTGCTAAGTGAAATAAATGGTTTCTAGAGCTGCCGAGTTGCTGGAACGGCTTCTAACAGCTGTGAACCCCAAAGTAGGTGATTAATGTCAGCTCCAAGCATTGCTGACTGCCTGACAAGGCTTGTAACACCCTGGAGCCCTGAACCACAGGGTTGCAGGTGTTGCTGACTTCCTAGAGGTGTATGCAACAGCCACAAACCCTGCATTACAAGATTCGTAGCATCTTCTCATTAGTCCGTCTTCAACTGGCCCTAATGAACTCTAGATACTAAGGTAAAACCTGAGAAATTTAAGATTGTCCACGCAGTCATTTTTGCTGGTAAATCTGCTGACAGGCTCCATTACATGAAAATATTGAATTTGAGGTTTGTTGTTTACAGGTGTCCTTGCATTTTCAAGAAAGAGGACTGGATTCACAGTGTGTCCATACTCTTTTGCCAAGGGATGGGGATAGGCTTTTGTGGAGCCCCTTACAAAATTCTTATCCTGGGAGTGTTTCCATGTTATTTTCTATCTCGATATAATCAAAAGCAGCTTGAGGACTGGAGATTTAGCAAATAAGAATTGCCAAAGCTGTAGCATTGTTCCAGTAGCTTCCAGTTTGTGCTTGCTGTCTGTTAGGGGAGCTGTGGTGAGCATAGGAGGACTTAGTAAATTAGGAATAAAATAAAAATCTTTAAAGATACTAATCGATGTATAAAAGTCAGTGCACTGAGCAGCTGACCTGCAGGAATTAATGTGCCATTAATTAATATTGCCATAAATAATATGCCATAAAATTAATACTGCTGTACCGCATAAAACATCTCTGGCATTGCCCATGGGATACACAATATTAACCTTTAATGTAAGATTGTAACAGGCCAAACCCCAGTATTTATTAATTAGCATCTACCTTTTTTGTTACTAGAAGGAATATTCCTGCTGTCTCTGTCAAAATTGTGTTTTCTAGTCCATGGATTGATAAGGAACTGCATTCAGATCTTGAAATTCCAACTTTCTCATTAAATACAAATATCTTTTGTATGATAATGACCATACCATATTGCACAAGGAGGCAGTTCTACCTGTTCTGGGGTTAAAATAATGCTCACCATGCATTCTTGTGGAGCTTTACCAATCCAGTGGTTTATTCACTCTCTTTCCAAAGCAAGAACTATACAGTATGAAATGAAGTAGGCTAGAACAAAGTAGAAAAGATGGTTCCTCAGTAAAGTATGGTTAAGCTGGGGAATTCTTTGCTGTGGATTACTGTCTGGGCCAGAAATTGTGACTTCAAAAAGTAGCTGAATTAGATCAATTCATGGAAGGGAAAAAAAAAAGGCATGAGAAAAGCATGAGCAGTATTAAATGCAAAGCCATCAGGCATATCCCAAGAAATCTGTGAGCCACAACTTGCTGGAGATTGGGAGTTTCCTTTGGGAATGTCTTTGGCAGTGGTTGATAGCAGATGTCCGGGAAAGAGCAGGCACAAAGGTGAAGGAAACAGTAGTGTTTATCTTTGTTTTGACCTGGCGTGGCCATTCCCCTGGTGTGTTTTTAAGCTTTTTGAACCAGAGTGTGGGGCTCAGTGGACCACAGCATAGGTGATTTTGCCTTTCTGTGAACAACCTCATTGAATAGATTTGTTTCCTTCTCTAGAGACGTTCAAAACCCATGTGGATGTGGTCCTTTGTGATGTTATCTAGATGTTCCTGCTACAGCAGGGGAATTTGACTAGATGATCTCTCGAGGTCCCTTCCAATCCCTGACATTCTGTGATTCTGTGAATGGAGAAATTTGAATGTTGTGTTGTGTCCCATTCATCTCTTCAGTCTGTCAGTTCTCGGGCTTCATGAAGAGGAGTGAAGTGATAACAAATTTATGGATGATTATCTTAGGTGTAATCTAAAGCTACTCTCTTATCTGCAGTTCTTAGATGGATGGCAGCTTCTGAGTGCAGAAGCAGTGTGATACCTGCATTTGTGAGATTTGTGAGTTTGCATGAGTGAAATCATGTACTGGAATTATGTGACTCAAATAACACTGGGTCTTTTAATGAAAGCCATTTAAATGACAACTCAGTGAGCAGAGTACCTGAGCCTGAAATACTGCACAGTAACAGCATGTACAGAAACAAGACAAAGGAATTGAGGCTGAACACTGTTAGTTTGCATTTAGTGCATAACTATGTATGAATAATAGGGCTAGGGGGCATCATTTGTGCAGAATAATGTTTGCTTCACTCTTACTTTGTTGGCAAAAGAAAGGGATATGCTGTACTTATTATTCTACTTTAAAGCTTTAACTCGTAACTGCACCTGAGTGGTTTTTAAAAGTCATCTCCATGACTGGTTTGTTTCACTGATTTTATTTTTCTGTTTTAATTTATTTTTGGCAGAAATACTTTCGGAAGATGACAAACACAGAATTCAAGTACACGTGTAGGCATTTAAGAATACATTATTTACTATTTAGACTGCAGGGGTTGATGCTGGGGACAGAACTGCTTAGCATCTAGCATCTTCATTAATTACTTGAATGTTTGGTCAGGGCACATCCTCAGCAGATTTGCAGGTGTAACAAAAATAAGAAGACTGACTGAACAACCAGATGGTTGTGCTGCCATTAAATGGCATGTAGACAGGCTGGAGATCTTGGCCAGAAGGAATCTACTGCAGTACAGCAAAGGGAAATACCAAGTCCTGCACTTGGGGAGGAGGAAATCACAGGCACCCAACAGTGTGGGCTGAGGGGCATTTGTCTGAAAAGCAGCTTTGATATAAAGGATCTTGGGCTCCTGGTGGATACCAAATGGAATATAAGCTAGCAGTATGTCCTTGTGGCATAGGTGGTCAGCAGCATCTGGGTTGCACTGGGTAAAACATTAACACTAGTTTGAGGGAATCAAATGAGATTTATCCTCTGCTCAGCCTATGCTGGAGTACATCAGGTGTGGTGTGTACAAGTCTGGGCTTCCCAGAGCACGGGGGGGACATGAACATGCTGGAGCAAGCCTAGCAAAGGATCTCTGTGATGATGAAGGGATTGGGTTATTGAGTCACATAAGGAAGCCTGAGAGTATCAGAATTATTTAGCCTGGAGAAGGCTCAAGGGGGACTTTCTATGTGTATAAATATGTGTATATATCTTATATAAAATCTCTAATCTGTTTTATAAGAAAGTAGACAATGTTTGGCATTGCGAACGACTTCATTTCCATGAATCAAGACCAGGCATAGCTTGCACACTCACAAAAGGCTGTATTTATGCATCTCATTTGTGCTCAACAGCAGCAGCTTGTGATTTGCTGTTGCTGCTAGTGCTTGTTTTGGGTGGAAGCCATGAGGGGCAGAGATGCTATGGGGGCTGCCTTCTTGGCCTCTGTGCCAGGACATGGAGCAGGCTGCCATCTGCTATCTCCTCCTTCCCTAAACAGTTATCTATGGCAGCTGTGGGGCAGGAGGTGGGGAGAGGGATCACTGCAGAAGGGAAATGAGGGGCTGATCAGCCAGGGCAGGCACCACCTTCCTCCAGCAATTTGAGCTATTGGGATGCTTGTTATAACCTCATCTTTCTGCCCTGGCTTCTCTGGGAACAGTTCCTGTTTCTTTCCTCTTACAAGAATCATAGGATGGTTTGGGTTGGAAGGGACCTTAAAGATCATCTAGTTCCAACCCCCCTGCCATGGCCAGGGACACCTCCCACTAGATCAGGTTGTTCAATGCCTCATCCAGCCTGGTCTTAAACACCTTCTGGTAGGGGGCATCCACAACCTCTCTGGACAACCTCTTCCAAGTGTCTCACCACCCTCACAGTAAACAAATTCTTTCATGCATCCAGCCTAAATCTCCCCTCTTCTAATTTGCATCCATTACTCCTAGTCCTGCCATCCTGTACCCTATTTAAAAGTCCTACCTCAGCCTTTCTGTAGACCCCCTTCAGGTATTGATTACATATATATATGTGTGTGTGTGTGTACATACATGTACACAACAAGGTCCCTCTCCAGTAGCTCAGCTTAGACAGTCTGCCCAGCTGCAGCTCCTAGACACCCAGAATCCCCAGATGCCACCATTTGGATATGTATGAATCCTCAAGACCCACAAACCCACACCGGTTTCTGGTGCTCCAGCACACACAGGCACACCAAGGGTCTCACCAGTCTCTAGAAGTAGACCTTACTCAATAAATTTCCATTGGATCCTCTACTCTCCAGATGCCTCAGGCACCCTAAATGCCAAGGGCTCTTTCAGCCAACTCCCAGACCCCACAGTGTCTTCTGCAGTGGTTTTGACTTCCTAATTCCTCTATCAGACAGCTCTCAGACCCTCTGGTCTTTCCACTATTTAGCCCAGACTTTTGACTGCTTATCCATGCTAACTGGCTAGTCCAGCTTTGTATTTGCTAGTGATCACATACTACACACATATCTACACTTGCGCCAGTGTCTGATACTGCAGACACAGGGGCCCTGTGAGTCATGGTCTCTACTGCAGTTGCTGGCACTTACACTTCCTTAAACACACATCTGCATGGAATAGAGAGCCCTCCGCCAGAAAAACAGTTAGAAAATTAGTTAAATGAAAAGACAAGACAGGCTGCAGCAATGCAGCAGAGGTCACAGTTAGACAAGTGTATTGACCAGCAACATATTTACTGTCCTCTTAAGTCCTTTGACCTCTTCTTTTGGCATGTTTGTTCCTCCCCAATTCACCTTGATCCCTCTCTCTATTTCCTTGCTTGTAGGTCCTCCTCTAAATATCTCATAACAAGCTTTGCAAAATCCCAAAACGCTCTTCCCCAGTATCTCATGATGATTCCTATGCTCTATAGGTAGTAACCTCACTCTTTCCAGAGATGGTCCCAAGACCCTCTTCCAGTGTCTGATCTTGATGGATCTCACAGCTACGCAACACCCTCCTGTGGTAGACTTGCAAGTAGCTGAGTTGAGGCACACTGTTAGCCTGATGAGCTTCTGGAGCTCCTTCAACTGCTCTTCTGTGCTGGTAGAGATATGCCTTTATCTCATATTGTCACAACCTGAAGAAGTGGGCTATGTCTTGCATGGCAGGAGAGAAGAAGAAAGGGGGAGAGCTTCTACTCACCTGAGGTGGCAAACACAAGATCCTGATCCTAACCAAAGCAGCCACCTGCACTGACGAGCAGGACACAACAAGTGAAAAAAATGGCTACAAATAGGAATCCCAGCATGCCTTGCTCTATCCTCTTCTCCCTTTCTGTATCCAGTTTCCAATGCTTAAAAGTGCATTTGGGAAATCAATTTTATGCCTTAGAAGTTTAAATACTCCCTGGTCTTTGAGGGCACTTAACAGAAAACCTTAAGTAATGTGATTATACTCCTATAATAATTTTCAAGATCACCACAAGCAGCAGAGCTCTTAGATTTTTTACCCTTCCCAAGTTTACCAACCTGTCAGACTTGCAAGGACTCATCTTAAACCTGTTTCACCGCAACATCTAGAGTTTCTCATACTTTCCCTATTGAAACACAGTAACGCAGTCTATATGCAGCCAAATATTCCCTATCTCTTTGCCCACTCCATTTGATGTAGGTAGTCCCAGAGTTCTATTTCTTTCATGTTTAAAAACTTTATAAAAAATTGCTAATCTGAATGCTTTATGACCACTGCACATGCATTTCCAATTTTAACAGGAAGAATTCTTCTTCCTCCTTGATAAGTAGCCTCAAAGGTAGTTGGAAAATATTAATGTACACTCTCATCATCATTTCATGTCATCATCATGATGACATATTTAAACTCTTGCCAGAAGACACATTTTTCATTCTGTTATTCACTTCTTTTGGGCCATTCCAGTTTAAATCCTATGAACAGCTTGACCAGATTTTTGCAGAATGTTCTAGTGATTTAATGAGGTATTACCAATGTCTTCTAATATGGTACTAATTGTTCCCTGTTCCTATAAAGAACCCTTTACCATGACAAGACTGAATTATCTCTTGCAGACATATCATATTGGTGGTTCTTTCTGCAATTAAGCAAGAAAGTTGTATACAGTAATAACCAATGGAATAACTTTGACATGAGGATGCATAATGTCCCCTGGACTATTGAATGACCAACACCCTGATGGTTTAGGAGGCCACATCAACAGAGGGAAGGAGAAGTAACAGGAAAGGTTGAGAGATGTTGGACAAACTTAATAACATGTGCTGCTGCTTGTGAAGGAGGTTTAATATATTGGGATGGCCCAAATAATGTTCTGTTTAATTTATTCAATTTTGTTGTTTATTATAGGGCATAAATATATCAATTAATTGATGTGCTCTTTTATCTTATATTTAAATTTCATAAGGAAATTTAGAGAATACTTAGCTTTGTTGATTGGCACTTAATTGTGGTGCTAGGTAATTGATTTTAACTAATATTTTCTCCCTCAATTTAGCTGAAACACTGAGATTTTACAGAAACACATGATCTTTAAGTTCTTTTCCAACATAAACCATTCTATGATTCTATGAAATACCAAATATATTTACTACTGGAACTATTTGTAGGATTTTTAAAATCTTTTTGTTTTACTTGTTATGCCTTTTGTTCTGATAGTTTCCTTCAGGCAATGTAATAATAAACAGCAGTCAGTGAAGACAACAGAAAGTACAACAGAGACAAAGATGAATTTTTTTAATACTAATTAATTACAAATGACCAATTAGAGAATCCATTTATATCACAAAAGTGGCACCAAGTCAAATGGGTAATATGTAAAAAGAGAAGTTTTTCTTGCAGGGGCAGGGAAAGAATAAGGCCACTAGGGTATATCTGCTAGCTTTTACACACACAAGTCCTAACAAGGATACAGAGAAATCTGTCTAGCATTCAGTGGCAAGATCAGTCCCAAATTTGCCTAATTGCTTCATAAGTGCTACTGAGACAGGAAATGTAGCAGCTTCTGCAGTTGTAATATGAAAGGAAGAGAAGGAAGATGGTTATTGAATCTATTTTTAAGTATGTAAAATGCACTTGCATAGTACGATGATGCTGACATTCAGACATACCAGAATGGAAATACAAATAGTACAGTAGAAGAACTGGCTTGTCTTGCATTTCCAGATAATGAAAACCACCCTACACATTCTAAAAACATAATAGCTGAACAGCTTACAAGGTTTAAAGGTTAGTAAAAGTATTCCACAGATAATATTTCATGTGTAAAAGAAACTTTTTAGAATTTTATATTAGATCACAGTCCAAAAGGCAGAGGGCTACTGTCCTCTGAATTCACAAACCATAAAAGTTGTCAGTGCTCTCCTGAGGTCTCTTTATAGAAACATAGAATGGTTTGGGTTGGAAGGGACCTTAAAGATCATCTAGTTCCAACCCCCTGCCATGGGCAGGGACACTAGACCAACGTTGCTCAATGCCTGATCCAGCCTGGCCTTAAACACTTCCAGGGAGAGGGCATCCACAACCTCTCTGGGCAACTTGTTCCAGTGTCTCACCACCCTCACAGTAAACAACTTCTTTCTTCTATCCAGCCTAAATCTACCCTCTTCCAAAATAACTGGATAACAATTGCCCACACTGATAGCAGTCCTTATAAACAAAGACTGCCTTGCAACTTCACAGAAACTTTTTTAAAAGTACTTATTTCAAGAGCCAGGCTGACTCGAGAGAGAGAATAGATCTTGTTTCATCAGAAATGGAGAAAAATCACTTTAAGGGTCTGTCACAGCAGATCAGGTCACAGCACCACCAGCCCGGGGATGGACACATGGGATATATCACTGATGCAGTGCAAAGGCACCAAAGTATTTCCAACTACTAGTCAGAAAGGCTTTTAAGCAAAGAGAAACTGCCTACTAAAACAGGTTAAAATCTCTTTGTGGCTATAGAAAAATACTTCTTCCACATGACTTACCAGGCACGAATCCTGACTGGTATTTATTTTTAACAGAAGTATTATCTAAAAGAAGCCATTTTAGCAGGTAACTTATAACAATTTGTCTACCACTGCTGATGGAGATAAGCAGACCAAGAACACAAATCTTCAGTGATTTTTACAGTACTACCAGTATTGAGCGTCAAATCTTCAAATGTTCCCTTCCTCAATTAAAATAAGATTAAAAAGAAATTATAGTGGCATTCTCATTTTTTCTCCCCACTCTTTTCTATGAGGTTCAACCTTAAGAGTTCAAGCCTGACCTGTTCATTTGGGGAGGAGTGGAGGAGGAAAAGAGAATTCATTTTTTTAAGTACTATGGAGATTCTTGCATAACAAGAACAACGTAGGAATTTGAAGCGTTAAGTAAAACATCAAAAATCACAAGTGTGGTAACTGAATCTTGAGCACTGACAGCACTGTTCAGTCCATGCCTCTAGGGCCAGTGGCAGATGACAAGATGTGGCTCAAAATGAGGGAGTTTGTGTACTAATGAGGATCTGATGATATGTACCCACTGACTAGCTTGTGGGTGATGACTCAACTAAGTTTGTTTAATCTCTTACTAAGAATAAGGCCCTAATTAACAAGTTAGTGTGAATGCTTTCCAGCAGTCACCAAATTACAAACTTAATGTCTGCTTGAATAAAAAGCTATCCTTTAAAAAGCATGGGGTTTTATTCCCCTTGGCTAAATAATGAAATTCCATTGCACATTAACCCTTATCTTCCTTAATCACTTACCTACATTTCAAAGAGATATCTTAAAATTAAAAGAACATCACTTCATGGGGGGCTATCCTATTTGAGGGCTCACCAAGCCAGCAGGTTGAATCCTGCAGGGTTGGCAGATTACAAGATCTGCTTTCCTCACACCTCCTCCATCAGTGGCTCTTTCAGATTCAACCATAAACTACTGTCATTTCAAAGCAATTGCAGCAGCCTTCAAGAATGTGATGGGCTAGCTGGAAATCACAGCAAAGTGGAAAACCCTCAGTCAGGAGCCTTTAACACTCTTCCTTGTTTGCCATGACATCAGAAGTGTTACCATGAGTTGGGAAAGCCAACAATAACACATGGATGCCTCCAGAACAGCATCTCCTAATCCTGTTGTGCAGGTACAGGGTCAAAAATGCATCTGTGGCTTTTGGCTTTCAGTAGGCAGCACATAAGAAAAGTCAGACTCTTCAGAATATTTATTTGTGTGGCTTTCATTGGGCTGGGGTAAAGGGCAAGCAGGACAGCAGGTGTGAAACTCTGCCTTTCTGCCAAGATAATGTCTATCCCTCTGTGTAAAAGCCCAGTGGCCTGGATTTACAGGGTTTACACATCTCTTGAATTCCACACGTTTGCATCCCATTATCCGGGATATCAGTGTAATTACAAGAGCACAGCTGCACTAAGGAAGGGCACACTGTCTGCACCATGCAGCAAAAGGTCATTTCTCTTTCTTGGCCCAATCTCTGCCTCGTGTTACATTTTGAAACAAATTTTGGATGCCACTGCATTTCATAGTAGGCCTGACCACACTGATGTGGCACGGTCATTTTCACAAATTACTTCTTGTCACTGTTTCAAGGGATTTATGCAAAAAATGATGTTTTAGCAGAAGCCACGTGTAACACCACTCAGATTACAGCAGATCAGGCATGTGTACAAGCAGCAATGTCAGTGCTGGCACAGCTTAAGTAGGGACATTCCAACTACGAGTAGGCAGAGTTCCTATGAAATTTCAGTTCCTACAGCTTTTGTTGAAATCCTTCCTCATCCAATACTAGATGCACACACTGTCCCATATTTGAATTATCACACAAAATTGTTGTAAGGACTTGTTTTGTGTCATAAGTGGGTTGGCTGTTGTGTTGGGAGAGTTTGTCAGTTAACTATCTGTTCACTGAGGGCAGGGAGACTGAGTTTTGGTCACTAGCCCTACATTTGGTTTGTGACCTGTGCTCTTCTGGGAGACAGGCAGCTCCATTTCTTTTGATAATCTAACAAATGCTTAATAAATTAGAAAGCTGTTCCAGAAGCTGAACTGAATCTTTTCCTCTGCATTCGAGGAAAGATCCTGCCTCTGCTCTCTTCCTCTTGGCAGTCACCTCCTTCACACTTGAAGCTTGTCTGCATTCTTCCTTTCCACCTCTCCTTGAATCACTTCAGCTTTTCTTTGCAGGTCAACTTTTCTGGATTGACAATAATTGCCACTACTCATCTCTGAGAATTAACCTTCAAAGTGTCATGCTCTGAGGTGGACACAAGCTTTACTGTGGACATCGAGTTCTTATTCCATTATCACATTTTCCCTTACACATCTCCCCTTGGTCAGAGAGCTAAGCTAATTCTCTGAACTTTATTATGTTGTTTCCTTTAAGAAAAAATCAGAGTCAAAATTCAGACAGCCCTTGGTAGTTCAAGCTGTACTAACCAGCTCAACACAGAACAACAGAGCTGAAGAAGTAAACAAACTTCTTCACATACTTGAGGACATTCTTTCTTGTTTCTTCAAATGACAGTGTCTTTTTTGCTGTTGGCTGACATTTTTACATGCTTACTGCAGGGGGGTTGAACTAGATGGCCTTTGAAGGTCTCTTCCAACCCTATGATCTATGCTTGGAATTCCAGAATTGACTTTCCTGTAAGAGAAAGTGGCAACCCAGAGAAAATTTCACAGTGACTGCTCATCAGTATGCAAAGAAAACCCAGTTGGGACAGTGAAGCTGCACTGTACTTATGAGCCCAGCTATGGAATCTTAGGAGATGGAGATTTCTGTTTCTATGCCATTGCTACTGCACTGCTTTGTTGTCTGAATATGAGATTACTGCCCTAACTATTCCACAACTTTCAAAACCAGCCTACTTAATAGATCAGCAGATATCCTACAGTTGGGCTGTGAGCAAACCAAAAATGAAAGGTAGAACTAATAAGCAAAATCTCAACAATTTGAAGAAAAAGCTTGAAAATAAATGAGAAATTCAAATTGAAACACAGGCAAGACACATTATCAAGTAGAAATAATCAGCTGCACAAGCACAACATAAGTGTTGTGAAATGAGTGTTGTTTCAGAAAACAACACTGTCCCAGTTGGGAAATGAGTGTTGTTTCAGATAACAACACTGTCCCAGTTTTGAGAATGAAATTTCAAGTAGGCTGTGGACCAATGAGAGACTGTCAAAAATGAGGATGATAATGATAAATGAGGTCCAGAAGATGAGAGCTTTAGGGAAAGATTGGCATTTAATCTTGCTGAAGTCACAGTGTATCTCATAGAAGTTTTTAAGAATATGAAAGATTGCTTTCATAAAGACAGATTACTCTCTACTCTTTTTCAAAAAGAAAGAAATTATGAGTTTTGATTGCAGCAAGAAGGATCTGACAAAAGAAAACATCTGTTAGCAAAGTACTGGAGAAGGAAGACTGCAGAATCACCATTTTTAAAAGAACTTAGAATAGTAAGAAGAATTTTGCTGGTAACAGTACAGGTAGTATTTCTTTAACTCAAAGTCCTTTCCAACTAGTATTACCATGGTGACAAGATAAATTTTTCCCTCCTCTATTTTTATTATTATTTTATTTTCAAATTAAATTAAAGATTCAATATTGCACTGTTTGTATAGATCCAATAGGTTGGAAAATTAATCAGAAACTGAACTGCCCATGCACCAGAAAAATCTTGGGAGGTTTATGTCCAAGGGAATCCTGTGATCAGCACTATCTTTCAGGCCTATAGCTGAAAGTTTGGGATGATGTGAAGAAGAAAGAGTGCCAAAAAAACCCCAAACCCCCTCAATCTCCTACTTTTTCAGTTTTATGAATTGTTTAAGCCACTTTTTTTGTCATTTTTCTTGCTACAAATTGTATGCAAAGAGCCAGTCCAATGGTAGTCTTAAAAATTAAATGACAGATCTGTATTTTCAGCAATTCTATTTCTAAGCATAAGCATTTTGACAGTATACAAAGCAAGATTTATAAGCTCACTTATTTTCTATTAAAATAAGTTTGCTTGTTTCCCTTAGCAGTGGAAGCCCACACTGAATACACAGTTCACAGTATTTGGGCAGCTGTTTTAATTATCTACACCCTTCAACTTTTTGGCAACATTCAACAAATTTTCAATTAACTAGGTTTTCTTTTAGCATTACTGGGTAAGTCTTACTACTTGTAAAATAATGAAACATTTACTTATACTCAGAAAATATACAAAAGAGTCACGTTTACAATGAACAACATCACAAAAGTCTTAAAATTCCTATCAATATACAAGACTTTAAGTGACAGGAATGGCAGGCAACAGCTACTTAATTAGAAAAAGGGAACTTCTGCATCACAACAAAACAAAAAGTCACGTGTTTCCCTCTGTCAGAAGTAGAACAGCAAGCTTAGGGGTTTTCTTCACTTGTTTGTTTTGCTTTCAAGTTACTGGAAAAGACATTTTATCCTAACTCAAACATGACACAAAGTTAATACTAAGAGCAGATACTAACTGCCTTCAGTGCCTACTGAACAGCAACTGGTTACTCTTTAAGATATGTCTGTGTCAAATATTTTTGTCAGCTTTCAGCTTTTCAGCTCTGAATTTACTTTAAGCAAAAATAAAAATAAAGAAGGTTGCAACCAACATGGCTTTTAGGGGTAGGACTTTTTAATAAGATATGTGATGGGAGGACTAGAAATAGTGGATGTAAATTGGAAGGGGGTAGGTTCAGGCTGGATATGAGAAAGAAATTCTTTACAGTGAGGATGGTGAAGCACTGGAACAGGTTGCCCAGAGAGATTGTGGATGCCTCATCTCTGGAGGTGTTTAAGGCCAGGCTGGACAGGACACTGAGCAGCCTGATCTAGTGGGAGGTGTCCCTGCCTATGGCAGGGGTCTTGGAACTCGATCTTTAAGGTCCCTTCCAACCCGAACTATTCTATGATTCTATGATTGCTCACCACAGCAGATACACTCAGAATACCCTAATTGCTGGGTATTTATTCAAATACATTACCCGACCTAATCAGTCTTAGAGAATGTATTTATCTAAACGTGCAAAAAGACAGATTTTCCTTAATATGTTTTTATCTGATGGTGTGAGAGAAGTAAGGTTTAAGTGGTTTGGAAACAACATGCATGTTTTACTTTCCCATCTGCCTGCAGGCGTGAGTTGGCATTTCCTCTGCTGTAGTGTCTGTGGTAGCCCACTGAGCTACCATCAGGACTGCATGGGATGTTATGTCACGTCGGGCCAGCAGTAAATGCAAACAGATTTTTAATTAAAAATAGCAAACCCAGGGATGACACTTGTATAAATGTATACAAAAATTAATAAACACATATAGAAAGAAATAATCCACTGAAGTACAGTCAGGGTTTTGCTGGTGTTTCTGCAGCAGGAAACATAGGTCTTTTCATTTTCCACGCTTTTTCTTCCTGTTTACTTTTAAATAAATTCTCCCTAAAACTAGTGGATAAAAGTAATGCTGTCTGTCAATTAAAGATGAGGAAGTATGCTGTCTATAAACCTCATGCTCCATTTTCCTCAGAGGAAAGCCTTCTGTAAATCTATTTCCTTGATGCCTGCAACGTGCTTGATATTGTCAACAAATAACAGCAAAATATATGTTACTTCACAACATACCACATTCTCCAAGACCTCATACTCTTTGGCTTGAATATACTGATCCTACTAGAGACTTTTAGCTTTCAGACAACTTATGATTTGAGAAATTTTTCTGCCTAAAATGTCTGCCAAAGTCATGCTAAAGCCTCTGCTTTAGCTTGCAGGTTTGATGCATAAGGGGCACATATTGCTTTTGATATTTCTCAAAGACAGATCCTTCTGTGTGTTGTCATTAGCTACCAGTGAACCAAAATAAATGTCTGCAGAAATTATGTATAGATTTATAAACATAACACTCAGAGAATGGTGCAAACACTTTGTAATCATCAGTCTCTGGATCACTGAAGTACAATAACACTAAGCACCGAAGGTCACCATATGCCTGCACTTAGTGCCACAACATGACTAAACACTGAGTATACTGATGGAGCCTGTGCTGTCTGTGACACCTACCCCTGAAAAGACTGCAAAAAAAGAAGGTCAATGTGCATTTGTTTTCCTGTAAATCTCAAGTCATACTGTGCACCCTTCATGCCCTCAGCAAGGACATTACTGATGGCTTAGAGAACAAGGCGGACAAAATGAGATCAAATGTAAATCTGATGTCATAATAAAATAATGAAATATTCACTTATGTCTACAGGATTAAAGTACTAATGGATTTCTATTGCAATTACATTTACAAACAATCAATCATGGAGGACAAACAACTTCACACAAGACTGCAGAACAGAAATACATTATGTATGGACTTATGCAGAGTGTCTGTCTCTAGGATCCTTGTTTTTTTGTTGCAACGGATTTTCACACAGTTCCAGAAGGTCTGAGACACCATGAATGAAGATTAATGACAAATCACAACTAACAGAGCAGCTTCTTCTGCTGCCTTCTCCTCCCATGGTGAGAAAACATTAAAAAAACATTAAGACATGATTTCCTTAAGAAATGCACCCCTGCACCTGCATACATTGCCACTACTGATAAAGAAACAATTAATTTGGAGTCATCCAGAACCTCTTAACCAACCAAGGAGTTGCTAGATGCAGTGTCTGGAGAACAGCTCATACACCAGGTAGCACAAGCAGAAAATAGACCTCCTCGTACATCACGAGGAGCCTAGGGTATATACCTCTAACACAGTGCCGCACAGATCTGCATCATCTCACCTTAGTTTAACTCTATCAATAAGAACCTGAAAGAAGGAGCAACAAAACCTACCAGTAATCCTCCTCAGAGGCTGGAAAGATACAGAAAGATGCTGAGCTGCTACTGCAACAGTTCAGGCTCTCAAGGAATAAATATCCCGTTCACTGTTTAAGTTTTGTCTTTAAGTAACTGGTGTAGAGCAACAACTTTAGAGGCACCTAAATGTAAACTTCAATATTTTTCAGCAAGAAAAAGATATATAAATATATAACAGCAAGAAAAAGCAAAATGCTTTGTGTGATTATCACCCATGTATTAACATCTCTACCTGACCAAAACTATAGTTGGGGCTACTTGATTTCCCCAGTTTTGGTGAGAATACATGTCAGCCAACCTTTTCAGACTCTTAACAATTTACTGTGAGGGTGGTGAAACACTGGAATAGGATGCCCAGAGAGGCTGTGGATGCCCCCTACCAGAAGGTGTTTAAGGCCAAGCTGGATGAGGCATTAAGCAACCTGATCTAGTGGGAGGTGTCCCTGTCCATAGCTGGGGGATTGGAACTAGATGATCTTTAAGGACCATTCCAACCCAAATCATTCTATGATTCTGTGATTTTATCTACAATTCCAAATACACTTGAATAGTCAAACTGATTTTTTAATATTTAACAGAAGTGCTATGTTAAAGCTTTTAAAATTAAAAATCCCACCTGCACCATACCCCTTTTAATTCAGGATTTATACATCCCCGAACAGGTTAATGCATAGGGCTGCAATAAGTTTTAGTAATGTACAAAAAATTGGATTCTTTTTAGGTTACTTTTATTTAGGACTCATACATTTTCAAGAAGAACAATGTTTTTGTTAATTATGTCAAACTGTTTACTTTGAGCTCTGTTGTGTCAAAAAGCAGCATAGTTATTCATACTGTCATTTGAACAGTGCATTACAGCTTTACTGAATTGTCTCATTTACTTATATTTTTTTGAACAACTTGACTCCATCTCTTTAATGCATTTGTCATTTTTTTCACTGTTACCAGGCTTTCCAATCAAAATAGGAATTGAGAGCAAAAGAAGACCACATGGAAGACCAATAGCATAATTGCATGACCACACTTCTTTAGGGTACATTACATGCGTCACCTTGTAATGCTGGTGGACTGTTGAACGTTTCCAGTTAATGAACAACATGAAGTTGTCAGATCACCTGTGTAACACATGATTTCACTCATTTTTTTAGTGGAGTTAGAGAAGTCTTGATTAAATAATCCAAACTATACTGAGCTTAAAATATCACTATGCCCTGGCACTTAATTATGGTTTCTCTTAAGCATACATATCTAATTCTTAATTTGATAATTTTACTTTCTAGAGATGGGGTACTTATCTTTCTCATGATAGTTTCAAAGGTCTTACTTAACATCTTTCTTATGCATTTATAAGGTCACAAATGAGTCATCTCTTAATTGGCACATTGATTAAGCAAATATATTGTACTTTACTGTACTCACACCTAAGATCACAGGAAAAATTAAGAGGATATTTAAACTGATTTAGAAAAAATATAACATTCTTGGTCACAATGACACTGTGGAGAGAACCAGGTGAACTCTTCAGCTTCAGAAATCAAATTATTTTAAGTTTCAGTTGAATTGCTTTCTGAACCAGCTTAAGGAATTACAATTCTTAAAAATACTTCATTCCTCATGAAAGGAAATTTATGACTTCACATTTTATTTTCCTGAAGAATTAGAAATCACTGTAAAGTGTATAACCTCAAGAATAAAACCAGCTAATTTAGACAAGAATACTAGGATTAGATACCTAAGCATGTATCTGCCATTCTGCCTCTATACAGAAGCTGCAAAAAACCAATTCTGGTGAAATCTGGAGATCTCCAGGATGTGTTTTCAAACCACAGAGAGTCAGCAATACCTGATTACTGCTGGTTTACTCTCAAAAGCTTTTTAAAAACTACTCAGGAAATTTCCTGAAAACCATCTCAGAAAATTGTGAATTTTGAAGAACATACTTTCCCTAAGGCATAGCTTGTACTTTCTTCAAATCAAATGACATGTGATAGAGAGAATCTTTGAGTTTCAAGGCAAGAGTAACCAAGGCAAAACTGCTACTTGCATTTCCATCACTGCAATGAAAATGCTGTAAGAAGCAATCACTCGGATTCACTACTGGAAGATGCTCAAGGATGAGGAGAGGAAGGGAAACTATTTCTTCTAATACATACATACCCACTACCAAAATAAGAGGAAAAAAAAAAATACAGCATTAGCTACCTTTATGCTTGTCCAGCTTTTGTTTTGCAGTTATATATATATATTTACATACATGTGCATAGTATGGTAGAATTATCAGAGACTAAGATGCAAACACTACATATATATATGACATAAAAAAATGACAGAAGTCTCTTATTCCATGTTGCAATGCAGATACTCATAAGTCTCCTAAAACTGATACATTGTCAAAACTGTTCTGTCTAAACAGACTATTTTTAAGTTTATATTGGTAAAATCCAGCTTCCATGAAATTTCTACCTTGCTATCAGAGCAATTTAAGAGATGCTACTAAAGCTTTACTATGATTTTTGCATTGTAGTATTATTTCAGTAACCTTGAAACACATCTCTCAAGAAAGACACCAATATGGAATTGCTCTGACTCTAGAAGAAACATCAACTGTGAAAGGTGACAGTGGTTTGTTTGGGAGAAGAAAATAAAAAAGTAGGTAAGGACTCAAATTTATACTGCACGAAGCTGCTGTTAACATAAATTTAAATTTGCTTTGTGTGTGTTTTTGTGGAAAATAGCCATTCTCAGATACACAAAACCAGGAGGTATAACCTAATTGATACACTTCATTACCCTAAGCGAGAGCAACATGCACAAAGGCACAGATTTAAGAACTGTTAACTCATTCTAAAGAGGCAAAGTGCAGTGGCAGGTAGCAGTTCCACCTCAGGTTCCCAGCACACTGAAAGCATCCCTGTGTGACACAGAGGAAATTTGACCTACCTCTCAATAAGAAATAATCTGTGGAGAAAGCTGCATGCTGGCAATCACAGCCATCCAGTAGCTATGGCATTCCCTGCTCCAGAATTAGCTTAGTCACAGTATTCCAAAGACTTTCAGATCTCTGAAATGCAGGCAGAAGACATTAAGCTTTATTTCCTCTCTTTGTACTGCACCAAGGATGAGGAACAGAAGGACAGTCAAGCTTACAGGATGCTAAAAAAAAAAATAAAAATCCAGAGAAAGTGGAGATTGTAGCTCATTGGAATTCATGGCAGGGAAAATCTCATTGACCAGAAAGATGAGCTACCAAGACACAGATGGTGTGGAGAAAGGACTGCATTGGTAGAAAAGTGCTAGGCAGGTCTCTAGGGGAAAGTCTGCTGGGGACTTCATGCCACGTGGAGTTACAGTCTTCTAAATGAATATCCTCTTATATCTTAGAAAAAAACAGCAGCCATGAATTATTCCTCAGATGTACTGATGAATTTACTCTTTTTGACATTTGTTATTCATCAGTTTAGCTGTCTTTAATACTTTATCCAGGTAAATCCAGACTTAGCCATCTCTGCTTAAGGGTAGCTCATTCTAAAAGCACTTCCTTGTTGAAGGGATGCTAAGAAAAGTTATAGCATTTTCTAGGAAGATAATTTTATTGCACATTTCCAAGTCCAAGCCTTTGAATGGCTTTCATTCTCCTACAAAGACTGGGCTGAATGGGTTGGGCTGGACAACCGTAAGAGTTGCAGAAGTTCCAAGACTAGTCACTACTTTGAAGAAACAGAAGAGAATGCTGTTCACCTATTTCTTAAGTTAACACAGCACTAGAAACACCTACTTCTATGTTGCTACTTACAGTATCAGGGAGTTCACAGAATAAATAACTTTATAGGACCCTGTCATCAAGATTGTAAATAAAAAGCAAGTAGTAGGCTTATTAATATAGTGAGAGTCTTAACTATTAACTGAAAGAAGGAAGTATCAGAAATTAGCAACAACATAGTGTTTAAAAACAGGATCTTTAAAATCTTTCCATTCTGAGAAGAAAAAATTCATTATGAATTGTACTACAGGCCTACAACACCTGGAGTATTCTACCCTAAAGGTCAAAATTAACATTTCATTTATTTCTAAAGTAAAGGTATAGTACAAGATGACTCTCAATAAATTTTAAATCTCTATCACTACTCTGTGCTCAAAAATTACTCCCCAATTAATAACATTTCTTTATTCCATATATTAGATTCCACCAGAGAACAAGACATAAATTCCCAAAATATTATCTTTCCTTTTAGCATTCACTTTACATTCATTTACAGCATGTAAGACAAGTAAATTAAAAAAGGCAAAATAAATTTTAAAAAACCCATTAAATCTAGTCTGCTGCATGAAAGGCTAGTAATTTGGTCATCAGATGACAATTGAAGAAACTCAAAACCAGGCCACACATGAAGCTAATTTTATTCTATTTTTTTATTCACTCTTCCTGGTGACACATTATGGCCTGAAGTTCAGGGGTTTGCATCACTTTAAGAATTTACCTCTAATAGTCTCTGAATCACATAAAATCATACTCATGTTTCAAATAAACAATATTGGGGGAAAAAATTAAATTCTATTAAGTGATGGGGTTTTTATATACACTGAATCACTAAGTTTTGAGTGTTAAATAAAGAAGGAAAGAAAGCTGCAAGAGGGTGGAGTGGAGCCAGGTATTAACACTCAGCAACATGATATAAATAAGCAGTTAAAGTGGGAATCAGAAGGGATTGTTGATGCTCTTGATGGTGAATATGGGTGCTGTTTTCTAGGTCATAATTTAAAGAGTGGGAGGGGTTCAAAAAGAATTTCTTTAAAGAAAGGAAGCAGGTATTCTCTGATAAAATAAAGCACTGCTGCCTAGTCTTATATAGGACAACATTGTTTTCTTTCAGTTGACATAAATTGGGAGAAGTTGTACAACTTCTTTGTTTACAACACATGAAAGAAACTTTGAGTTTAATGTCTGGATTGCTGTGGTTTGGTTGATGTGAAGTCCCAATTTTAAGACCAGTACTTTTCCATTTCACTTGTTGTGCATTCGCAGAAAGGAGACTCCAACTTTATGCATCATTCACTATCAGAATGAAACTAGCACAGATCCTAAAATTGTGTTTGCAATGAGGAAATGGAAATCTGAAAGAGGACTCATTAGAATATGCCACTTAAATGTCAAATAAGAGAGTGAAAATAAATTAACTTTTCTGAAGAAACTAGGCTGTGAGAAAGATACAGACTTTGGGGAATGAGTCCAGCAAATGGCAACAATTAGGGAATTGTAGCTTCTCTCCTATAAGGAAAGGCTGAGAAAGCTGTAACTGTTCAATTTGGAGAAGGCTTAAGGAGGAACTTACCAACATGTACAAAGAACTGAAGCAAAGGAAAGGAAGGAGCAAGACTATTCTCAGTATTGCCTGCCCGCTGATGGGGCAAGGGGCAATTTGCACACACAGACATACAGAAGGTTCTGTCTGAATATCAGTGAACACTTTCTTGACTCTGAGGGTGACAGAGCACTGGCAAAAGCATAGAGGCTGCAGAGACTCTCTCCCTCCTTGGAAATATTCTAAAACCATCTGGATACAGCCCTGGCCAGCCAGCTCTACGTGTTCCTGCTTGAGCAGATGGGCTGGACTAGAAAACCTACAGACACGACTTACAGCCATGAATAGTCTTTGAATGCCACAAAAGTTGACAGGAGCTGTCAGATGCTAATCCTACAGCAACATACAAGAAACTTACTGGCTTGTACCAAAAAGAAGGTTAAGTAGTTAATTGGTCCCAATTTATAAATCAGAAGGTGGGAAGTAAGTACATTCCTAAAACAGAAGTCATAGATAAGGATTACTGGATTAAACAGCTTGTTTTACACAGGAGGCAAGACTAAGTGACAATAACAGAAATGCATGGTTTTCTTAGGCCATAAAAATTTTCTATATGGTGTTTTAAATTAAATTCCATCAACTGGACCTTTATTTTATCAATCAGAAATCAATGTAGTCAAAGAAAGCTGATACTGAAAATTACTGACATTTTGGCATTCTCAGCAAGTTTCCAATTCTGATGCTTTAGGTTTTGAATATCATAATCATGGAATCTTAGGGTTGGAAGGGACCTTGAAAAGGTCATCTAGCTCAACTCTCCTGCAGTGAGCAGGGACATCTCACACTAGATCAGGTTGCTCAGAGTTTAACCAACCTCAGCCTTGAATGCCTCCAGAGATGGGGCCTTCACCACCTCTCCGGGCAACATGCTCCAGTGTCTCAACACCTTCATGGTGAAGAACTTCTTTCTAATGTATAAACTTGCCTTGCTCTAATTTAAAACCTTTGCCCCTTGTCCTGTTGCTTCATGTCGTGGCAAACAATCTCTCCCCAGCTTTCTTGTAGGCCACCTTCAGGTACTGGTAGGCTGTTGAGAGTTCCCTTCTCCAGGCTAAACAGCCCCAGATCTCTCAGCATGCCCTCATAGGACAAGTGCTTCAGCCCCCTGATCATCCTCATGGTGTTCCTCTAGACCTTCTCCAATAGGTCCATGTCTTTCTTGTGCTGAGGCACCAAATGTGGATACATTACTCCAGGTGGAGTCTCACAAGAGCAGAATAAAGGGGCAGAATCACTTTTCTCCAGTACTTGTTTGATCAGAGACACATATGATTAGTGAGTATCTTTACAATGAAAAGGTAAAAGTATTTACATCAGTGTAAAATAAATTCTAACCAAAATGGTGATCAAGTATTACTGTAACTGCTCTTTTCCAGAACAATCCTGTCACTGTGCTATGGATTATTTCTTAAAACTGCAGCCCCACAGGAACCACTTGCAATGAAAAATACAAACTTAGTAGATAGAGTCCTGGTTGGAGTGTTGGTTAAAATCTGAATAAGAGAGCGAAGAGTAGAGCAAACAACAAGATGAATGGGAAGAGACAGTGCTGGTAACATGGTAGGAAGATAATTTTCTTCTGCTCTGTTTGCGATGACAGTACATTTCCTGTGACAATCACTTCTCAGGGAGCAGTGCACACTCAGGAATCACGTACACATCTGACAGGCCAAACAGCTTCTTCATACATCATCCAAACTACCAGCTTTGATGACGCAAGTCCAGTAAAGTCACGGTTTGCTAGTCCTGAAACATGCCTTGTTGGCTAGGATGTGGAATGATTTTACAATTGCTACTTCAGCTACAGTGATTTAAAATCTCATTTAACTGCCTCAGTTCAGCAGTGCTACTTTTATCTTCTTCTAATTGAATGTGGGAAAATATTTAGTCTATGCCTTGCAGCTGCACAGGTGATAGTATAATAGCATGCAATAATTACATTTTACTGTCTCAGCTGTTATTAACACTTATATTTGAAGTCACACATAGCTTTCAGTTGTCACCTTCAGAATTAAGTCTGCAACACATGAGAACATCTGTGCTAGAAACTGCATTAAGCTGCAGAGATTTTCTACTTCTCAGATTTTGGGGGAGAGAGGGGAGTTACTACCTTATTTTCTCACAAATTAAAATGCAGCATGTCATTTAACATCATAAATTGTATTGAAAATGCTTTCAGTGTTTTCAGGTGTCACAAAAATTTGTGGAGGTGATAAATAATCCCTGCAGATTTCTGCGGCCACCTGAGACATCACATTGAGCCATAAGTAGTTTGGTGTTCTTCAGGCACACTTAAGATGGATGTAAGTTTGAAGAGGGTAGATTCAGGCTAGATATAAGAAAGAAATTCTTTACAGTGAGGGTGGTGAAACACTGGAACAGGTTGCCCAGAAAGGTTGTGGATGCCCCCTCTTTAGAAGTGTTTAAGGCCAGGCTGGACAAGGCACTGAGCAACGTGATCTAGTGGGAGAAGTTCCTGCCTAAAACAGGAGGGTTGGAACAAGATGATCTTCAGGGTCCCTTCCAAACCAAATTATTCCATGATGCAATGATTATATGTAAAATGCAGCATTTTTGTATATCAAGAGCATTTGTGCATGGGAATCTATATCCATGTAGTAAAAATAAGCAAAACTTGCAGCTCTAATTAGGTTGCACTCTAAACCAGACACAGGATGTTGCAACAGATTTTCATTTTCAATAGAAGATTAGGAATTTCATGATCATACAGCACAAAACAATGACAGCCTTATGACAGTGTATTTACATCCATAGCATCATCATGTCCAGAACAAAGAATGTTCCCAGTTCTCTTGAATATTTCAAAAATGAGACGGTAGAAACAAAGTAGGTACAGAAAAAAGGGTGCCAAAAATTATCAAAATCACAAAATTATTCACACAGTGTGACACTATAAAGAAACCAACAAGAGACATAAATGAGTTTGCAAAGCAGTTACTAAGATATAAATGCAAGTGGAAAGGATGGTAAGAAAAAAAGAAAAAATAGTAAAGGAAGAAAAAGACATTTCTCCAGATGAACCCTTCAGATATGTATTTATAGTCTTTCAAGTTTGTCAAAAAAGTAGAAAAAATGGTCAAGCAAAAAAGACCATTGTTTATATATCACTTCTCCCATGCTTTTACACTCCTTAAGGGAAAGAAAGAAATAAAACAAAAACCATACTCTTATAGCATAATCTTATAGCATAATGTATTATTATAGCTGTGAGATACAGCCCTGCAAAGAAAAACGAAGGGAAGTTTCTAGAAGACAATATTGCTCTTACCTCTCAGCCACATCTCAGAATGTCCCTCCCAATCCCAGTTCCTGGACAAAGGCTTAATCCAAAGCCAAGCAGGGCCTCTGTACTGCTCTAAGAAGATCACATCTTTTGGACCCAGAAATCTTTGACCTCTGTTACTTATTACAGTCTTTTGCATAGTATCAAAGTTCTTGCATTAATGCTCTACAGAATTTCAATGAAGGGCAAGTTCTCATCAAATAAATGTGTTCAAAATAAGTACAGATCATACAACAATATGCTTCCTGTGCTATGAAAGACACTCTCATGACATTCAAATTAAGGTCTTTCCATTGAAGTATGATGATCTCTTCTCTTTCTATAAAAAGAAAAATCACTAAGGAGCAGCTGCCTGTTCTTCAAGAGCAAAAACCTGCAACCTCATCTGAGTTCTGTTTTTCTTGCTTAAGTAAGCATTTCTGTTTCTTGACTTGCATCTTAAACTCATTTAGCACTAAACGCAGATTTAAAAAAGAAACCAAGCACGTTCAATTTCCCACACAAACAATCAGAGTAAGTGGTTTGACAATTGAAAATCACAAAAAGGTTTTGACATCTAAAAGCTAACTGGCTTCAAGCTAAACTTTACGTATTGTCACACTATGAAGTGATTTGGTAGGTTTTTATCCATTGCTGTCTTTATCTAATTATTTTTCTCAAGTAACTTTATTGCAATCCTTGCTAAAACAAACTACAACAAATTGCTAAGGCTGGTGCAACTCTTGAGCAGTTTCAATGCAGATCCCCATTAATGCACCAAACTCTCCTAAAACACAAGGCAGAAGATGTGCTATGTGTGATGGAGCTTTTTAAGCCACAAAACAGTTTGTCAAATGTCAAAGACATTTTTCTTCAGCTGCTCAGACAGATCCAAGTTTGGGAAGATCACACATTGATTATTCCTAATATAAACTCCTTTTTTTGTAGTCACCTTTTTTTTTCTTTTTCTTTTTTTTCTCTTAAATGAAGATGTATGCACTACCATATTCACTGTATTTTTCTTCACCAGTTCTGCAGAAACATTTGTGCAGCACAGCAGCACTGAATTTTCTTCTGTTTGATATTTTCTGCCACTTTTAACTCAGCTCTTGCACAGCAAACATCTTTAAGACACCCATAAGCATATACTCATTTTCTCTTCATTGAAGGTCACTTAAGGATTTGGAAGACAATTCTTGTTTTCCTTAGTTCCCTATAATGTTTAAAATTATCATATGTTACCTTTTTTTTCTTTAGTTGAATAGCACAAATGCTTTTAATTGTTTAAGTTTGCAGCCAATAAAACTTCCTGGAGATCCTCACCAATTAAAACACTGGTTTGCAGGTATGCATCTACTGTTGCAGAAACATTGATTACATTCAGTGCAAAAAAGTAATTAAAAAGTTACTTCTTTAAGATAAGGAAGCAAAACACTAACAAAGGATTAGAAGCCTCAAGACTGTAAAATTAGGATACATGACTTAGACGTTTGAAAAGCTAATGATCTGCATCCACTATGAATGCATCAAATCACTGAAATCAAAAAGCTCTATTTCTATTTTTACCACAAAGTCATTGACAGAATAAAGAGGCTAAAAGTAGTGCAACATTCATGAATGATTTAGTAAGAGGAGAACATGCCGATTGAATCAAGATTCAGACGTCAGTAGTTGTCAGCCAAATGGGACAGAAAGCTCCTTATAAATGAACCCTTAAAAACAGCTGAAATAGGAAATGGAAGTGCTGTCAACAGTTTTTATTCACTATCTATAGGTAACACAAATGTCTCATATGTTCTTGTATCTACAACGCATTTTTTTTTCTGTTTGCTTTATCTTACTGTGTGAAATAGTAAAAAATATCTCTAATGTGAATGGAATAGTCTTCATCTGACAAAATGTAGAGTCTAAACATCTTCTACCTTCTGTTCCATGTAAAATTTAAACCACTGAAAAAATATGCACAACAAATTCCTGTGTAGAAGTCTGAGCATGTCTTCCCATCATATCCTTGAACAGAAGTGCCTGGACTGTACAGAAGGGGACAACTTAATAGCAGCTTTCATAACCACATGATTTAAATGATTTACTCCTTAAAACCTGATTCAAGAAAGTCTAACCAGGCCCAGGTAACCTGAAGTCATTTTCTTAGGTGTTTTTTTCTGAATTTTATTTCTGTTTGCATTTAATTTAAAAATGCAAACTAAAGTTACGTATTAGATTTTAAAAGAGTTTGTAAAATTACTCAGCAGCTGTACACAGTATGTAGTAACTGAAATCATTATTACCACATGGGGTTTAATTTAGTTGCACTGAGGTGCACTATTAAAAAAAAGTTGAGCTGATCCAGATGTAACAGCTTGGAACTAAAAATATGAAAAAAACCAACAAAATCTGCTGCAGAACAATTTGCAAATGGAAAAGGATCAGTGTAGCGTAACCATCCAGGCAAATCAGGTCAAAATGCAGTATCAATGACACTAAGATGAAGTAAATTCTGTGTCCAGAGAAGGGAAAAGGTAGTAGTCTAAAAATACTTCCACGGAGCAAGGGGAAGTTCAATAAAAAATCCTAAAGTGGCACTGAATGTGATAAATAATCTCAGGAACTGAAGCAGTTAATTCCTATGGAAATAGATCCTAAAAAAGGGATAATAAAAACACTGAAGTATGTCTTCATTTTCTTCAGGGAAAAGTTAAAAGCAGAGAAAAGGCTTCTTCCATTACATCAACATTATTACATTATTATATCAACACCTTTCTGGAGGTGTTTAAGGCCAGGCTGGACAAGGCACCGAGCAGCCTGATCTAGTGGGAGGTGTCCCTGCCCATGGCTGGGGAGTTGGAACTTGATTATCTTTAAGGTCCCTTCCAACCTGAATTATTCTATGATTCTATGATTATGAAAACCAGGAAGCAAAGTAGATTTCCCCAGTACTATGATCAAAACTTTAGAAATTAACATGGAAAGACCTGAAGAGAATTTGTAAGATAACACACATAAGTAGATGAAAACAAGTAAAACATCTTTCTGTATATCCTTTGGGAAAGTGATGGTATACTGAAGAAACAAGCAGCCATTTCTGGGTCCATATCTTGCCTCAACTCCCATAATGCAACACGGGGCAATAATATTGATTCAGTAAATTTTACTAATTACATTGATCTAACAAGTAAGGTCTTTGTCTAGGTTCATAAAAGACATCAGAAGGATTAATAGTTCCATCTAACTATGACAGTTGCTAATGCCAAGTTACCTCCAAACATGAAAAAAACCTCCAAAGTGAATACTTATAATTCAGTATGGTTTTCTGAACTAACAATTGGAAGACAAAATTATGTCCCTGACATAAGCTACAGTCTAAGGTTTAAAATAGAATCAGTTTTGCTCATTACCATCATTAAGGTCACTGAGTAACTGCCCAGCAGCTGACCAAAGTGATGTTACTCGTCAGTCTGACTGCACTGTGATTAGCACCAAGACATAAGACTCCATTTTTAAACCATATTAATTTATGTTGCATGCTAATTATATAGTGGCAGAAATAGAGCATTTCAAAATAGACTACTTCCATTTGCATCTTTTCACTCAAAAGGTATTTTCCTACCTTCCAATACTTTCATAGGATAGCTGAGGTCACATCCCCTCTCCCACCCTCACCAAGAGTCATAACAATTCTTCATTTAATTCCAGTGGGAACAGTAAACTGACAGAAAACAACATCTGCATTAATGGCAAAATTTTGGGGACAAAATTTTGGGCAAAATTTGGGTATCTTCTGGATACCTTTAAAATAACAAAATTTCTAACTGTACAATATCTTTTTTGAGCTACCTGTAAATTCTTAACTTCCACTTTTTGTTTCATTGCTATACCGCAGGACAATGATAACAAACATAGTTTCAAAATTATACTGAATTTTCTTATTTTAAAATGTTGTAATTACTAATTTTCAACTATCCATTCTGATGTTCTCAAAACTATTACTGCTTTTTAGAAAAAAGTATCTTGCATCAAAAAAATCTCACACAAAATCCTCTATAATGTTCCCCTAGATTCATAAATCATTTAATTTCAGCCCAACTGTTGTCTCCAATGATACAAGTTTTTTGGTCTGTTCTCCAAAATCTGATGGCCTGTTTGAAATTTCTGAGTGACTCACTCAATGATGTTTGGAAGTTCACAGTCAGGAAACAACCCACTTTTATTTATGTGAAATCAGCTGCAACACAAGGTCCCTGAGTTATGGTAAGCAACTAAGAAATGCAGCTCAATCACATCAATGTGGAATAACTGAAAAAGAAATTTGCAAAATTGAATCTGAATATAGCAAATTATCCCAATTGCAGTAGTGCATCCAGTTCTGGAGCCCTCAACATAAGAAGGACATTGGTCTGTGGAATGAGTCCAAAGGAGGGCCACAAAGATGATCAGAGGGCTGAAGCACCTGCCTTATGAAGACAGGTGGAAGGAGTTGGGGTTGTTCAGCCTGGAGAAGGCTCAGGGGGGACCTCAAAGTAGCTTCTCAATACCTGAAGGGGGCTACACGAAGTATGGGGTAGGACTTTTTAATAGGTTACAGGATGGCAGGAGCAATGGATGCTAATTGTAAGAGGGGAGATTTTGGCTGGGTAGAAGAACGATGCTCCTGACTGTGAGGGTGGTGAGACACTAGAACAGGTTGCCCAGAAAGGTTGTGGATGCCCCCTCTCTGGAGGTGTTTAAGGCCAGGCTGGATGAGGCACTGAACAACCTGGTCTAGTGGTAGGTGTCCCTGGCAATGACAGGGGAGTTGGAACTAGATGATCTTTAAGGACCCTTCCAACCCAAACCACTCTATGATTCTAGAAATAAAATTGACTTGTCAAAAAAAGCATGGGCTTTAGAAGTGCATGGAAATAAAATTTCTAAATGTATAACAATGGAAACTTAAAAGTTTGGTGTACCAGAGAATAAAACTAAAAATAAAAAAACAAAGAAGTGGGATTGTAAGGAAACAAAACCTACCAACTGTAGACAAACAAAACAAATAGCTGCTCAGCAAAATCACACTTCCAACCAGGAATCTGAGCTTTTTTCATCTACAAACTAGAAAAAAATGCTAAAATGTAAGCACAAAGATGATAAAAAGCATGCTTCAAATACAGTGTTGCATTTCCTCAGGCTCTTCAACAATAAAAACCTTCTGTTTTTAAATAGTAGGCTCTGATATGGATACATACCACAGAACACTCATTTCATTAAGTTAAGCTCTTTGCAAAATTTTATGGTAGAAAGAAAAAACTGCAGCTTGCATTTAAAAGATTTATAATTTTAAATTAATCACGAGTGAAAAAAAAATTCCATAATAAAAAGCTTGTAATGTAAACAACCACACAGGCATATATGTCTACAGAAGAAATGAAATCTGGTTAGTTTTATTAAGATCATATCTAGCTTATTGCCAAAAATTTAGGTTTTATGTGCAAGTGATGGCTGATTTTTATCAAATACTATTGGCCATGGGTCTACAAGGTAGGGTTTTTTTCTGTTGAACTTTATCTTAAGTGGTACTTAAGATTCTAAAACGAATGCTATCAGCTGGGTGTGCAAACTGAAAAGTAACAAGGTCCTTTCAAATTTCTGTTAAAATGAGCAACATGGAGTAAGAGGCTGTGTAGTGGTTTTTTGCCTCCCACGAAAATGTCTTAATTTTTCTCAAACTCACAAATAGTTTTAAGTAACATTCTTATACTAATTGAGACAGTCATGCAGATCATATTTTGACTAGAAGCTAAAAAATAAGGATGAAGAAATTGTGCAGATGGTCGGTGAATTTATATCACAAAAAACATCTATCAACATTTGGATATAAGTAAGCTTTCGTCATGAATTAGAAATCCAGAGTAGTTACACAGGGGTAGATTTAGACTTGACATAAGAAAGAAATTCTTTACAGTGAGGGTGGTGTAACACTGGAACAGGTTGCCCAGAGAGGTTGCGGACACACCCTCTCTGGAGGTTTCAAGACCAAGCTGGACAAGGCACTGAGCAGCCTGATCTAGTGGGAGGTGTCCCTGCCTTTGGCAGGGGGGTTGGAACTCAATGATCTTTAAGGTCTCTTCCAACCCGAACTTTTCTATGATTCTGCACAGCTGTTTCAGTTTCTTAAGCCTTCTTCTGCCATTGATGGCGAAAGATTCCTTGAAGGCATCACCTAATTTGGAAGCTGGCCATGCTCTCTAAAGGGCTGTCTCTTGTTCCCTCTTTCTGCATTGACTACAGAAAGTTCAAGGACTAGAAATTAACAGCATCCCTTTGTTAATAACCTCATTCCACGCTAAACCAGTGCATGTGGAAAGACTGTCAAGAGCAATTACGTTGAGGAATTAAATAATGTCTCAGGTGTAGAGCTCGACTGAAATGTTTCAAGTTTAAGAAGGAACTCGGGGTATCTGTTAATGCAACATCAGCAGCAGGTTGGAAGTATTCCTCCACAATGATTAACCAGTGACATATTTTGTAAAACAGTGACTAAAGCAGTGTGAAACCATTTTCTTACTGAGAAGCTGCCATTAGAAACTTGCCTTTAGGTTTGAAAGATATTTATCATTTGAAATTTATTGAGATCAAACAAACTAACCATTAGAAATCACTTTACAGGAATTCTACCTCTTCAGGATTTGTGAAGTGATGCAAACTTGCAGAAGTACTTCTGAGTATGAAATACTATGCCATTAAATATTACTACTGCAGTAAGATTTCAACAGTACCTTTCATAAATGAAACTAAGAAGGTGTAGGAAGGGAATTTTTAAATGACTCACACACCATCCTGTCTTCTAAAAAATAAAACAATATATGTATAAACTCAGAAAAACTCCAGTGGGAAACACTTTTCTAGGAAAAGCAATTCTGTAATTTGTGCAGATTGAGAGAGAATACATTTAAAAATCTATCTTCTTGACTCATAATAAGAGTGAAACCTAGAGATTACTTACAAACTAGTCTGAGCAAATGAGAAATAATCTTAGCTATCAGATATTTGACAACCAGTCAAAACAGCAGCTTGAGCTAGAGTTGTACATCCTCACTATCTCTCAGCTTCTGCTCTGCTACACAAATAATGGACACCTAAGTGAAAAACAAGCAATGAACTGACTTTGCATTTCTGGTGAATTCTGTAGGCAGAAGTAACTTGTGTCACCTCCTTCAATGAGGTACAATCTAAAGAAAGGTGGAGAAAGGCAAGAGTAAGATATAATACATAGATAAGAGAACAATACACAGTACATAGGAAGAATTCACCTCAGCAGTTCATCAGGACAACTTATGTCTATTCTGATAGTGAGAAGCAACAGAAAGAGATAATCACATTCAGTGGAAAACCTCAGGAAGACTCGTCCAGCCAGCATTGAAAATTATCATTGCTTGGTAGAGGTCTGAGAGGAACCAAAACCAAATTGTGAACACAATAGCCAGTAAAGCAATGGTGTCGACCTCTGCTCTGTGGCAGTGGGACTCAGCTCAAACACATAATTGTTAAAATCCTGGTTCTGACAACATTTATCCTAAGGAGGGGTGCGTGCATGTGTGCACACACAATTTTTAATGTATATTTTTCCAATACTTCACTAATAACTTTGTCTTGGAGCTTTAAAGAAAGGCTTTAACTTTGAGCAATACAGATGCCAAACCCTTGAAAAATATAGGAAGCTAGGAACTAGATGATCTTTAAAATCCCTTCCACTCCAAACTATTCTATTATTCTAAGTAGGAAAAAGAAAAGAAAAACAAACCCCTTGCTTCTTAGCTGGAAAAGTCACAAAGTCACTTTTATCAGCCACACTGGCTAGATAGAAGAGTCATTTTAGTGATGTTCTGAGACCAAAGTACAATGACTTTGCCTTTTTCTCTAATGTCATGTGTTACTCAGGAACAAAAAAATGGAAATTCTGAATCCATAGGAAGCTCACCATAGGTATGAATGAGTGAGTGAACACCCACAAAGCCAAACAGAAGGGCCAGTTACTGCTTTTTACTCCCAGAAAGCCTTAAAAAGTTACATTTATTTGTTCACATCCCAACTCCAAAAGGCTGAACCTGTGAAATTCTTTCATTTATTCTATTTAATCCTACCCCAGCAAACAGCAAATGTCTTTATCCTCCAAAGACAGAAAACAGCAACATCATCACCAGCCTGAACATTATAGTCCCAATTATATGTTGCACTGCTATGCCTGGCAGAACTTGGGAGTTGTTTGATGTTCTTTTGTCTTCCTGAGCTGGCAGAGAATAAAAGTCTGAGACGTGAATTTCCCTGCCCTAGGTTAATCTAATTGGGTTGTTCACTCATTTTAGGTGCCAGCATTAACTGCTCAATGATCCTGTCTTGGAAAGCAGTTGTGAGAGGAAGTGGAAACACAGCACAGGAGGATCAGCTGGGAGTTCTCAAAAGCAATAAAACAAAGAAGAAAAAAGGAAATGAGAAACAGAGGATAAACTGCAAAGAAAATGCTAAGAATATAAGGAAGGAAAGAAAAAGACAATAAAGAGCAACTCTAAAATTGTCTTCCCAACTCTTTGTGACATTCAGACTCACCAAGACATTCATTCTTTGTACCAGCAGTAAACTTAGATGTTATTGCTTATTTCATCTTCTTATAAACTTTCTACTCATTTTATTGGGAAATCTGTTGTGGGTAAGAAGTGGGCACACTTGTAAGAAGTGGGCAGTTCACAAGTGTGAACTGTACAAGGGTAGAAAGCCTTCTCATGAGGATGTGGTCACTACCAATTTCTAATGCAGAATGCCATCTTAATTTTGTTGAGTGCAAAACAATTTAAAGACATTTGCATTGCTCTGGGCATCAAGTCCAGCAACATGAGCTTCTCAAAAACACCTTCTTGTTTGGAACCTGCAAGTGCAGAGAACTTGGCTCTTGGCTTTTAAGGGCAAATTAAGATACCTTTGTAATATGAATACTGAGTTATCCATGATGACATGCAGGAGAAAGTAAAATCTTTATTACTTCCAATGAAAAATAAAAAAGAGGTGTGTGTTCACAGCCGCTGTGGCAAAATCCTGCATACTGGGCCATTTATCTGTACAAGAGTAAGAGGATTTCACAATATTTGCTGGCAAATTTGTTTTTGACACTGCTGAAAGCCCCGGTCAGAGAATAATCAACACTGCCTAATAGCACAGACAAGTGTTCATTAAACAATAAGAAGAAAATAAGCTAAGTATTTTAACATACGTAGCAAGTATCTGTTAGATATTTTACGTTACCATGAGGAAAGCTGTGGGGTTGAAGGCATATTCCAGTTCTAACATGCTGAGGTGTTGAATGATAAAAACACAAAAAGAATTCCTTTTACCTCTGTGAAATAACAAGCATTCCAGCAAGCAAACCCTAAACAAGTATTGCAAAAAACCAATGCTAAATGGAACATTCCTCTCTTGACATTCAGTTTAAAATCTTCTTGATTTCAAAGTTTTGCTGATAATTGAAGTGAATGACAGCAAAAGTTCATCTTGTTTATAAAGAAAGGCATTGCTGTTTGTCAAGAATATACCTTTTGGTACCTTTGATATCAGAAATGCAAACTTCCACTGCAGCTATTAAGCTGTGTCACTGAAAGCAAGTAAATAATTTGAATTTGAGTGACATAACCTATCACTTGAAAATACATCTGAGCAAAATACACTTTACCAAGGTAAAAACTGGATTACTGTTAAAAAAATAGAAGAAAAATCATTATGAATATTAACATCTTCATATATGGAAAAGGTATAAATATATAAGTACCTTAGTCTATAAACTTTGTTTAACCTAAATTTAGTATGTTTAGAGGATTTTACAGAAAACAGGCATGATTAACATTTTCCTATATTCTTTGGTTTAAACAAAGGCTACCAGAATAACCTGATGATAAAATGTCATATTATTTACATTGATTCATATCTCACTATTTGAATAAAAATTATTTTAATATTTTTTTCTTAATAGTGCACATTAAATTTTTTCCAGTTTTTCCAAGATCTTTTAAAGCAGCCTTAGAGTAAGAACAGATAGTAATTGGGTTTTGTTTTCTTGAATCAGAAGAATGGAAATTAAATACCCAAAACCTCACACATACAAATCAGTAGAGATTTCATTTTTAATAGGATTTTTCCATAACCTAGCCCTTTAATTTCAAGAGTCCCCTCAGCTAAATTCCTACTGATAAACAGCAAACAGTGAGAATATTTCTGGTAAAATAACTGAAATTAAATTAGATTCCCATAAACTAACAGTGAAAGCAGGAAGGAAATAAAACCAAAACAAAAGAAAAAAAAAAAGAAACCACAACAAACTAATTCATATGCAGTCTTTTCAGTCACTTTCTCAGAGGACATTCAAATATCTCAACAGGCAAAGTACTTCTCTGGTCAGGTTAAGAGACACATATTAATTAGCTACGTGTGTTCTTTAGCCTGTTCTGAAAAACTCAACAAAGCCAAAAATGAAAACAGCTTATTTAAACATGTGCAACCTCATTCTCAGGGGGAAGAAAAAGTACTGTTTGGAGAGCATGTAAAATAATCGTTGAAAACACTAATCCAACATAAAATTTTTCAATTACTTTGAGCTATGAGTCATAGTTTGTGTCTTTGCAAGGGGCATAAGTGAGGAAAAAAAAGTGAATCACTTAGCATTAAAATAAATTGATATTGTCGTGGAATTTAATGGCTGATACTGCAAAATACAGAAATTGCTTTCTGAGCATTTGATGCCATTGTGCAGCAGAATACAAACAACTTTAGCAACATTTTAAACTATATATGAAAAACTTCAATTCATAAATTGCTTGAAAGACCTTCAGATCGCTCATGCGTTACCATGCTTTGACTGGTTTATTGACTTTGTCATTCAAATAAAAATATTTTCTAGTTAAAGAGCTGAAAGGACTGTATAAAACAAAAAGCACCATCTCTACCTTCACCACTCCCCCAACACACATTTAATTGTCTATGTCACAGAATCACAAAATATCAGGCAGTGGAAGGGACCTCAAAAGATTATGTAATCCAATCCCCCTGCCAGAGCAGGAACACCTAGATCAGGTCACACAGGAAGGCATCCAGACAGGCTTTGAATGTCTCCAGAGATGGAGACTTAACAACCTCTGTGGGCAGCCTGTGCCACTCTTAAGTCACCCTCACTGTGAAGTAGTTTTTTCACATATTTAGGGGGAGCCTCCCATGTTCCAGCTTGCACCTATTGCCCCTTGTCCTACCACAGCATGTCACTGAGAAGCATCTAGCTCCATCTTCCCGACACTCTCCCTTTACGTTAATGAGGTCACCCCTCAGTCTCCTCCAAGCTAGAGACCCAAAAAATGTTAGGTCTATATATGCTGGTCTATAATCAGCATTGAGGGGCCAGGTATAGGATACTCCAAGTGGAACCCTACAAAAAAAAAATCACAAAAATAAAAAAAAGGCAACTGTACCCCTGCTGTATAGAGAAAACACTAGAAATCTATAACCATTATTATTTTCCATGATCCTTTTCAATTCTGATTAAAACCCAGCCACATTTATTTGACCAAAAAAAAAAAAAAATCAACCACCAGTTTTTTGCCTATATACAAATATCACCTACAAGGAAGATGCTAATGATGGCAATGCCAAGGTAAAGGGGACAAGGATGAGAATTTAGATAAAAATACTGGTTTAGCTTTAGCCACAGTAATCTTTGAGAAGACTGTAGGAAAATCAGAGGATGAAAACATGATTTTCTATGGACATAAAGCAAAAAGGAAAAGAAAGAGGTCATTGAATTAAAACAGTTGAATTGTGCTGGGTTTTTAGTAACCATATTAGATCAAATACCTTGATTATCTGACCACTGCTGTTATTGACATGGCTGAAGCTAAGTGTACCATAGGCAGATAATAACTGAAATATTTGACCTTGCTAAAAGAAGCCATCAAACCAAACAATCAGCTCACTGGTCATGTTTCTAATGATCAGAAGAAATAAATTAGTTTTGTTCCTAACAATGACTTTCAGTGTTCAATAATTTTGAATGAAGGCATACATGTACCTCCTCAACCCATGTATATATATGTAGTTCCTTTCTGCTGAATCAGATTCTTATGTAACAATTTTATTTTTATCAGATGCATATCAAAGAGTATAATATTAGAGATATTTTTGAATTTGAATGCTGACAGCTTGGCTTCCCCAATTCAAAAAATTCCAGACTTCATGGTTTATATATAGAAAAATTACAAAGACTGGCATATCCTTTGTTTGATTAAAAGGAATGAATTAGGTAATAGAAAAATACCTGTTCAAATTCTGTGTCACAATACACTTTTCTAGAACGAGAGATTCATTCTTCTTTTAGCTATTAATTTGCATTGCTGTACATTGGCTTGTCTGAGAGAGGCAATACCTTGTAATGGCTAGAGAACTGGGAGACAAAGTTCAGCTGAATAATAATTAGTCCAGTTTCCTGATTGTTAGAGTCTTTCTATGTAATTTTCAATAAATACAAATGCCATGCTTCAATTCACTCATTACAGGTAAAGCTTGGAATTAATTTCAGGTATCAGCATCTACCCAAACGTTAGTGTCTGACAAAAGATCAATTTGTGAGATTGAAATTTAGTAACCAGCAACACAGAACGTGGGTAATTCAAATCTTGGACCTGAGCTGCAAACTTAGATGAACAGTTCAGTAATACACTGTTTTCACAAGTAGCATGTCCTCCAGTAACATGGTTAAATGGATAATATGGTTAAATCGGGCTAACTTGCCTAAGGACATGGAGCTTTGTTGGTCCAGCCACCTCTTAGTGTAGTTGTTCTCCCACCCTCAAAGACAGCAATTTAAACAAGCTTCACACATATCTTCAATCAGGTTGGAAGAGACAGCCCTTGTCAGGTTCACTCAATGAAAGAAAGACTGAAAAAATTTCTGTAGTCATATTTGTGTTAATTCACAGAATCAGAGAATTCAGGATGGAAGAGACCTCTGCATATTACTTGGATCAACTCTTCAATTTAAGCTCATTTAGAAGATCTCATTCTGAACATAATTCTTGGAATTTCTCCTTGTAAGGAGATCTTTTTATTGCGTTTTAGCTATCTGTATAGATGCTCTCTGAGAACTTAGGGATTTGTGAATAACATCTGATACAGGCACCAGAATCGGACACTGAATTTTTTCTAAAAATTCCTCTATTTATCTGCTTCTCCCCCCAAGAATCCTGTTGAGTGCAGCATCATACTGTAATGACAGGCTTGTTATCTACCAAGATTATATTTCTTTCCAGGAGTACTGCTTTCCAGAAAAGATGAGTACAACCCAGAAGAGAGGAGTCCAAAATGCATTAAGACATGATGTTCTCTCAGTAAGCGGGATAACCCTGTGCTAGCAACTTGTTTTCATTACTTCTAAATCCCTAACCTTTGCAAGGAAAATGCCATACAGGAGATTACTTAGAAACTAACTGAAGTTATGAAAGTGTGTTATCTTTTTCTCAACAAAAAATTTAATTCAACAAAGCAGGACAAGTTTGGTAGGAAGTAATTTTCCATAAATCCTTATGGATCATTTTTCTCTTCCCTCTGCTCATTATTAGTCAAAACCTGCATCGTTTGTTCCATTTCACAGGTCTCACTTCAGCCTTTATCAGATCAAACTATCCTTTATGTTATTTTAACTTACTGAAGTGTAAGTTCCTTCCAGTTCTGTTGAAGCTCTTCAATGGCCCAAGACATTAAAATTTATTACAAACAGTCACAATGTTCTTTGAGTAATTTTTCAGAAAACTCAAATCCAAAATAACTTGGAATAAGTTGTTTTAAAATATCTAAACATCATCCTTACAAGGTTACTGCAGAAAAGCTTACAGCATTTATTTTGTCATCTGCTGCCCCAGAACAGACACAGAAAATACAAGAATATTAAATTAACACTTCCAAAATTTATGCTTGTTACTGATAATACTGTTTCTTCCTACCAAGACACAAGGGTTATTGTTAGACTGCCTTTGGGTGAATATGTCTTATTGTAATTCTCCTTTCCTTTACCATCCTTGAATTGCAGAATAATTTAAGTGGGGAGGGTTCCCCAGAAATCACCTAGAATAAGTCTCTGTCCAAAGAAGCACTAACTGAATGATATTTCTGAAGAACTTGTTATGATCCAAATGTTCCTACCTTCTAATTTCAATTAGTTGTTACCACTTTCGCCTTTTTACTGACACTTTCATTAACTGTTAGAGATCAAACCAGTTAGTATTCTGTTTATTTGGCTTTTATAATCAGGGCAGCCTGTAGATGACTGAATATGGAAAATTTTTTCTTTTTTTAAATCACAATTATAAACTGTGCTAATTTAAACACAAAACTCTATATTCAGAAGTCCTTTTGTTGTTGTCATTCAAGAGTTGACTCTTCTGATATATTTCATCCTGACTAAAGTCTTCTATCATATATCTTTGCTTTTCCATATATATATTTATATATATAAATATTTAACATAACTACATCCTAGGCTCATGAGCTTGTTCTTCTAGTGTGATCTGATGGTCTTCTGCATGTACCAGGAAACAACTTTATATTCATTACTTCATATGTCCTTAATCTTACGGTAATTCCCTAAATATTTGTTTCCTTTCAAGAAGTCACTTACACAGCAACAAGAAATACTACTTTCAGGTTGTCTCTCTTGACTTTTCCCCACTTTATCTTTCTTAAAGAGGTTGTGTGTGCTGAATTTAGTCCACTCATGTCAATCTTTCCAGAAGAATTCAGTAATATCTAAGGTTGAAATTATATTCACAGAAAACAATTACAATCATTCTCATTTGAAAGTCAAGTATGCACATCCAAGTAAAACACATCTTGACCATTAATTATTTGGTCATCTGTCCAAAATATAAAAATTTTGCACTAAATAGATGTATTTTCTCTCTTCCCTATATCCTTCAGTGCAGTCATCTTCTGACTGTCTAAATCAGACATTCTCCCACAGAGTTTCCTCCTGCTTTTAGAGAAGATGAAGCCATGCAATTATTCAGCCTTTGCCCATTTCATTATATGTCTTTTCTGTAGTTTTTCACTACCTCTCTTCTTTGGGTTTGACCTTGACAAAATTTTTTTCCAAGAGCTTTTAAATGTTACTGGCTGTCACATATTTTAATTGTTGCTTTCCTTTAGTAACTACCAAAGAGGACCCAGAACTTTGCTTCTGGAACTATAGCTTTAACACTTCTGTACCATTGAATGTTATTATGGGAAGGGATGTTGCAAATTCTGTTTATCTGAACATAAATGCTATTATTGCAGCTTTTACAAAAGCATTTAGCAGCTGGGAAATAGTAAGTTTTCAGTACTGTGTACAGTTTCTGGAAAGCAATTTTTCCTTATTTGAGAATAATTTTAAGACTACATATGCCCACATCACACCCTGCACACTTTTTAATATTAATATAACCTGCCACAAGGAGTTTTCTGAAATCCATTTACTTTGACAACTTTTTAGTCCCCTTGTCAGCAAGAATGTACATGTCCCACATCCAGCCACAGGAGGTCACATTCCTATCCATAAATAATCATATGCAATTGAGGCAAATTAATACTTCCCATATCCCCAAAAGCAGATTGTAAAATAAGCAATAGTAAATGCCTGTTTTAATTTCATACTTTCAGAGTACATCACTAACTCAATAAGAGTTGTATTTCATTACTGGTAAAGCACCACCATTTCCACAGCTGAAGAAAATACTAAGAATGACTTCACAACATTCTCATTCTAGAGAGCCATTGCTGATGCAGAAGTTCTCTGCAGGGACTTCTTCAAAAATTACCTAGAAAATGGTTAGATTAAAGGTTTGATGAATCTGACAGCAGCTCAAAGAAAGAGGGATACATGATCTGTATAGAAAATAAAATACTTTACTGCAGAAAAGCTCTGTACAAAGACTGACATCATCCCTAGTTTAGAGACTATTCTCTTCTCACATATGCAATCACTACAAAAATCATTACATCCTTTATAGAAAAAAATACATATATATGTAAACCCCATAGCATTACTGTAAAATAAATCAGTTATTTTCATGTTACAAACAAGTGAGCAGATCCTTTACAAAGACTCTACTATCATCTGGAAACACATGAACCCAGAAACACAAGTTTCGATGCTCTGGCCATTGCTAATAATGCAAACTCTTTCCAAATTCTAATGTGTGAAAGATAAACCATCTTTAGTGTTCTAAAAATGTAACAGGAACTGCCAAGGCTCAGCAATTCACCAATCATGGGATCACAGAACAACAGAGAGCTCAGAAGATCAAAGAGTCCGACCTCTGCTCAAAGGAGGGTCAAACCAAAGCTATTTGTGTTATTAAGATCTTTGTTTTATAAAAATACTTATTAGTTCATGGAGTCATATTCAATTCAACTCACAGGTTACAGCTCTCTGTTTCATTATTGTTTTAAAGCCCGAAGGAAGATTTGGAAAAAATAGTAATATAAAGGCATATTGAAATGAACAGAATTAAGATAAAACCTGCTCATCCTTTTTAGTTGATAAGGAAATCCATAGTGATTTCAGCCTCTGAGTGTAATTTCACTGCAATTACTTAAATTTTTTTAGTCTACGGTACAAAAATCAAGATGAAGACAACATTCACAGAATCACAAAACAGCTGAGATAGGAAGGCACTTTGGCACATTGTGTAGCCCAACCCCCCTGCTCAAAGGAAGGTCTACTCAAGCAGGTTACTCAAAATTAAATCCAATCCCAATTGTATTTCCCCAATTTTTGCACTTTCCATATTTTCTCACTTCTGTTCTGACATGGAATTTCCTGCATTTCAATTTGTGCTCATTTCCTTCCATCCTTGCACTGGACACCACTTTGAAGAGACCAACTCTGTCTTCTTCACTCTCCCCCATCAGATATTTAAGCTCACTGACATAATCCCTGCCAAGCCTTCTCTTCTCCAGTCTAAAGCATCTCAGCTCCCTCAGTGTCAGTTTTATGGCAGATAATCTTTGTAGGCCTCCACTGGACTCATACCAATATGCCCATGTCTCTCGTGTACTGTAAAGCCCAGATCTGTGCCTGCCAATGTAACACTCAACTATTTTTAGCTCCGATCTGCATTTTCTGTCATACTTTTATAAAGCAGAATTTTATACTTTTTATGATCAAAGAAAAAGGGAAGATACTGCCATGGAAAATATTCAGCAAGTTCATAAATATTTAGTTATACATAATTAAAATAGCACATAGGATCTGTGAATCAGCACACAGAGATAAGCATCTCCAAATTATGGAGACACTTTCTGAAATTGCTTGAAGAAAGCTTAGAAAACAATTAAATTAATATTTAGCTGTGTCTAGATTTTTAAATATTAGAGCTTGTATTTTTAGATTTTGCAGAGAACCAAAAGAAATAGAAGGCTTCAATTTATGCTACATGTATATTACTTTCATATATGATGCCATGACTCCCTTAGCCACAAGTTTTTGGTACAATAAAGAACATGGGATCTGTGTTAGTTAAAAATTTCACTAAGTTAGTGAAAAATCACTATAGTGATTGTGGAAAACACTTGCTCTGAAGTTCTGAACACTGAGTATAATCAACACCTAAATTATATAATATTCTTCCTCTTTGAGTATATTTTGGAAGTTATTCTCTAGATAATAGATAAAATTAAAATTCCCCTTACTTTATAAAAAAAAGTAAATTACTGTGACTTCTTTAAGAGAGATAATTTGAATATCATATTCTGAACTGACTCCAAAGAACTGACAATATTCTATATGGATGTAACTTCAGACATAGCAAGTGTCAGGTCCTACAGTTAACAAAAATTAAACCTGACAAGACCAGTCACATACTCCGTAAGTTATTTCTTCAGAGGAACAGGACATGGATTGTTCCTCTGTAGGTATCTAGAATTTTGAAAATGAGCCCTAAGCTATATCAGTAAACCAGCTATTTCTATCCTTGCCATGTGTTTATACTGTACAAGTTAACTTCAAGTGCCACAGTAAATATGAACTCAGTTGCAGATGAAATTAAGTATCTCACTTTCTACAAGTTAAACACTGCAGAACACAACTTGAGGGAGCTGGTTCCCAGAAGCAAGTGCATGGACTCTGCACACATTTACTTTCCTTGTAGTATGAACTGGAAATGATGGTTGTGCAAAAACAGAGATGAGAAGAAGTCATATAGTAAATAGGGCATATCTAGCTGAGTGGAATGGTGAGTGCCAAATCCTAACTCTCTGCAAAGACCACAAACATCAGTCAAGGCAGCAGATCTCTCTATCCATATCACAGGGTGAAGGAGAGCACTTGGTATCTCTAATGCCAAAGAAGCTGGCTACAGTTTGTTATTTTTATCTAGACACACTTGCTCCCAAAGCATAGAAACACCTATATTCTAGAGACATATATTTCTATCAAGGAGAAAGGAAGGGTAGGTTGGGTGCCACCCTCACCTTGAGGCACTGAAGCCATCTTTATCATCATTGTAAGGTAAAGGTGCTACAGAAGACTGCATAATCTTCTCATGTCAGTGGTGCCCCACTGCATGGTGGAGCATGTAAAAAGTTCATGTGACCAGAAAAATACAGCTCATGAAGGACAGCAGCTCCATTGCCTTTTGGTTATGGCACTTGGGTGTGATTTTGAACTGTTTTAGGGAAGAATTGTAAGCCTCCGAATTTCTGAGCAAGTCTCCTTTGCTATTTTCTTATTCACTGTAAACGTCTCAGAGGAAACCAACTAAAGCTGGTCTAGATATGATGCACCAAAGCAAATTTGTACATGAGCAGCACATGGAGCCATCTGAGACCAGGGAGCCACCTTGTGCATTTAGGCATTCCTAAAAACAGTAAGAATATCCATGAAAGTGATTTTTTTTCCAAACAGTGTATAATACTAGCTTAAAACCTCAGCAGAGGCATTCAGCTTCCTCTGTACTGAGTCCATAAAGTTGTTATAACAACTTTGAAGAGATTTCTCCAGATGACTATTAGATTGCAGAGCAGGAAAAAGGATTTGGCTAATAACTTTTCATTTTGTTCATTACAGCCACTTCCACAGCAGCCAATTGTGATGTTAAATTTAGAACTGCAATTCTGCAAGCAGTTGCAGTAAGATGAAAAACAGACATTATTTCAGAAATACCTGGCAAACACACAACCTCTGAGAACACCAATGTGACTTTTCAGAGTAGTGTAATGCAAAGTTAGGCTCTTAAGGACACAGGGAAATTTAAGTTCCTCATGATGGGATTCCAACACATCAGGCACACTGGGCACAGAGGTGGTTAGAGCTACAACAATGAAGCATTCCAAACATAAGAGTGGATCTGAAATTCCACCCTCCACAGGGCTAGGCAGTAATCTTTCTAACTACATGCCCTTGTGGACAAAATCAGGCTCTGAATATACTTACACTTCATTCTTTTTCCCTCTTCAGCTTTCAGATACAACTTGAAATGTAGATATGCTTATTATTCCATAAAAATATTGGCTAGAGCATCAAAAGACAAGTGGAAACCCACCCCTCTCTTTAGTGACACAAGGCACAGTTTCGTTGGTAACCACCAAACAAGAAGTTCACACAGTACTACTTCCTATCCATAAACATTAATTTCACCAGAGCATGCACAGAGCTAGGACCATTTGAGACAGTTCACTGCACCTTCGATGTTTTGTGGCAAGGCAAAATTGCCTCCCTTGGAGGCCAGAGGCAAAGGAAGTACAAACCCAGAAATCGTGATATTGGCCACAGTAATCTTGATGACAGTTCAGAGAAGTGACATTTGTTTTGATCTCTCTCTTCATTTTTTTAATGATGACTGCAGAAATTGCAGTCTAAAATACTGGCAAACTCACAAGCAATAACAGCTGTCTAGAGCCCTCCTGATAGAACCAAACACACTGTGGAGGCTGTTGTGGATAGCCATTGAAAAGACAATGGAGGGTAAGAGATATTTATCCTCTGCAGCAGTGCAGGATTAAATATAAAGTCTGAAAACAGGCTTAAAAGATGAATGCCTGGACTGAGCCTCAAGCTGGCCTCAGATAATGGGGTAACCAAATCTCATTTTGTACATGGACATGACAGAAACTCTGCAGAACTCAAGTAAGCTGCATTCATTATTCACCCAGGGAGCTCAGGCAACTTATCCTGGTGAGAGGTGAAACAGGACCACTTACACTTGAGATGAGTGTATACCTTCTGGGATCATACATCTTAAAAATTCAGGTTTTGGGGGAATACGGTTAGGATTTACAGTTTCTGGACAGGCAGCTAAGACTATACTCCTAATACACTTACTCTCAGTTTTACCACACACTGCCCACTCCCCCATCCAGCTATGCTAAAAATGTCATATTCTGTGTGAATTCATTTGTGACTGGAGACATCAGCTGCCTTTCTAAAGTGATTATAATGCAACACTAATCTGTCTGTAAAACAGTGGCATATTGGGCAACAACATTTATAGTTTTATTTTCCTGGTTCATATAACCAGTTAGACCATTGAACTAACTATGAAATTATACCCTCTTGCTTCAGCTGCAGTAATAAATAGGGACTTCAGGACATTAAAGTTAATGCCTACTATTCAAATGAGCAGCCTGGAAGCCAAAGCTAATTGGCAACACGTTGTCTTTTAAGCTCTCCACTTCTTGTGGCAATAGGAAATCGAAAAGTTAAGAATGAGTCTACCAGAAATAGCAAACTGCAGAGACACCTGTACTGAGATTATTACTCCATTTTGCAGTCTTCTTATTTAATGATTTTAATTGGAGGAAAAAAAACAAATCACCAACGACTTTTAAGGCAACATATGTAGCAGGATCATAAATCTCTTATTCTAATCTAGCCATTTGGCAGCAAACAGGAGACTAGTCAAGCCATCTCAAGCATTTTTCTTAGAAGGGAAGATATGTGCTGTAACTGAGGATATGGCCCAGGCAATCAGGTAATTTAATACAGGTAATCAAGGTATATGTATAAGCTAGCTGTATGATAATTGCAGTTGCAAAACCAGTAGCTTGTGGATGCATCAGGCAGTGATACTTGGTACCTCATAATTGGATCTGCCTTTCGTTGAAAAAAACAACAACAAAAAAAATAAAAAAACAAAGGAAAAAACGCAAAAAAGAAATATTTTCTTGCATTTTTCCTCTTCTTCCCAAGCTGACAGGACTTTATCTCATCATCAGAAAAAAGTGAGAACAAAATCACATTGGTCACAAGAGTTTTCACACTGACTACTTGAAGAACCCATTATCAACATTAATGTTCATGCCATTAAGCATTATCAGATTTGGCAGCTGTAAGGTTACTGAACACTGGAAAGGTGAGCCACAAGGATTTTGAAAGATTATATGAAATTTGCAAAGTAGCAATTGTTTCTTAAACTTCTGTCTCTCTAGACAACTTTTTTCCCAACTGGTTTGATTACAGTCTGTAATCTATAGTTCTGACCTCCTTTATCAATATCCACAAACAAGTCAGGATCTTTATATAGCGGAAAGCTCTTCTCATAGAATCATGGAATGGTTTGGCTTGAAAGGGACCTTAAGGATCATCTAGTTCCAACCCCCATGCCATGGGCTGGGACACCTCCCATTAGACCAGGTTCCTCAATGCCTCATCCAGCCTGGTCTTTATCATCTTTTCTTTCAGACTTGCACATCAGGTATTTTTTAACTTCTCATAAGCAAGCAGAATAATGCAAAACAGGTGAAAGGCAAAAACAACCAGAGAGCAAAAAGTCATAGGAAAAAAATTTCAAAACAGGCTGCCAACAGAGCACCCACCTACACCTGTCAGCCCTGCTTTTGGATAGGAATTCATCCTGATGCAATGGAAGAGAACTCTGCTACATTTACCTGAAACATAAGACTCTCCTATCAGCAAGAGACTGAGCCAGAAAAAGGACTGAAGATAGTTTCAGATAATTCTAAATACATGTACATATGTCTATGTATACATAGACCTGAGAGAATCAGTACCTCAGTCTTCACACATCTTATTATTTAATTTTTTTTCTTTTTTTTATAAGAGCTAAACACAATACTGATGTCCTCTATTACTTGCTTAGTCACTCTGGTTCTCTCAGCAGCATTCCCAACCAACAAAAATCTGCTGAGCTAAACAAATCTTTGGACTGATTGTTTAATTTAAACAAGAGACATTAAAAAAAGTAACTCCAGTGTGACTATGTCTTCATAGGAAAGCCCCATTGTTGTCACTGTTGCAACTCCACCTCACTTCCCTAGGACTGATCTTTTCCTCACAAACACAGTTATCATTAAACAGATCTGTGGATCCAATTTGGGAGTTTGTCTACAAATCCAAAATCCATAATCCAGCTTTTACTTTGTAACTGTAAACTATTTCAAACTGAGACTATTGTCACTGTTTTCCAAGCCTTTATTTTTAAAGGGGTTATATTGAAGAACTTCCTTGCTCTGTTCTAAATAACAAAACTTCCTTTATGTCAACATGGTAATGTTTAACCATTAATAAAGTTGTAGCTCCCAAGCATTTCATGCAATACTTTAGACAGCTGAACTGGAGATCTTTCACTCCCCTGTCACATACATTCTTGTTCCCTCATCTGAATTACTGAAGGATTTGAACAAAACTCTCAGACACCATGAAACTAATTTTTTTTTTCCTTTCAGGAAGCAAATCCACATAATGAAGCCACATCCTGATAGATATTGTGCTCTCACAACAGCTTCATTATAAATGATCATAGAAGTTTCCAAGCTTAGTGTTGTAACACAATACAAACAAAGCTCATAATTGTTATACTGTCAATCCCACTGTAGCTAATTAATCAGCTTGTGAAAGTCTGTCTATCGGGGAGCAACGTCTAATGAACTTCTGCAAAACAAGACATGAGCAGACTTCACTGTGGAAAGACTTCCCTTTACTGTGAGTACTGGGAGCAGATTATGGCAGAGCTTAAAGCAGAGTTCAGAAATTTCAAGCTACTCATCTCTTAAAAAAATGTAAGAAACACAGCAAGGCAAGAAATCAAAGCAAATCTGGATTTGCAGCTACAGTTAGGAATTACAACAGAGCCAGGAAGAGATTCTGTAGGACTGGAAGACTCAGTTATTTAATCTTTCCATAGCTCTAAGTCTTGAGAGTGACAAGAAGGAAAAGAAATGCATTATTGCTAGTCTATGCCTAAGAACAGTGCAGTATTTTTCTGTTCTTAGTGCAGTCCTAGGATCTAACCTCCTTTCTCCAACTACAGGTTGTTTCAGCTGCAATTTCATATGCATTTATTAGTGTTTTTCCAACAGAGCCTGGAGGCTCTTAAGCTACAGTAATCACATCTATTTTCCCTGACACCGAGATCGTTCGTGCTTTCTGTGATAAATAAGGCTAAAGGGAATGTGTTTGCAGATCACTTTAAGTTCAATTAAAATGTAACTATCCCTTGATTTATAGGCCTTATTTTTCTTCAGTTGTGTTAAAACTCAACTGATGCTTTGAGAGAGCATGCAGCAAGATCTACAAGTACCCAGGATCAGCTCTAGAGGAACAGAGTACCAAGAATGCCAAGAATTAAGACGGATGCCATAGTGGTGTAATACCAGATGAATCATACACCAAGAGCACTACAGTGCACTTGAGAATCAGGCCCTTAGAAAACCTTCTATTATATGAGGATTTGTACTTCAGCTTTCACTTCTCTATAAACATTTCAGCGATGTATTTCTTCTTCAATGGAGCATAATTAAGCTTTTTCCTGGTTTAAAAGGCCAATAAATATTCAATTTCCATTTCAGAATTATGTCAAGGTGCTTTCTTTATGCAGCTGCTTGTTTTTGGAGTCTGTTCTTCAATCTATGCCCAAGGACCTGCTGTTGCTGAATTTGCATGAAGTATGCTAGCCCTCAAAATAAGTAATTAAGTAACTGCTGCCACAACACCTTTCAGAGGGAAGCAGGTTAATTTACCATATGAGAAAGCATTCCTTTTTGTGTAATAGTACAGGTAACATGAAGGAAAACATCAGGGAGAATAAAAAGAAGTGGATTTAAGATTGTCAAAATAATAGTATGAAGCAACAAATTTTATCACAATTTTGCCTTGACTCAGTTGTATTTGCCTTCTTACTGTGGCCAGATCTGCACATTCCAAAACCAGAAGGCACATTTAACCTCATATAGGACCAAGCAATCTAGTCTGGTCAAAGTGACCTGACTGGAAAAAAACTCTGGGATTTTCCAAGGTGGCTGCTGAGAAACAAGTCAGCAAAGCTGGTCTTTTGATAACACACTCAAATGCTGCCTTCCAGAAACAAATTAAAGCAGTCACTCTGACAAACAGCATATCAAAATAATCAGCTCCAGCTTTACAGAAATAATAAGTATAGTGAAAACAATCAGAAGGACAATATTTGGGAAATTGCTGGTAAAAGAAACTTGAAAACAACTTTCCAGAATATTTGAAAAGTTCTGATAGTCACAGAAGTACAATAAATTTTTTGGAGTAAATTAAAAATTATTGTCAAGAACCAACCAAAAACTGACAAAGTTGTATTGACTGAAAACTCACTGCTCTGAAAATACAACCTTTAAAGTAGAAAAATCATACACAGATGTGAAACCAATTAGCATGTGATTTCCCTGAGCTAGCTTTAAGCAAGAAACATAGAAACCAGATTTATGTAAGGTCAGGTATGGGAAAAAATGCAAAGGGGAGCCTCAAAATTCAAGGCTGCAACTGCACAGAAACTATAACAATGCTCCCAACCTAACAATGGAAGACTTGAAGCCAGGTTTGTGCAACACTGAGCAATGAAAGTAATGGGATTAGAGAATCGAAGGATGATCCTTTAGACTGGTAGAACTGTGGACAGAATCAAAGTTTATCATTAACGTGGAGTTATTTTCCAACAGATCTATCCACAGTAATTGTATGACAGGATGAAGGGACTAGAACATCTCTCTTTGGAAGATAGGCTGAGACTTGTGTCTTTTCAGCCTGGAAAAAAGAAGAGTGAGGGAAGATCTTACTAATGCTTAGGAATACTTAAAGGATGGGTGGTGCTAGGAGGACGGGGACAGACTTTTTTAGTGGTGCCCAGAAACAGGACAGTGCTTTCTTACTTTGAGAAAGCACTGGAACAGACTATCCAGAGAGGTGGTGGAGTCTCCATCTCTGGAGACATTCAAAACCTGACAGGGGGGCATGGACTATATGATCTCTAGAGGTCACTTCAAACCATATTAATCTGCAATTTGCTGGAGAAGGTCAAGAGGGGACACATTGATCAGCTACAGCCTAGAAGGAAGCTTAGTAATTCTGCTTTCCGGTGGGTTGGTTCACACAGAAAACAGACATCAGACAAGGTACTAGAAAATGTGTCTCAAATCTGAAAAAGAAATGAGTGTATATCCCAGTCCTCCTCATTCAGCACAGCAAAGATGCCAAATCACAAATGATTTCCCAAAGAAGCAAACCTTAAATCTGCCTATCATACTGGGACAGAGAGGAAGAGAGAGAGAAGGAAGAGTCAGCAAAGTTACTCATCTATTTCTTGATACCACCTCCAGAAAAAAAAGAAAGAAAGCAGGAATAAATAATAATAAAGAGCCTGAGGGTACACGAAAGATACCTCTTTTAACAGCTGCAAGGTGCAATGCAGAAACATTCTGGTACGTAAGATTCCACTTGACAGGTTCATCCTAGCTGCCAAAGCCAGGCAAGAAAATACTTTAACCTTCTTTTACAGCAACTACCAAAAGGAGGGGGGGAAACAATAATCAAAAAAACCTCAAAACAAAAGCCACATTCAAATAGTGAGATAGAGTCATTAATTGTTCTGAAAATAAATTAAGATGGATATTGTAAATATCTTACCAGACTGAGTTAGCATTAAAACTTCAAAGCATTACATTTCGAAAAAAATCACTGCTTGTACATTACACTCTGGGTTTGAGGTCTTTTTGTGTTTTGTTTGTTGTTGTGGGGTGGTTTTATGTATTTTATCTCTCTCCAAGAGCCCATTCATATTCAAGGGAAGAGGATATTGGGAGAGGGAATATCTGATTTGTTCAAAAAAAGATGTATTTTCCTCAGACCAAAGCATACTGCAAAGCAAAGGAACACCTTTGCATTTCAGTCAGGGTCTGTTTCCTAGACCATTACTGATTGATTCCACAGTATTGATCCAACACCAAGCAGAGTGAATGAATGACTACAGAAAAACAGCTAAGAATAAATAATCTTTTTTTTCAAAGCATGTAGCTCTTAGTTAGAATAAATTCCAACTTCAACAGCTTTGACCTAACTCTAGAGCTATATTAAAATATCTTCACATTTTATGTAATGAACTGAATTTAGTGACATTAGATCAAAGGCAAAAACAAGCATGTACAATGCAGTTTGCTGTTTTCACAAATAGGAGAAATACAGGACAAACAAGATGAAAAAAGAACAGCTAATTATATTTAAATAAAGTGAATGCTGGATAGAAGTCAGTTTCACACTGATGAAAAGCTAGGTTAAGGCAGCTCATCTCACTAAAAATCAATTTCCTACATTTAGAAAATAGGATCTATAGGACCATATCTCAGCCTGGAAATTCTCTGAAATTTTCTATTTAAGCATTTTGGAGCAAATTTCCACTATTAACAGCAATGTAATGCTAACATCTCCTGTGGTGAAAAACTAAAATAATGCAGTAGGAATCAGGGTCAGTATTTTTATGTCTGTGATGGAACTTTTGCCACTAAATTAATTCTTCTGCCCTAAACTAGTCTCCCCTGTAATGCTATTTTTTCCTAGATTAAGGGTAAATATACAACTAACTTTCCCAGTCTAAGTGTGTTCTACATTGTGCATGTATGCATCCATCTATCTACACAGAGACAAGGGCTAATTAGGAGGTATGGTACTGCTGATCTTTTTCAACTCCCCATGTATTTTCTTCCCCACCAGCAACCAGAGAGCTTCAGGAGGGCTACATCAGTAAAGGCAGAGCTCCTGCTGGCAGCTTGTATCAAGGGGAGGATTTGCGAGAACTGAAAGGTCTGTCTCCATCCAAATTCTCTAAAGCTTCTCTAAAATGAGGAGAAACTTGATGCAAAATTCTGCCTGAAGGTCAGTCCTGCTGGGTTTTCTTCCTGTGCAGGAGCCCCTGGGCATTGCTACAATGCAGTGAGAAAAACTTCCTCAGAAGCTCAGCTAACTCCCAAGAGCAAGACTTAAGGTGCAAACCTCATGACAAGACAGACCTCAAGAGGTGCTTCTTCTCACACAGTTTGCCTGTTAAAAGTAGAACACAAGCATAGAAAGTCTGTAAAATCCTTCCAGTCCCTGGAGATAAAACAGGAAAGCAAAGGGTAGAGAAGAAAAGAAGAAAAAAATTATGATGGTGAATTGTGGGCCAAGAAGCCAAAGACTTTAGTGACACATTGGGTCATACTCAAGAGGGAGAAATACCTGTTCAAGTGGGACTGCCTGCATTTCATAGATAGAAGTAGCTAATCTTCTTAGCCAAAGACTAGTTTAAATACCCTTTTCATTGCTCAAACTAATAATATATGGAAATTGTGCAGTGAAGTAAAAAGTAGCAGAAACTCACTGTACTGGAACAAAAGTGACAAGGAATGTAAAAAAGAAACCAACACTCATTTTTTATCAAATGTTTGTGTCCATGCCAGAGCTCCCCACAACAAACATGAGGCTTTAGAAAACTCTGATATTAACAACAAGAAATTCAATTCAGTGGCCAGTATAGAAACCTCTGTGATTATATGAGTTACATGTTAGCTGTAGTTGTGAAATTAAGTGTTAACAAGAATTTTGATGAGTAACAGAACCAGCTAATAAAGCATGGTTTCCTCTTGATACAAGTATCCTAGGCTTCTATACACACAGGACAGCTCTTGCTTCATGTTCTTCTGGGCTTTATCACCTCTTCTGCCTTTTCTCAACTTTCTTTCTGAAATGGCTCAATGAAAGGAAAAACAAATCTCCAAAACAGAGAGATGTACAAATTAAGAAACATGATGACTTTGGTCAAAATCTTTATCCTGGTTAAATGTTTATGCTAATATGGCAACTAGGAAAAGAGAGGAATGACAACAGAAAATAGGAGAAACAGCAAATCAGATGCTTTTGCCACTATGAGACATTCACACAGAGAGGTAAACAGTTAATAGAAATCCTGAAAGATAATCATGCAATCACAGAATCACCCCAGTTGGAAGGAACCTTCCAGATCATCATGTCCAACCATCGAACTAACACTGACAAGAACCTTCACTGAACCATATCTTTAAGTACTACATCTGCCCATCTTTTAAATACCTCCAGGGATAGTGCCTCAGTCACTTCCTTGGGCAGCTTGTTCCAGTGCTTAATAAGTGTAAGAATTTTTCCTAGTATTCAGTCTAAAATCTCCCTGGGGCAACCTGAGGTCATTTCCTCTTGTCCCTATCACTTGGAATGTAAACCATATCCTCTGTTTTGTACTACTCAGATACTACCTGAAGTACTTTTGCGTATGAAATAAAAACACATGATAGGTCCTTTCCAGTACAGTGATTCTTCTTCACTCAGTTTCCTTGCCTTGAATACACAATGGAAAGGAGATAAGATGAACGTGGAAGAATTTGACATTTCTCTTACAGCTTAGTATTATACCTGCATGTCTTTATGACCCACTGGCAGATGTGCAGAATACTATTGGTATTGTTTAACCAAAATACCAAAGAGTCAAGCAGAATTCACATCACAGATTGGAGTTCAACACTGCATGGATGAACCACTAAGTGCTATAAAGAAACAGTTAAGCTGACCTTTTTTTTTCCAATTATGCCTCCAGAGCCCATGCTCAGCTGCCACTCCACACAGTTAAGGCTACTGGCACACAGAGATTGCTCACTCGGGGAGCATCTGTACCCATCCTAATATATGTTCAGAAAAACAGTTTGGAGGTTGTGTCACCTACTAGTATGCTTCAAAGTACACTTTGTATTCCACACAAAGTATGCAAAGTGCCCTTCAGAGCGACATAAGTATTTGCAGATTAAACCAACTTTCTCTTTCAACTAATACAAAATGCTTCATTAGAAAAAAAATAAATTAATGTTGTTACAGTAAGAGATAATTGAATCAGCCAGCAGTTGAAGGCAGCCAACTGAGAACAGAATCTCCCTTGCTGTTGTTGATCATAAGTAAATCAAAAATTTGTCAAGAAGGGGGAAGCAAAGTACCCTCTGTTTAAATACAATACAGAAATAAGGCAGGTCACCTACAGACTGAGTTTCTACTCAGCCTCTAATTTTCTTCCCTATTTTAAATTGTTGCAGGCCACCAGTGACCTGAATTAACCAGTCAAAAGGACAGTAACATACCCAACAGCATGCAAAGTAGACACTAAAGTTGCCTTGCAAAAATTTTCTTTGTTTCTCCTCTCATCATTGCTATAATGTTGTCCCGGTAGCAAATGAAACATGTTAATTTCCAACACGTTTTTACTTTTCCCCTTTGATTTGCTTGTTTGTTTGGGTTTTTTTTCTACTATAGAGAATAGGGAAGAGGCAGAAAAGAAAAAATTATCCCAAACAGAGGAAAAGGAGTCACCTAAAAACTTGGAATTCAGAGCTAAGAGACTCTCAGAAAAGTTTTGCAAGCAGCCAGCCTCATACTGTATTTTTGACAAGTAAATTTTTAGTTGTTATATTCTATTACTCATCTTTTCTTCCCTATTCCTTCCAGTACTCTCAGTATCATCCTGCATTTCTCTTGCGTGGAAGGCAGTCATCACTTTGCTCAGCCACACGATACCTATGTAAATCAAATCAAATTCTCCTGCTAGGGTTAAGAGCTCTCTTTTCATGACTGCCTGTGCAGGGGCAGAGTGATGGAGACAGACATCCAAGACCAAATCCTCTATTCAATAATGGAATGTCAGGTTTGGTTTTGTCTATGTGCCGTTTTCCCTCTTCTTCACTGCAACATAAAATGACTTCGTCATGATGGCAAATTCATATACCTATTCAAATGATTCCTTGGATGAAGTTTAAAGAGAGGAGAGTCTTGTATTTTATCAGGCTGAATAGTATTGCTCCACTCCTGAGAACTACAGATTATTATCTATTCTTTCTATTCAAGTTATGCTTTTAATCAAAGATGCTTATTACAGCGTATCCTCAAGGAGTAGGAGTTCTACCTCATTTCCCTATAATCTCACACACTCTAAGCCAGCTGATTTGCTGACACAGACATCACTGTTGATGTATGACATAACACTTCAACAAACAGTATTCAGATTGTTGTTGCTGCTACTATACCATTCATTGAGCTTCGCCCCACTTCCCAGCCACAGCCATTTGTGTTATGTCATCACTCTGCCAATAGATACCTAAAAATCCCAACATGAAGTGGAGTTATGTCATGTCAGGATTTATCTAATGCCTGCAGGAGACTAAGCCCACACAGCAGAGAATCCCTTGATGTACTGATATCATTAATAATGCTTAAGACTTAATCACAGCTGTATTGGTTAAATACAAAGAAACAGACGTTGTCTTCCAGCAACACTTTATATCATTATGTAAGTTAACTATATATTGACAAATTCAGGCATTTAAAAGCAAACAGAAGCTTTCTAATTCCTCTTCCCTATTGACTGAGCAACTCCATTCACAAATTGACTTTCACACCTTAGATGGCAGAACTTGACTGCAAATGAAAAGGATTTAGCACAATGAAATCCAACTCCCTAAAACTTTTTTTACATCATCTGGAAGTTCTGTGCTACAAATTCCAAAACAAAAGAGATACAATTATCTACTTCATTATCCTCAATGTACTAGGCCATTTCTTAGGGAGAGTATTAAATGATAGTTTCAAGCTTTCTGCCACTTTCTCCATGCTCCCCAAAGATACATGATTATTTGTTTCCATAGTACAACTCATGTATTTCACATCAGAAAAAAAAATCCTGAAGTATAAGAAAAAAAAAACTATCTGATATGACAAGAATTATAAACACAGTTAATAAGCTACTTTAATTATTCTCCCAAGATTTGCACATCTGTACTCCCATCATCATCATCTTCACAAACTTAATTATGCCTCATTTGTTCATTCTGCTGTAATCTCAGTGAGTATTCCAGGTGGAAAAGAGGAATCTGTCTGTAACTGAAACGTCAGGCAATTGACATATATTATTATTTTATTATTTTGCTATAGGATGCCATGTTTATTTTTTTAAAAATTATATCAACTTATCTTTGGGCAATATGAACACTGAGAAGGAAGCCAGGGCACTTCCACCTCTGGAAAACAAAACTGGCTGGCTATACTGCATGAACAGCCATTGATCCAAAGATCATTACAGGACTGGTGGCTGAAGAACTTCAGAAAATGATGCTGTTATCACATGCATTTTAAACCTTCCTACTAACACATTCTGATTTCTCAGCTGATGGAACCTTTCCACAAACTTGACCTTTGAGAAAGTCAGAAAGAACAGCTGGGAGAAAGTGTGCTTTGTGACTCAAGTACTGAGATATGCATCCAGTCACAAGTTATAACTTATGCATTTCCAACACGTTGGAAGTCAACAGGAATTACTGCATTATGACTGAGTAGAGACTGAGTAAAGACCCCAGTGTACTATTATTTAAAACCTGACAAGCTGTTTCCTCTAACTTTGGATAAGTCCTAGATTTGTTAACCTACCGTGACCAAACCTAATTTCATTAAGTTGCTTTCTGAGATACATTAAATTAATTTTACATAATTAATCTACTGAGACGCATGACTGCCACTCCAAACTCACAAGCAGGTTGAGCACAATGCCAAGCCTTAAAATCTAGTGCAATATAGTACAGACACTGCTGTCCTTCTTTACATATAACTTCACTGACATTCAAAAACAGAGATACACTAATAACATAACATTTGAAAACAATCAAAGAAGAATTCGAGCATTTTGAAAAAATATGAACTTTCTGAATTTAAATAAACAATGCAGAGATACATGACAGTATCTGAATACGTTCCATTCTATGCCTTACCTGAACCAGGTTCCATCCCTTCAGAGATTCAGCAATGATGGAAGTAACAGTTGCGCACACACCACCAAAAACCATCAAATGATTAGGTCCATATTTTATTGCATCGTAGAAGGCTTTGAGTCCTTTTGCATTGTCACACTGGAAAATAGAAAAAGAGAGACAATATTCAATATCACAATTATCATAATTAACCAAGAAATAAACTACTAGGCAGGAAGAAATAAACTACTAGGCAGGGTTGCACTGCTACAGCGCCCAGTGAGGAAACAGTGGCGGAGCCGCCTCCCCCCGGCGGCAGATTTAAACGAGGCACAAGCCCACCAACGGTCCCTCGCTGAGGAGACAAGCTCCAGCGGAGGACAGTCCGTGATGGGGAAAGGAATCTCGACAAAAAGGAGACAGCAAGACGTTGAGTTTTGGGTCTTAAGGAAGCTGCGAGGCCGGGCTCCCTGAACCGGTGCCCAGTGAGGGAGCGCGGGGCGGAGCCGCTGCCCCCGGCGGCTGCTTGAAACGGGGCGAGAACTCATCAACGGCCCCGGCCCGCCCTCACACAGAGAAAAGGGGCTTTCACCCGCGGAAACAAGCGGGGAGCGGCCGTTCCCTGGCGTTAACGGGGGCAGTGGCAGTGGCTGTGAGGAGTTAACGATGGTCTCCCCCCGGCGGAGGCTGCGCTCCTACCGGCAGGCAGAAAGGGTTTGTGAGCGCAGAGAGCGCTTTCCCCGAGCAGGGCCGTGTCCCGGGGAGCGGCTGTGGGCGCTGCCAGAGCCTCTCGCTGCTGCCGAGGGGCCGCTGCGCTGTGAGCAGGTGAACCGTCTGCTCAGCGCCATGGCGGAGGGAGCTCCGGAAAGAAGGCTCAGGTCCGTCACAGAAGCTGGGGCAGATATAGGGCTCTCGAGCAAGACGTTGCCCTCCTGAAATAAAAAACCGGAGCCCCTGTAAGACAGGAGCCAGGACCATGGTGCCCCTGAAGGCTGATCTTGTCAGGCAGAATCCTGAAAGGAAGAAAGGAGTGTAGCACAGGTGGAGGTTGCAACAGTATTCGAGCACCCTCCCTGTCCACCTCAGCACCTTTAGCTCCTCTGAACAGGGATGAGGTTCTGGCTATTGAAAGCCCAACAAAATAAGACGTGAGGGAAGAACGTTCCTCACTGCCAGTGTGCACGCAGTTGATGAGACCACTGCTCCAATAAAAACCTCATCCACAAGGAGAAGACGACGGTTTGCAGTCATTGGAGACTGGGGAAGGGAAAGCCCAATGTGCCGGACAGAAGCTACTCACAGGGAAGTCTCTGCCTGCCTCTGCCTCTGGAGTCCTCTGCCTCCCAAATCTATTACAGCCACCCCACTGCTGTCCACTGCTTATTTGCCAGGTAGGTGGCGAGGAGACTAACTCATAGGCCCAGGGAGATCAAAAGAGACTTCAGGACTTCATGAAAGTTATTAAACGGATCTGTTTCACAGGTTATTTTTTCCCTCACTCCTTCTAATACAAGGAAATGCCATCGGAAGGAACAAATGTATCCAATCAATCAATACATGGCCGCGAAGCTGGTGCCACCAACACAGTTTTGGATTTTTTGACATAAGGGCAAGAATAGCCCCATGCATCAGTACAGGTTTGGGACTGAGCTGTTAGAGAGCAGTGTAGGGGAAAGGGACCTGGAGGCCCTGGTGGACAGCAGGATGATCATGAGGCAACAATGTGCCCCTGTGGTCAAGAAAGCAAATGGCATCCGGGGACATAAGGATGCCTCCTGAGCATCCTGGCATAGTCAGTAGGTGGAGAGAAGTTCTCCTCCCCCTCTACTCTGCCCTGGTGANACATAAGGATGCCTCCTGAGCATCCTGGCATAGTCAGTAGGTGGAGAGAAGTTCTCCTCCCCCTCTACTCTGCCCTGGTGAGGCCACATCTGGAAAATACTGTTTCCATTTCTGGGACCCTCAGGTGAAGAAGGAGAGGGAACTGCTGGAGAGAGTCCAGCAGTGAGACAGAGATGATGAAGGGATTGGAGCATCTCCCTTACGAGGAAAGGCTGAGGGAGCTGGGTCTCTTTAGCTTGGAGAAGAGGAGACTGAAGAGTGACCTCATTAATGTCTATAAATACGTAAAGGGAGAGTGTCAGGAGGATGGAGCCAGGCTCTTCTCAATGACATCCAGTGATAGGACAAGGGGCAATGTGTGCCAGCTGGAACACAGGAGGTTCCACATAAATATGAGAAAAAACTTTTTCACAGTGAGGGTGACAGAACACTGGAACAGGATTCCCAGAGGGGCTGTGGAGACTCCTTCTCTGGAGATATCCAAAACCCGCCTGCACACCTTCCTGTGTGACCTGATCTGGAGGTCCCTGCTCCAGCAGGGGAATTTTACTAGAAGATCTCTTGAGGTCCCTTCCAATCCCTGACATTCTGTGATTCTGAGAAAAATTGCAGAAGACCCAAATTTGAAGAACTGTTCAAAAAAACCTTTCCTTACATCATCCAAAACTTTGCCACTTCCGAGACCAAGTGACAATATCTGAAATTTGGTAACATAATTTGACAAAGAATAAAAAAGTCTCTATGAAAAAGAAGAAACATTGACTGAAGCTATTTCTTCATTTGGAGCTACCATCTCCCAAGCAAAATTTGGAATGCAACACTAGATGTCAGCAGGATTTCCACAGTAGGAGGAAAGCTCTAATGAAGACTCCCAGGAAACATCTCCTTAATTTCAGTATTCTATGCAAAAATATACAGCAGAGTGCCTGTTATTCAGAAAGAGCGCGAGAAGCTTTGAAAAAATATCAAAGAATATTCTTCAGAAGTGCTAACAATTAATTGTTCCCCTCTCATAGGTCACCTTGTTTTGAGCAGAAGACTGGACTAACAGACCTTCTGAGATCCCTTCTAACCTGACTTGTTCTAGTCTTCTCCAATAGAGATTTTGCCTGTTATTATTCTAAAATTCCTTACAGCTCAAAACTGAGAACAGGACTGAAAACTAGGAAAGAAAGGGTGATGCTAGTGAGTAGTCCTGAAAATATTTCAGTCCCTGAATAAATAACTTACATAGTCATGGTTTAATTCCTGAGACTGCAGCAAGGCATCAATAAATTATGTACCTGAAGTAAAGAATTTGATTCCAAACCATACTGTAAGTCAGAAGTACCAACAGGTTAAAATGGCAGCAGCTACTGCTCCACTAACAGACACTCCTTTTTCTTTCTTTCTGAAACAAAACTTTTGCCTCCACTATAAAATCTTGATAAAATATAGCCTTTATAAGAATTATCATACACCAGCCTCCAACGTCTCATTATGACAACTCAATAAAACAGTTCACTTACTATTAGCACCTAAGTAGCAATTTTATTGCATTCTGTGGAGAGACACAAGATTTTTGACTAGGAAGTTTGCAAGCTTTTATTAATCTCCCTTCTGAATTAATATGCTAAAGGACAAGTTATTCCATTTGCATTCTGTCTGCAAGAATAGAATTATTGCTCCCACTTATTCAAATGGATTTTTTGTACTGTATGGGCTTCTAAAAATTGTATAGTATAGCACAACATTTTCCTTCTTATTACAGAAACAAACAGAATAGCAGAAGCTCCCTTGTCCATTTGATAGATTGATGGCAAATTCCTATTGTGAAGGAATTAAGATTGTGATTATTGGAACAAGAAGTGTCTACCACTCGTATTCTTCCAACTGGATAAAGACCAGTTTATTCCAGTTGCAACCAGAAGGCTTAGCTACATCTATACTACTATGAGCAGCCAAGGACACTAGAGCTTTAAATATCTGAACTTCTTAGACGTTTGGAGAATCTCCCCTCATCTACTTCTCTATCTGAAACTGCAGCAACAGAGATTGATGAATTTTTTTTTTGTACCAACTTTAAAAAAGATATAATTTTTTTTTGCATTATGGTACATTTTAGAAGTATTACTAACAGTTTAAGAAAAATAAAAGTAACAATATAAGAACAGTCAGAAGTCTATGTACACAAAGCTATGGAGAACTAAAATTCCACATTCATTAAGAATAAAGACTTGGTCTTTTATCAGAAGTAAAATTCATACTAAAATTCACCCTTATATTACAAAACACTGGTGCATCTGCCTACAGATTTTTTCTCACTGCAGCAAACTAACTTTATGCAGTTATGGAACCCTATAGGTCAATTCACCAAGAGATCCAGAACTGATATTATGATATAGTTTTTCTTTCCTTTCTTAGCTGTTCTCTTTTCATGTTTATGAAGATATTCATATGACAACAACTTTTTCAAGTCACCCAGCAGTTCCCTTGGGAAAGTTGAAAGACTTAGTTGTCTCTCCCAAAGCTGAAGGTTCACCCTGCTGAGATACTGATCAGTCCAAAGCATGTACAATAATCTGTGAGCTTCTTCTCAATGTGATTCAGTTGAAAGCATACCATGTTTTCATCTTTGTATTTTCTTCCTGACCAGTCTCAGCTTGCTCTATTTTAGGCCACCACAAAACACTTTTTGAGGAAAACTGCCAAAGTATGTCTCTGAGATAAAGTTTAAAAAAAAAAAAAAAAATCAAAAACTTGATAGTGTGGCTGAACACAACTGGACGGAAACAAAAGGAAAAATGAGAAAGATGGGAGAAAGCAGATTTTCACATCTGCTTAATGTCACATTTCACAATATACGCTGTGTATAACATTCTTCCCTGCAAGCAAAAGAACAATCTGTCACAAGCATTAAAAAATAAACATCCAGATAAAAATAATAGCCCAACCAAACCAGATAGAGAAGCAGTTATGTTTCATCCTGCTGCTAGTCTGAGGAATATATCCTTAGTGAGCTCCTGAAGCTCTTTTAACAACTCAACTTTTTTAGAGAACCCAGAGGGCCAACATTGCTGCTCATGATCTTCTATTGTGAAGCCCTATAAATATAACCCTAAAAGTAGGCAACACTGTAGAAAGACAACAAGCATGGACACCAATTGAAATTCCCTTCAGATAATAACAAATGAGTGCAAGAATTGTTGCTGCTGCTAAGTGACTAGAACCAGGTCCAGGAGCAACACCACGCAGCAATCTCATTACAGTGAAAGACTACATAAGAACCAAAAACCACATCAAAAGAGAAGGCTACAAGGTCCTGGCCATATTGGATGACAAGAAGCTGACTAGCTTATTAATTGGAGCATGACTAACAGCAATAAAGGGGAAAGAATCCTTCATAAAAAGTCACCAGCTTAAAGAATGAAAAATGTCACACAAAGGAGCCAATGCTGTTTTTGCTAGAGCTACTTTTTGCTCTTTCATCTAAGTTGTCATCAACATCTCTGATCTGCTGAGCTGAACTGCAGCCAGTTCACTTTCAACTCCTACGTTAAAGAGATAGCCCTGCTGTGCTGCTGATCTTGACTGCATGCTGAAGCACTGAGGATGGCTGCAAACCTTTTCATTAGAAAAATGTAGTGTTACCATAATCAGAATTTCAAATGCATGTAGCTTGGTACATGTTACAGTTTCCTTCACAGGAGAGGATTGAGAACTACTCACCCTGAACACACTTACGGCTCAGCTCAGACTCTGCCAAAAGCTAGTAATAAGCTAGATAACAATAGCAAACATGCATATTGATGAAATAATTAAGTGTATCTCTTAACACATTGACTTGATACAGGTTGTGCATATGATTCAAAAGGAGAAATATCAGCAAACCACCAAGCAAATGTCTGTGGAGGGCCCTACCTCTCACTGTGATAGATTAATATCAGGGATAGCACCTGACTGAGGCATAGCTTCCATTTCCAAGGAAACCAAAACACTTTAGTTAAGGAAAATAGCCAGATGAACTGCTGCATGAGAGAGGAGCTGAATGACTTTGGGGACTGAAGTGTTAACCCTCCCAAATCCTCTTCAGAGGAAAGGCTGGCAAAAGAAAACTATCATCCTCCACAAAGAGCTGTATCTGAACAAACTGGGAGGAAGTACTGCCTGAGGCATAAGGAGTACACAAGGACAAGAAACCTTTACAGAGAGAATGGCACAGCAGCTGAAAACAGAGAAAAACTTCTCTGCTGTATCCAGGGGCCCTCTGCAGCTGAGAGAAAGGATGTCCCATGTGAAGGACACACATCACTGAAGTCAGGACAAGCAGCAGAACTGACACCTGAGGGCTGCTGGGTGCCAGGAAGGCTGTCTTGCAGACAGAGGTGCCATGGTACACACTCAAATCCTCCGGGCTATAAGAGTAATGCAATGCAAATCCTGAGCGCACAGAATGTTATTTTCTATGGATTTGATACCTGTAACTTCAACAGGTTTAAGTAATCACAGGTCTAGGAGAAGAGCAGATACCTATAATTTAACTGATCTCATTAGATTCACATAGCAGTGAGAAATATTGGGAAGGGATACACTGGTTGGAAACACGATTATATTTAGATTTCTAGCTGTTGGATGCTATGCCTAGCTGTTTCATTGCTAACTGTTCTCTGGCATTGCTTTAATCATTTGAATGAAAGCAATCCTGAAGAACAATTTTTCTATCTATTGAGCTACTGACTACTGAGATTAGAGACCCTTTATGATGAGAGGGGTCAGGTACAGTGGTCATGTGTATAATGAAAGATCAAACATTTTAAAGTGATATGGGAGCTTTCAGCAGCACTCTGCACTGAGTATTACTGGAAAGAGAAGCAAGTACTTGCAAATAAACAATGAGATCTCCTTGAACAGAGGAAGAGAGATGCAAAGCCTTCTTCCTATCCTCTGCAAAATCTTGCTCAGGAACTAACACTGCAGGAGACTATCAGCTTGAAAACAGCTAAGAATCATAGTACAATTCCTCTTGGAACTACCACCTTGACAATCATAGCATCTGGTGACAAGATAATTATCCACTGAAGGAAAAAGCACTTCCATTCATTTGTTCTAAACTTCTTCACACCGAGAGAAGTAGATGCGAAACTTCCCCAGGAGATGTTAGAAATGTTAGAAGTTGGGAAATACATGGGAAGAAATTAACCCTGTACATAGATCAAGAAATAATCCAGAACTTCTTAGCAGGAGGACAGTAATTTTCTCAGAAAACTCCTGAACTGCAGATTGTTGGTGGCTAGGACATCATTGTGGGGAAATAAGATTAAAAGTTCAACCTGTCCTGTCAATCCATTGTTCCAGAACAATGCTGAGTGCATGCATCAAATCTCACCTGAACCACTGTAGCCATTTTTTCACTCTACATTTGAAAAACGAGAACAAAAGCAACTCCCTTCAACAACTGCAGCAAAACTATCTATCTTAAAACTGAAGCTAGCTCATCCCATACTGTGGGGTCTTCAAACTATCATTTTGTCATTTTAACTAATAGCAGTAAGATTTCCTTTTTGTTTAGAAGGAGTAGACACAGTGGCCTTAAAAACTTCCAGGAAGGGAGCATCCACAACCTCTCTGGGCAACCTGTTCCTGTGTCTCACCATCCTCACAATAAAGAATTTCTTCCTTCTTCCAATTTACATCCCTTACTCCTAGTCCAGCCATCCTTTACCCTATTATTCAGTGAAATATTTCCCACAAAATTAGCCCTCTCACCTTTGTATCTCTTAACATACTTTGAGACTAACTAATATCTTCTTTACTTGAATCTCCCGCCTGCTGAACACGGAACAGCTCAGAAGTTGCCACCAAAAAGATACTGGTACTTGATACCTTACTTAATAGTTTGTTTTCTGCCTCAGGTGCCACTTGACTCTTAAATCCCTGACTGCATAGCAGGGAGCATTCACCTTTATGTTATCCCATTTCCTAAGAGCCTGTCCAAACACCTCACAAAGGCCAGCTTCTTGCTCAACATAATTTTAATTTTTCTTAGTTCACTATTTGGGAACTGATTCCACCCAGCAAGATATAAAGAGAATCAGGAAATTTTTGTGTAGGAGGAATATATATACTTCATCAAAATTTTTTTCTCATTTATCCTTTTTTCATTTATATGACTTATATTTTCTGTTTCATTACTATTGCTTTGAGCATAACAACATTTACACTGGATGATCCCAATTTAAGAACTCCAGTATGAAATAGAGTTGGAGTGTAGCAAACAAGTAAATCCTGCACAATCAAAACTGACTCTAACAGGAGAAAACAAACTGGCTTTCTCTTTTCAGAGTAAACTTGCATTCAACTTGATAGTTGAAGACTTCAAAGAAAGTTGAAGTTTTACCTTAATCTGTAACTGTTATGGAGACAGAAGTTCAGAGGAGCATCAAGAAGTATTTTATTTGTGATATGAACATTGCTTCCTTTCAATAATGCAACCATGTTGAGTTTATGCTACAAAGCTGATAGCATGGGAAGTGCAGGGATGGCTGCTGTGGGAAAACACCAGGAGCTGTTCCCATGTCCAACAGAGCTGGTTCCAGCCAGCTCCAAAATGGACCTGCCACTGCTGAAAGACAAGACCATCAGCAATGCTCACGGACAAAATGTGGTAAGGTAACACTTTTGAGGGAAGTAAAAATCACTGCACAGCAGCTGTGAAAGAAATGAAAGAAAACGTGAGAAGAACAGCCCTACAGACACCATGGAGAACAAAAGAGCAGGAAGAGGTGATCCAGGCACTGGAGCCTATCAAGTAGACCATGGTAAAACAGGCTGTCCCACTAAGAGCCCACAGAGATCCATGGTTAAGCAGATATCCACCTGGAGCCAACAGAGGACCCCACATCTGAGCGATTTTAGCTAGGCTCCACACTGTCTTTTTTGGGGGTTGCACCACTGATCAAATGCAGGGGTCGTTCTAGGGCTGCACGGCTATGAAATATATAATTTAGGTAATACTGGCCAGGATGCCTGTAAGATGCTGAAACATGATTCAAAGCATTAACATTTCATTCCCGGTCACTAATGGAAAGCTAACACTGGGGCCTTAGAGAGCTCCTGTTGCGCAATATGAGCAATTAGTCAGATCCCACAGTGTAAGTCATTGAGTTCTGATGGACTACTCTGCAGCTGGACCCATCATCTAACTAAAATCAAATTGGTCTTGACTCAAATATTCCTGGGCCGGAGGGGATGTTATAACATCCACGCTGCAATTGCTCATGCACAACATACAGTCTATTCTACTTAAACTCATCCACTTTTGCAGCAACGCAGTAACATCACACAAGACAGTTTTGCAGATTTTTTCTTTCCTAATTAACAGCATTGACTGAAATAAATAAACATTCACAATCACAAAGTCATCTTGAATTAGAAATTTTCCCAAGTATCCTTACATTTATATGTGGGTATTAGCAGTTTTCTAAGATAAATATGTAAAAAGCAAAACTAAATCTTAGTACTATGTTGTTTTAACTGACATCCCAGTGATCAAACACATAAAACATTTTGGTCCATTTGGTGTTGAGGAGGACTAATGCCTTGCTCACTTCAGATTCTATCTACATAACCAGAGGATATTGTATGAAAAATAATACACTCAAAGATGTTTAGAAAACAAGTAAGATGTCCTGTTGAGAATAAGCTGGCTTGATTTTCTCCTTCTTTCCCATTTTTTTACCGAAGTCCAACACTGCAACGTTTTCTAACAACACAAAGAATTAATTATTCAACAAATGAGGTAAAAAATTCTCATCTTTATTTGCATCAAAAGGCTTTTTAAAATTCCCCTAGGAAATCAGCTGTGTTTTCAAATTTCAGTTACCTCAAAAGGTGCTAATTGTTTTAGAAACATGAGCCCCAAGATCGTTATCACTCAAATTTATTGTAGCAAGCTACTTACTATTTTGCTGCCTCTCCTTTTGAAAGAAACATGTGCTGTAGTAGAATTACAAGGCATTTGCCAGTTGCAGTTCAAGCACAAAAATTAAGAGCTAAGGGAGATAATTTTGGCAGGCTCAACACAGCCACTAATGTCAATTGTTTGATTTTTTACATGCCTCATCTTTCTTTATCTTCCCTTCACTCATTACCATCTATTATCACACTTCCATAAATAGCTTCATAGTCACATTCTGTTGAACTATTTTGGTTAGACTTCCTTTCATCCCATTCCCTGTGCTTTTTAGAATACAGGGATGAGGTTGCAAAAGTGAAAATATGTGCCATGTAAATATGTAGATAAATTTGGTTTTCTTTCCCAGATCTAGAGCATAAGCACTGCAAAAGATAAGAATTTCAGCATGAACAACTGAAAATCATAACTCAAAACTGGATACAGAAGTACTTCATTTGACTTCTAGTAAAATACATCTTCTGAAACTGCCTTTAAGAAGTCAAGTGCTACCCATGTTGACCTTTCCTTCTGTCTGCTGTTGACTGTGAACTTAAAAGGAGGGTTGTCTTCTTCTTCAGTTCATTTTGGGATAAGGAAAAATTACCTAATGCGGGGAAGGGTCACCACCTCTAAACTGTTGGCTTGCTTCTTTTCAGTACTCTGAAAATTGCTCAGTACTGAAAATGTGAAATTCTTTTTAAGTGCAGCTGTGCCCTTCACAGCAAATAAAAGCAGGGACTGAAATCAGAGGAGAATATAAACAGAGAAAATCTGAATTTATCAATGACAATCAGGAAGCTCTTATAGATGGAGGAAAATGGATGAGTATGTTTGCAGAAACAGCAATATGCATCATATGTATATAGCCATCCCACACTTGAGTAATAAGCTGCAACTGAAACCAAGATAGGAGTGCAATGATATTTTGAAAAAACTCTTGGCTTTCAGCAATCATCAAGAATGGGTAACGTAAGGAAGTCTTATATAAATCCTTTGTTTTCCCATTACTTAATCCTGAAAATTACTCTAGTTTATCATGGGCAACAATGTTTCTTGATACCTTTTCTGACATGAAATTAAAATAAGACATTATTCCATGTCTGAGAAGATACAGAAAAAGAACTCTTCAATATTGCTGAAATAAAGTTTCCCATGTTCTCCTTGATCATATAGCAACAGTGCCTGTCTCTCAGTGCCCACAGCTGCACAAGTTTGTAAATAAATATTCACCAGGGATGACAAGAGGCAGAAGTGACTCTGAAGACCTTCAGAATTGTTCTTACAGCTTCTGAAAGTCACTTACCTGGAAAATGCGAGAACATCTCTTAAGCTAGCACAAGGATGTCTGTGATGTTATTGAGAATATATTTGAATTTTAATAAAAGGTCAGAAAGCATCTGGTATTTTTGGAAAATAAGATTAAACTTACTTTCTAAATGGTACAAGTAGCTCCTAGCATGGCTCTCTCTCTCTGAAGCAATATTGTCTGACATTCTTTTTTCTTTTTTTAAGATTTTAATTCCCCAACAAGAATTTTAGAAATACAGACACAGGTCAGAAGAACAATTCATCTGACAAAGTAAGAATTTTAAAAGGGCATAATGAACTACGAATAGCAAAAATAAATTTCTTGACCCAAAAGGTCAAGAAAATCTTGTGTAACAGTGTTCATCACACATCTATGATTTTTAATTAAAAAACTTTCTGTGATGTAGAACAGATGAACTTTGTCTACAGCGAATAAAACTCAAAAGTTAATTTATTTAAGGAGGAATTATGTGCAATCATTTGGATAAGCTACTATTCAAGTTAACCCACAAAAGCCAAATTAAATCCATGGTATGATATAATTTGGTTTAAATTAACATAGCACCACACTTAAAATATTTCACCATCTTATAGAAGTCTTGGAGAGCATGTAAAGTGCACAGAGAGCATATCAGCACTGGTAAACACCATACTACTTTTTCCCTCATCAATATCTACCCAAAAAAAAAACAAAACCAAAAAAACCAAAAAACCCTACCAGTAAGGAAAGAACAACTTTATTTGAACCACTATGCAGATACCATGACATAGAATACATAAGCAGGTATGGCACTCTACAGTCAGCATGTACCAAAACCTCTCAACATCCAAGTATCAGCCAGGATACTTGCTTCTTTACCCACCAACGAATCTTTTTTGAATGGTGAATGGGCTTCCTTCAGTTATGTCCAGCAGTGGATTTCTCCAGTAGGTGGAATATTCCTGCACTTCAACTTTCTCCTGCTCCCAGTGGCCATCAAAGTTCATGCAAGGACAATAAACTCATTCACAGAACCGCATGGCCCAAACAACTTGCACTTTTGGGATGGTTCTGGAAAAAGACTTCTGAAATAATATTTTTAAAATATTGCAGCAGAATGATCTGCAGTAACCAACAGACTGAATGTGCTCCCAGTTCAAACTCATCAGGACGTTGTGCCACAATGGTGCACTACCCCATCTCATAGAGACAAGGGCTTCCTGAGTGCAGAGCAGGATAGGAAGGCACAGACAGTGACAGAGAGACTCCTCAAGGGACCCGAGACTAATAAAAATCTCAGGTTTTAGGAGCTTAGTTGCTACAAGGAGCAGACTCAAAGTTGAGCCTCAGAGGCGAAGAAAAAGAGCAGCCCTGAAATACAGGGAGATACTGGAAATCTGTTTAAAAACAATTCAAACTTCATTAATTTTATGAGCAGGGCTAACACAGGTATTTTTTCAAGCCTTTATTTAATGACTTGCCCAATTCAAATTGAGCTTTCCCTATTTATAGGGAAATCTTGATCTCGTTGGGTTTTATATTCCAGGCAACTAATCAGTAGAGATTAGCAACAGCTTCAAAACCATGGAATGGTGGATTTGTCTGACCTGTGGTCCTGTCACATTCCACCATAGACACTAAGTTTCTCTGGGTTTAAAGCTGTGCAATCAAGATATTGTCTCCATGCTGCAAACTGCAACTTCATTAAAAAAGCTGTTACTTTGCAAGATTAGGACAGGCTAACTTGCTGCCAAATAAATCCTCAACACTCACAGCATAGTATGGGCTTTTGGCAAGCAGAATGTCCAATACTCTTCCTCCCTAGAGCACCTACAGAGAATCTTAATTAAGCTTGCCAAGAGCAGGGTATTACTCACCTTGATGTATCAACCCTTGGGGGGGGGGCCCTCATACTCCAGATACAAAAAACCAGGACATATATACCTGGGCTGTACACAGGTGAAATTCCCACAGAGTGTATAGATCAACTTCACAGATGCTTAAAAGCTAGTGTATTCAAGTGCAAGTCTGGAAACTGCAAACTAGAAGCAGCCATCCTAATTATCTTCTTTAGTTACCCAATTCACTTCATTAAATGTATGTATCTGGTGTAAATTGGAAGGGGGTAGATTCAGGCTAGACATAAGAAAGAAATTCTTTATGGTGAGGGTAGTGAAAGACTGGAACAGGTTGCCCAGAGAGGTTGTGGATGCCCCCTCTCTGGAGGTGCTTAAGGCCAGTCTGGATGAGGCACTGAGCAGCCTGATCTAGTGGGAGGTGTTCCTGCCTATGGCAGGGGTCTTGGAACTCAATGATCTTTCAGGTCCCTTCCAAACCAAACATTATTCTATAATTCTATTCTATGGTTGGGAAACACAACTAATTTCTTCTCCAGCTCCTTGCCTGATAGTTCACCCTTGATGGCAAAAAGAGTTGTAATCCCAAAAAAAGAGACTTTTGTCTCTGTCCATGCTGTGTTCCTTCGTAATAAAAATCCAACATAAACTCCCTCAGATACATCTCATTGAACTAGCTGGTTGTGTATAACTAAACTCTGCAGAAATTTCATTGAGGCGCCGTGAAGAGGTTCCAAATCAGCAAATCCTCTATTATTTGTCCAATTACCTTCTCGCTGTCTCTATATTTGGCACTATTGTTGCTATGAGTCTGACAAATAATGCTCTGCTAGGAACTTCAATCCTATAGGCAAAGTTCATCTGCATGAGCAGCATTCATGCCTGTATAAATGGTTTTGGGTTTTTATTTTTACTTACCTAAACTGTACTAAAAATGTTTTGACTAAACTCTAAACGACCAAACTACTGAACCATCACACTAAAAAAATTCTTAGACAAACTTAGTACCTGGATAGACAGATTATTTTTTTCCAGTTGTCTACAAGGAAAAAAATCTCTGTGATTCTGCCAGACTCACTCAGTCCTCACTTGTACAGAGATTTAAAAAATAAATAAATATCACAGAAATATCAAGCTCCTTGAGACAGCCTATTTTCTGTTGCACTATGCGCTCCAACAGAGCTAAATTGCTTTAAGATTGCACAGGGAACTGAGCAGATTTTTGACATCACTTTGCCAAATAAGCACTGACTGTCACCCAGAATCCTAACAGGTTGAAATGGTACAAAATGGGATGATTTTAATCATTGTGTCAAGCATGGCTGACACTACATCGTCAAGTGGGGGAAAAAAAATAGTACTTTGCACAGTTCTGAATCAGTTTTATTTCTTACTATGGCATCATAAAAGACATGAATGAGTTAAAATTTTCTTGGTGACTGTTTAGGGAGCAACCAGAAGGAGTGAAGGAGAACATCCAAGTCCTTAACCAGGTGCAATATTAAATCAACAATGACCCTAACTAAGAAAAATCTTAAAATGAGCCAGTGCTTGGAATATCCAAACAGATTTCAAATATCTCAAACACAACACTTCAGAAGGCCTCAAGGTGTTGCAATTCTCTGTTTCAATGGAAGGACAGAGTTCACTCTCATTATATCTGGCACAAAATAATGGTGTATTAAGAGGGACCCAAATAGGTTTTCTGTTGGTTACCTAAAACTCCTGAAAAAATTGACAGCTGTAGAAAGTGTTCATGCAGGAGGGGCACAACATCTATTTAAAAACAGTAGCTAGAATGCATTCCAGCAAGCTTGTATTAGAATTTTTAGGTTTTGAAAAAAATAAATGAGCAGACATGCTCCAGTGCTGTAGGCCACATGGCACAGCAGTGCAAAGAAAAATAGTTTTCAAAATAAGCTGTGCTCAGAAACCAACACCTGGCTGCAATGTTTCCACAGCCCACTGAGAAGAGTTCATATGAGTGGTGCCCACTTCAGGAAAAGCAAGTCTGACTGATTTCAGTCTATTCTTACAGCTGTTCAAACAGCTGACCCTACAGATGATTTCACATCACCCTTCCTACTTTGTCAAATCAGGATAATGTTGTCTCAGGTTTCAGTCTGTGTGACCATAGATCAGCCACTTCAGGCACAGTGGAGACTATTCCCTGGCAGTAAAACAGACTTAAGAAGGACATTGAACTGTTGGAGCGGGTCCAGACAAGGGCCATAAAGATGATCAGAGGGCACCTACCTTACAGGCTGAAGGAGCTGGAATTGTTCAGCCTGGAGAGGAGAAGGCTCGGAGGGGACCTCATGGTAATTTATCAATATCTGAAGGGGGCCACCAGAAAGACTGGGGTAGGACTTTTGAATAGGGTACAGGATAGCAGGACTAGGAGCACTGGATGCAAATTGGAAGAGGGGAGATTTAGGCTGGAGAAAAGAAATAAGTTCTATACTGTGAGGGTGGTGAGACACTGGAACAGGCTGCCCAGAGGTGTTGTGGATGCCCCATCCCTGGAGGTGTTTAAGGCCAGGCTGGATGAGGTGCTGAGCAACCTGATCTAGTGGGAGATGTCCCTGCCCATGGCAGAGGAGTCGGAACTAGATGATCTTTCAGGTCCCTTCCAATCCAAACCATTCTATGAAGCAAGGACAGATTCTCCCACTGCCTTTCACTTACACTGCTAGATACAAATTGATAGCAGATTGAGTACCAGCTTCTAGCAAGCTCAAGATGTAGTTTCAGCTATTACATGAATTAGAAGACAGGAAACTCACACCCACATCAAAGAAGAGGAGAGACAGGCAAAGACATGTATGAATCATAAAACAGACAACATTAACATGGATTTGGGTGGCTCATGGTGCGTGAGGATGCAAATACATGTCTGAGTTGGGGGAAAAGACTTGACATAAGAATGACATTCTTTAGAGTGAGGGTGGTGAAACACTGGACCAGGTTGCCAGAGAGGTTGTGGACGCCCCCTCGCGGGTGGTGTTCAAGACCAGGCTGGATAGGGAAAGCAGCAGCCTCATCTAGTGGGAGGTGTTCCTGCCCTTGGCAGGGTGGTTGGAACTCGATGATCTTTAAGGTCCCTTCCAACCCAAACTATTCTATGATTCTATGAAAAAGCATGTTGTGCATCCCCCCTAAAACAAAAAAGCTTATTCAATTCTTTAAGATCAGCTTACCAGAATTTTTCAACACGTATCAGTTAGAAGCAGAAATGACAAAACAACTACACCTCCAGATTTCAGAACACCTCATGCTTTAAATTCAGTATGATAACAAAACTCTATTGAGGGAAGGCAAAAAAAATTGTATACTGCTTCCTTCTTTGTATTATAGAATCATA
>VZTY01026374.1:5587-31294 GCA_013400935.1 Turnix velox
TGCCCAGAGAGGTGGTGAAGTCCCCAACCCTTGAGACCTTCAAACCTGTCCTTAATGAGGCTCTGAGCAACCTGATGTAGTGCAGGATGTCCCTGCCCGTGGCAGGGGGGTTGAAACTAGATGATCTTCAAGGTCCCTTCCAACCCAAACCATTCTATGATTCTATGATTATGGTAGCCCTTTTTTGCTTTGGCGAGTCAGTGAGGGTGCACAACCCCATAAGTTTTGCCCATTCATGTTACACTAAGATATGCTGAGGATGTTCTGAATATATATATATATTCATATATATATTTATATACATATTCAGTGACATGGAAAGTGGATTATGCAAGGAAAAAGCATGCAGAGGAGCCTGGGAACACTGTATTTCTCATGGTTGCCTTCTGGATAATCCTCCAGAAGGTAGTGCTGGCAGCAAATTACCTTCTGCCTCTCTTTATATTCAAACAGCCAGACTTCAAGGGGGGAAAACAATTGAAGAGTTAGTTACTGAAGGGGAAGGTGTTCTTAGATGCTAGTTAATTAATGTGATTGGTATGTAAATATTGCTTATAGAATCATAGAATGGTTTGGGTTGGAAGGGACCTTCAAGATAATCTATTTCCAACCCCCCTGCCATGGGCAGGGACACATCCCACTAGACCAGGTGGCTCCATATCTCTGTCCTTGAGTCTTATTTTGAGAAACAAGGAGATAGTATGTCTACCCAGAGTAGATAAAGAGGAAAGCAGACTTTGAGGGCAGCTTGCACCACACTGTGACAGCTTTCCCTGCCAGAGGAGGAGACCTGATAGATTTGATTATTTAGATAATAATAATAAATATCTAATTTAGAGGGCCATAAATTTTGAACAATTCATTTTCTCAGTACGTGCATCAGGGTGGAGTAATCCCCTGCAAATCCGGTGCTGCAATAAAGAATCTCTGCTTGACAGTCACCAGACTATTCAGTCTTCTTTCTCAGCACCAATAAATTTCTGTACTTAGAATTTTGTTTTTTCACTTTAGGGCTGTTTAGGTCTACTCCTGTCTGTAAAAACAGCTCTTGTTTTGTTAAATAAAAAGAGAACACTTATTTTGAATTGCAACTTCTGTTCAAAGAGGAAAAATTCCCCTTAAAAACAGGGAAAGAGGGAATGCCTTAGGAACAAAATGTCACACAACCTATAAACTCAACTGATATCATTATCCCAAAGTCCTTGATTTTGTATTTCAACTGAAGACAAAGTCTCAAAAGAAATAGCAGCATGTATTGTGGTTTGTTATTTTCCAGATATATTAGTGATATTTCTTCAGACATTTTAAACCATTTTGCCTGCCAGGATCCTCATTTGTGTAATTGCAAAGTGTGTTTGGGTGAATTACTTGGGTGGTTTGCTTCTCTCAACTGAGCTGAGCAGGATAACCAGTGTGACATGATTCTCTTCTCTCTGCAGCTACACCTTCTAGGTCTATCTTGTCACAGTCAAGGTCTTGAAGGAAAAATCAGAGAGAGTTAAAATCATAGAATTATAGAATCGTCGAATGGTTTGGGTTGGAAGGGACCTTAAAGATCATCTAGTTCCAACCCCCCTGCCATGGGCAGAGACACCTCCCAATAGACCAGGTTGCTCAGTGCCTCATCCAGCATGGCCCTAAACACCTCCAGAGAGGGGGCATCCACAGCTTCTCTAGGCAACCTCTGCCGGTGTCTCACCACCTTCACAGTACAGAACTTTCTTCTCTCCAGCCTAAATCTCCCCTATTGCAATTCACACCCATTACTTCTAATCCTGCCATCACATACCCTATAAATCATCCATAAATCCTCATAATATACCGGAGTGGGTTTTGTTCTTTTTATCTCTTGTTATATGTCTTTAGCTCTGCCTTTGATTGGAATTTTTTTTATAAAGTTCTGTTTTAAAAGTCAGTTACCTTACTTTTTTCACAGCTGAGCTTTACCATGGGATATAGCAAATGGCTGCTTATCTTTGAAACAGGCCTGCCTGCAGGGAAAGAGATAAACTCCAGTGGTTTTATCTAGTTGAAATCTTTTCACAGGCACAGCTCCAACTAAAGCAAAGAAACCTTGTCAGAAACCAGTGATAGGACAAGGGAGAATGGGTGCAAGCTGGAACATGGGAGGCTCCACAGAATAAGAGATGAAACTTTGTCAGGGTGAGGATGACAGAACAGTGGCACAGGCTGCCCAGAGAGAGTTTGGGGTCTTCTTCTCTGGAAAAGAGAAGGTTCAGGGGGACCTTATAGTAGCTTATCAATACCCTGAAGGATGCCTACAGAAAGTCTGGGGTAGGACTTTTTAATAGGGTATGTGATAGCAGGACTAGGAGTAATGAATGCAAATTGGAAGAAGGAAGGTTCAGGCTGGAGATAAGAAAGAAGTCCTTTACTGTGAGGGTGGTGAGACACTGGAACGTGTTGCCCAGAGAGGATGTGGATGCCCCCTCCCTTGAGGTGTTTAAGGCTAGGCTGAGCAAGGCACTGAGCAACCTGATCAAGTGGGAGGTGTCCCTGCCTATGGCAGGGGGGTTGGAACTAGATGATCTTTAAGGTCCCTTCCAATCCAAACCACTTTATGATTCAATGATTGTTAAATGTTTCAAACCAGTGGCATGTACAATGAGCTCTTTCATTGTTCTTACAGCAACCAAAGAGAAGACACTGACAAATAAATTAAGAAAATGATTCTCCTTTTTACTCACTTTTCTCCTCTGTGTCTCTGTGCTGCACAGAGACACAAAGGACAAGTATTAGTATAGTGAGAGTATTAGTATAGTGAAAATGATGCCCTGTGAAAGCACCTAGTTGCCAGGAAGAGAGAAGGTAAGGGTCAGTACAGAAATTTGATTGTCTTATGAGTTCCTGTTTGATGAGACATAGAATTCATCACTTTATTTGCTTCCTCTGAGCCTGGACACTTTCTTCTCATCCACACCCTGCTCCTCAGGATACTGTGCTGACAGGGGAGGGAGCATTTTGTTGATGAGTTTCTGGGTGAAGCCATGGGGCAAGGAAACAGTAGAGTCCTGTGGATCAAGTCATTCTGGGCAGATTACAGAAAATGTTCCCTGTTCCAGGAGAGATCAGTGGCACCCATGAGTAATACCAAGAAACTCATCTCTTCTGTCCAATTGGGTGACTGAAAGAAGCCTCGACGCAAACTTGACCTCCTGTAATTTTCATGTCACCCCATGTCATGCTGTTCCCTGCTTAGTAGTTCTAGTCTGAAACTTTTGTTAACTGCCTTCTGTGATCTCAATCTCTACACATTTCTAAAATATCTAAGTGTTTTTAAAGCACTTAAAACAGTTCCATTTACAGATTCTGTGGACTAAACTGTACAATTTTCTTAAAGGCAGGACCTTTGTGAAAGTGAGTTATGTTGTTTATCTGTTAATTCAGTTTGTAAAATGGACTGGAGAGGTTGGTATATTTTTAGGTCAATCATCCTGTAAAACTGAACTTGTGAATAACCCTTTCATATACCAAAAAAAAAAATAGAAGCAATGGGGCTGAATAAAACAATCTGCAGTGAGTAACTGAAGCAAGCTGTCATTTACAGATATTTAGAAGTTTTAAAAGGCAACTTTTGGGCAAGGACTTGTAGTGTATTCTAACTGTATGAGGCACATCAAACTGTGGCTAGTGCCCCAGGTTTTTCTAAGCTGCACTTCTCTAAGTTGGACTTCTTTTGATCAGACTTGGTCTGTCTTGCTGACCAGCTGTCCAGAATTTCTCAAGCAAGTGAATAACCAGCCATTTTCTCAAGGGAATAAGTCAAAGTAGATTCTAAGATGCTCCACTTTAGAAATTATTATGATCATTGGATATAAAAAAGCACTTTTCTTACTAAATAGTGGCGTTTCTTAAAGGCATAATTCTGAGGATCATTTTAATCTTGGCGATGATTAAGTTTTCAGATTTTGACACCTTAACAATTGACCTTGATCAAGGTTTTGAATTGCCCATCATATGAAAAGAGCTTTAGACACAAGCAATTACTTAGTGATAGCCATCAGGAGAAATATTCACCTGGAGGAAAAACAGTATTAGTGCACATCTCAAAAAGCAAGTGCAAGAAATACAAAGTCAAAACTTAATTTGCATGCGTCCGCAACCCTGCACTATAAATTTCCTTCCTCCATTGCCATGTATTGGAACACATCAAAGGTAAAATTTCAGGCTTCAAAGTCAAATTACATCTTTTCAAGAGCTATCATGAAAAGATGAGGAGAAATCTAATGTCAAATTAAGTTAAAGGATAGTATGGGGGTGAATTCTATTTGCATTTAGCACATTCTAATACCTTACACTTAGATATAGCCATTTCTGCAGAGTAAAAGAGTAATGGACTTGATGTCACAAGCAGCTACATCATATTGCTTTAGAACCAAGATACTTGTTTAATGTGTTATATTACAGTCTGAAATTTCTCAGAAAGAATTCAAGCACAGGAAAGTCCTTATCCATATGTCAAAGAGGGGTGTCCATATTCACCAGTACAATGGGAAAAGGAGAAAATACCACTCCTTGGATACCATAGATCGGCACAATAGCTCTCCACAGACTGGGAGAAAATATCACCTTCTTGCAAGCAACAGTTTATGGAGTTATGGTGTACATACTGTTGGACACATCCAGGAGAAAGAATGTGATGACACAGCAGATAAGGTGAAGGAGTCTCTCTTGTGTTGACACATACAGCACCTCAGTGGCTTCTCTTGAGCTTCTCTGTTACTTATTTGCCAGCTATGATTAACTTGAGGGACCTAATTAAATCCCTGACTGTGGAAAGGAAGACACCAGGAGAGCCTATGTAGCTTTCTGCATAGTTGTAAAAGGCTTTGTTTCCTTCCCTTCTACTATTTCCAGTCTGCTGACGTGGGTAGAAATCTGTCAGTTCCCTCATCCCTGATGAGTGGTGTGTTTCTGAGCTATCCCTTAGTCCCTTTTCTCTGCTGTGTTGATCTGTGGCCACCTCCCATTCCTGCAAGAGTTTTCTGGCATTCACTGATGTTCTGCTGCAGCCTTGTCAGTGGCTTTTCTGTTCTTCTTACCTTTGGGAGATTTTGGATGAGTTAAAGGGGGAAATCTGAACAGAGAAATGAGTACTGGGATGGCTGGAGAAACTACGGGAGCTCAAGTGAATGTGAGGTCTTTCTGGGGCAGAAAATTTCCATTTGCCTTATGGAGCAGACTTTTTGTGTGCGTGTATGCTATAGAAAACTGATGGAGATAGCCTCTGCTGACAAGCTGCTCAGATTTGGTCCAGATAATATGTGAACATACTGTCTGTCAGCAATTAAAAATATGCTCATATCTTCTTATGACAGGCACATTTGTAAATATTGGTTTATTATGAAACTATTTCAGGGAAGAAAGACAGCCTGGCATAAGTTTCTTGTTGTTCCATTGGCAGAAGTAAATAAACATTAATTTTAATATAAGCTATTTATAATTTCCCTGGAAATCTTTTATATGTATGTACTATATAATACATTATGTCTCCAAAATTTATTTAGCCATGAAATATTTTTATCTTTTAAATTTAATTTATTTAATTTTTATTTTAACCCTTTTAAAATTCAATGTTTTCTGCTTTTTTTGGTATAGCATTCACATAGAATGATTTGGGTGGGAAGGGACCTTAAAAATCATCTAGCTCCCATCTCCCTGCCATGGGCAGGGACACCTCCCACTAGACCAGGCTGCTCAGTGCCCCACAGAAGAAATTCCATCCAAGAGCTGATGAATAACTTCTCCATTTGTGCAGAAACAGTTAATAGCATTAGTAATTAATTACCATTAAAAAATTTTTTTTCCTCCTTTCCAACTAGTCCACACTTATTTTACTGCCCACACTTCATGATGTCCTGAGCTATCTGGGGACTTGACAATTGCACCTTGTATCATTCCTTGCTTTATTCCTGTCCTCCAGCCTATATCTGGTTCTCCTTCTGGGCCACACAAGTTAATGTCCTCCTCTGCAACCATCTGGGAGACTTAACAAGTTCTTGCAACACTTGTTCTCCTTGAAGAGCAAGAGGAACAAAACTTGTGGAAGTTAGCCAGACCAGAAGGGAATATTCAGAGAGCACCTAAAAATTAGTCCCACTCATTTATGTAACCTTCCTGTATAACTTGCTTATTTCTAGCTCTAGTTAACTGCACTTTGGGCAAAAATCTCTTGTGTCCTCTTTACATGTGGACACATGTGGGGGGTTGGAACTCAATGATCTTTAAGGTTCCTTCCAACCTGAACTATTCTATGGTTCTATGATTCTTACTTAGGAAAGGAATGTTCTTCTCTTGAAACTCCTCTGTATTGTTAGGGAGGCTGTTCTGCCCGCTGCTGGTGCTGTGTATTATACCAGTAACATTTTCTTATGCTTGAGTTGACAGGGGCCTTTTAGAACCTGCTGCATCAGTTAAGTTTTTAAAAGCAAAGCAGTGTGTATAAATATTTCAAAACTTCTCAGTCTCCCAGAATTATTATTACCATCCTGTGGCAGCCTCAGAGACTACCCCAGAGGAGTACTTTGTTAACAGTTTGACTGCAGTTCCTTCTCCACCCTCCTACTTCAAATCAGCAAAACTTTATTGGAGAAAGTTCCTTGCTGATCTATCTCCTTTCTAATGAGTCAAGCCATGTAGCAGTTAGTAGCTGTTTTTAAACTAACACATTAGGCAGCCTATAGTTCTGTGATGATTTCCAGCCTTCAGTTTTCCCAGGAATAGACTCATTTGTGCCCAAAGGAGTGTGCTCTGTATTACTGAAATCTCTGCTCTGAAGAGACACCATAAATCATAGGAATCAAACTAAAAACTAAATATAACAAGAAATTGAGTTCTCTTTTAAATGGATTTCAATGGGAAGGAAAAAAAAGTCAACATTCCCTTCATCCCATATGTTTTGCAAGAGCAGTGATAGGTTTATAAGAACATTGTATATATTACAGTCTTCTAAGTATTTTAGCTTACCATTTTTTTCCCCCTCTATTTTCAAAATCTCAGTGTTTTAACTGACAGTTTAATCATTATCAGAGTCCTCTGTATTTTATTCTATCTATCTTCTCAATTGGGAGGTTAGTACTTCAGCAGATCTTACAACCTCTCATGCCATTTTCCTTTTGGTAGGAGAGAGCAGAGGCAACTCCCCCAATTATTTCTCTGAACTGGGATTCCTGAAGATGGAGAAAGGCATCCACATGCTATCCTGAGTGGAATAATAAAAATTATTATGATAGTGATCTAACACATAATAATAACTAAAACCAACTCTGCCAGTGATGTACCTCTTTCAAAGTAAATTTCTTGGACTCGTTCAAGTACTGTACTCTGCTCTTTTTTTCCTTAATCTTGCAGAAACTTGGTGCCTAGATAATGAAACTTGTCAATATGAGTACCCTTTATTGGCATCCTCAGCTATCTACTGACAGCAGTCTTTTTCCCCTTAAAAGCCCAGTTTCAAAAATTCCTTCAAAAATATAGTGATGCCACTTAAAGTGTTAATAACTCTTAGGTTCGTTGTTCTATCACTCTTAAGTCTTGGTTTTGAGGAATTGCTCTTGGCAGGTTTTTTCCTCTATCAGCTATTAAGCATATACAAGGGCCAGTGAATAACTGCAAACTGTAAAGGGGAGTTGGTGAGTGGAAACTTTATAGCACAACATCAGTCTACATCAAGTCTGAAGCCTGGTATAACCCTGACTCTTGCTGTGGGAAGAGGCACGAGGATATGAGTCACACAGAACTTATTTACTGCTGGCAATGGGGAAGGAGGGTTGAAGGTGGTTAGTTACTTTTCCTAGGAATATCTAGCTTGATTCTGGCAATGGCTACAGTTCCACATGCCCAAACTATTCCAAAATGAAGGCTCCAAAATGCAAGCACATTTCTCTGGAGCAAAATGGTTGGTGGACAACATAAAATGCTTTAATTTAGCTTCGTAACACGTTACAGGGTTTTACTGATTTGATTTTAATTTCAAATGTGTTTCTTTTCTCTTTAAGACAGTGATTTGTACTTGACCTCTTTAACGTTTACAGGTTTTTGGTTATGTGAAATGCTCACAGAAAATTTCAGTGCATAACTGAAGCTTTTAGCTTTTTCATCCCGACTCCTCAACATGATCAACACATGACCCAACTATTTTTGTTACAAACAAGTGCAAATATCTAAGTGAAAAATACAGACTAGTTTGCAGAACTGGATCTTCCTTCACAAAGGTCACTTTTAAGAAGTGCTGGTACAATGGAAGCAGATTTCACTGTAATAGTGTTCTGAAATAGCAACATTTCTATTGGCAACTTAATCTGCAGCTTTTAAACTGCATTTAGTATACTATTTCCTCAGATAATTACTGCTCAAATGCTGAAAGGCACTCTAGGAAGGCTATCTAATTCAATAACAGGAAGTTAAATTTGTATAGACTACAAACAGAATATGAATTCTACTTTATATTTGTTCATTAGCATAGTTCCAGATAAAATTGGCTGTATTCCTATCCCTATCTTCACATCCTCAAAACTCAATCAGTTGTAAAACATAGAGCTGTTAAAAGGTGTTAGGACAGATATATACAAAGAGGTTCTCGTGCTCAAATATTTGCACAGGCATATCTCGGAAAACAGAAATGAAAATGAAACTGAATCTTCTTTCATTTCAGAGGTCATTTGCTGTTGTCCTTCATTTCTCAGCTTAAAAGCTTGATCGTGTCCTGGTTTTAGGGGCATTCTGGACAATTTTTATTGCACTATAATGATGCTGCTTGCTGTTATATGACCAGTGGCAGTGGTACCGTGCAGGCATAGGGTTTGGGGCACTACCCCATATGGGGTAGCAAGACTAATGTGCTCCAGGCAGAGTGTAGTCCTTGAACAGTCCAAGGGCAGCTGTGCCTGTTTCTATAGTGTGTGGGAAGGTGGATAACACTTCCTCCAATTGCCACAGCAGTGTGCTTCAGCTCTCCAGGGCTTTCCTGTTATTCACTGTCACGCTTCCACCCTTTTCCAAGGCAGAATTAGCCTACTTTCATCTCCTCCTCGAGGAGTGTTCTTGTTCTGGGCACACAGTTCTGGAAAAACATTAATGAAAAAAACCTCTAAGGGGTTGCAGTCTGAATGCCTGGAAAAAAAATCAGTGTGGGGCACAACTAGTGATTAGAAATGTCATACCTGGCACAGACTAGGGGATTTTTCCATCTCTCAGCAGGCAGGGTCACATCAGCATTCCCATAATTGGGTCTAACTCCTGTTGTATCTTACTAAAAGCAGTTCAAAAGGCATTTTTCTTTATGACCTGTCTCAGCAGAAGTTCCTGTAGCAGCAAGACCTGAGACCACCCCCATTATGAATTAGTCTCCCCCTCCTGTGTCTTTATAAACTGAAGATACCAACTGGATATGAAGAATTTCACCAGCTTCTTTCCCATTGTGCATTCTCTTTCTTTCTTTCTTTCTTTCTTTCTTTCTTTCTTTCTTTCTTTCTTTCTTTCTTTCATTCTCTAGTGTTATTACTTTTCAGCCATAGGATAAGGTTATGTTAAGTTTTGTCAGTATTTGTAAATATGTTGATTGCTAGTAAAAGAAAAACTGGTCAGAAAATATCTTGGCCAAAAAAAGCATCCTCACCCCCCCTTTTTTTGCTTCCTGTTCAAGGCTGTAGCTTTTATTAGCAATATTTGAAGCAAACTAGGTATTTTAGAGAGCATTAAACTGTCATAGGAGATGAAATGAGGATTATAGTAATTGAACAATATTTAGTTATGTTCTACAGAAATATCCAGGAGATGCATCTCTGTGCTACACAAATTAGTATTGTGATGGGGTAGTAGCATCAATATCTTGATCTTACTCACTGCTCATTATTTTAGTATTTCTTTTGTATGATTCCTCAATTTGCAAGTATTCACTCTTTTTTTTCCCCCACTTGTATCCAAATGAATTAGTGAGATTTTCAGTGGTATGCACTAAGGATGTAGAATCAATTTTGTAAATAGTACCAAATATAAACATAGTTTATTTTGTTTACTGTAGTCAACTAGATTAGCTTACAGGGAACTGGAGGTCAATGACTGAAGTTTAGACCTCCGTATTTTCTCAAAAAGCACAAGCATAAAGTATGTAACTCTTGCCTCTATAAAATTCCTGTGAAGTATAATGAGTTCTGAGAACGTGCAGAGCAGCAGAAACAATCAAGTTAATTTCTTAATTTCATAGAATCATAGAATGGGACCTTAAAGATTATCGAGTTCTAACACCTCTGCCATAGGCAGTAACACCTCTCACTAGACCAGGTTGCTCAGTGCCAAGTCCAGCCCGGCCTTAAACACCTCCAGGGATTGAGGGGGCATCCACAACCTCTCTGGGCAACCTGTTCCAGTGTCTCACCACTCTCACCATAAAGAACTTTTTTCTTATCTAGCCTGAATCTCCCCTCATCTGGTTTACACCCATTACTGCTAGTCCTTCCATCACATTTCCTACTAAAAGGTCCTTCCCCGCTCTTTCTGTAGCTCCCTTCAGGTAAGGAGAAGCTACTATGAGGTCCCCCCGAGCCTTCTCTTCTCCAGGCTGAGAACACCAACTCCTTCAGCCTGTCCTCAGAAGGGAGGTGCTCCAGCCTTCTCATCATCTTCCTGGCCTCCTCTGGACCCACTCCAACAGCTCAATGACCTTCTTACGTTGAGGGCTCCAGAACTGGACACAGTAACTCCAGGTGGGGCCTCACCAGAGCTGAGTAGAGGGGCAAAATCACCTCTCTTGACCTGCTGGTCACACTTCTCTTGATGCAACCCAGGACTGTGTTGGCTCCTCAGCTGCAAGTGCACACTGATGGCTCATGTTCACCATGAGGGTGATGAGACGGTGGAAAAGGTTGCCCAGAGAGGTGGTGGAGGCCCCATCCCTGGAGATCTCCAAGGCCAGGCTTGCTGAGGCTCTGAGCGACCTGATCTGTCCCTGCCCATGGTGGGGGGGTTGGAACTAGATGATCTTTAAGGTCCTTTCCAGCTTGAACCATTCTATGATTCTATGTTAAGTTTTTTATCCACTGACACTCCCAAATCCTTCTCCTCAGGGCTACACCCAAGCCTCTCTCCACCCAGCCTGTATCTGTGCTTGATGCTGCCCCAGCCCAGGTGCAGGACCTTGGTTTTGGTCTTGTTGAACTTCATGGGCCCATCTCTCCAGGCTGTCAATGGCCCTCTGGATGGCATCCCTTCCCTCTGGCGTGATTTCTAGCAATCATGCCTAACCAGACATCTTTGCTACAAATAAAAGCTTCTTAATTAAGTGCATTTCAAAAACAGAGCTTTGGAAATTGAGTAGTCCAGTGCAGGTGCTTGGAAGTGTCATAAAAAAAACCCCAAGAGAATATTTAATATTTTCAAATAACAGGGCATTTTTATCACCAGAGGGCACTGTCCATCCAAGCTCAAATTAAATGATTGTTAGATGGTTTTACACCTTGGGAGCTTTTATATTTTAAGAGAAAGGATTTCAAGTAATAGGAAGTTTGGGTTTTTTCTTACATACTGTTCTAAATAAATATATTCTGATCATCTTCTCCTTTCCTTTAAGTTTTTCATACTTATATTGGAAGACTATTCAGACTGATGTTAAACTGTGTTTAGAAATCACAAACAATTTGTGGAAAATTCAAAAGGTAATTTTCTGTCCAGTGGCAGCGAGGTCTCTGTTGCAGCCCAGCTGCTGTTATAGGAACAGATCTGCTTTTGGAAAGATTACCCATGGGGTGATGGGACCTTCCACCAGGGAGGTGCCACCTGTGGAATGGTTGCTTTGATTTTCCAGTACCTTTGGTTTTATTCTTGCTCTAGGTGTTGATAACTAAAAATTGGAAGATCAACACTGCTGTTGGAGCTTTCTGTAAGGACAAGCTAATGCCAAAGTAAAGAACAGTAAGATAATCTGTTATCTGGTTTACCAAAATAATGGTCCTTCTTTTAAGAGCAAAAGCAGGATTTACTCTGTGGAAGGAAACTCTCATAAGAAATCACCTGAAAGATAAAATATTGTAGGAAAGGTATGATTAAAAAAATGAAATGCAATTAACCTCTGATCCATGAAGGTTCCCATTGTGTGCATGGGTTTGCCTTTCAGTGAAGTGGTGAAGTAGGTCGGATAAAACTATGCTTCCTCTCTTTCTGAGTCACAGAATCACAGAATATCAGGGATTGGAAAGGACCTCAAGAGATCATGGAGTCCAATCTCCCTGCCAGAGCAGGAACAACTAGGCCAGGTCACACAGAGAGGCATCCAGATGGGTTTTGAATGTCTCCAGACAAGGAAACTCCACAACCTCTCTGGGCAGCTCATTTCAGTGTTCTGTCACCCTCACTGTGTTCTTTCCCAGATTCCTGTGGAACTTCCCATATTCCAGCTTGCACCCATTGCCCCAAGTCCTATCACTGGATGTCACTGAGAAGAGCCTGGCTCCATCCTCCTGACACTGTCCCTTTACATATTTATAAACACTAATGAGGTCACCCCTCAGTCTCCTCCAAGCTAAAGAGACCCAGTTCCCTCAGCTGTTCCTTGTGAGGGGGATGTTCCAATCCCTTCATCATCTTCGTTAGCATCAGGCCTAGGCATGCCCTTTATTCTCGGTGTTTTTGTGTGACTCAACTCGTATTTCCCCATCCTGCTTCATCTGCTTTCACCTGGTGAGAGCAGCAGCTCTGCCTCCTGCTGTCGGAGCTGCCACGACCCACCATGTACAGTCAGAGGGAACTGTATGCACAGAGCAGCATGTGATTTGTTTTTCCACAGGAGTTTTGCTGGAAAAAAGATTAAAATAACAAATCCTTAGACACAGAGAGTCCTATCTAAATTTGACTATCCTCTGCAAGCTTAGGCAGGTCCTTGCTGCCCAGCTACAATCTGCTTCTCTGCAGATTCTTTCTTTTTTTCCACACTGTGGCTTTTCAACTCTTTCCAAGTTATTTTTAAAGTTACTGCCTCAGATTTCCTATTCAGGAGTTTTTCTCCATGCCTTTAATCTCCTTGAAGAAGAATCTGTAGAAAAGCATTTCAGGACATAGAAACTCCATTTGCTACATAATTATAGTCCCTCTTCATCCACTGCCTTTTTGCTTCAGCTCTTTACAGTTGAACTGTAACAACTCCTTGGTCTACTCTGACCTGATTATTGCAATCATCAAACTAGTGGAGATGCAAAATTTGTTTTAAAAAAATTCAGCCTACATTTGTCTTACCCTACCAGAATAGCAAGAACAGAAGGTTGCTTTTCTGAGTATTTCAAGCTATGATGTAATGAAATAACTGTGGGTATTCTTACAACCTACATTGCTGTAACAAATGTCAAAATCATGGAAATTTTTTTATTCTAGAAAAGCTCTAAGGGAATTTTAAGAGGCATTAATATCCATTTAGTTCTGCTATGAAAAAGCCCATGGTATGATAAATTTCACTTGGAGAGAGCAGAGATGAGCAAACTGTAATCACTTGTGAAAATCTCTCACAGTTTCTAATGACCTGCTAAATAATATTGAAGTCCCTTGTTTAATCCCTCATGGTATTAGTGTCCCCAGAAAATAGCAGGTATCAACATTTACTTCAGTAAGGCTGACACTATCATCTTCTGAAAAATATCTCATAGTTGGCAGAGTGGGTGTTTAGTATTTGAGAACATATCCATTCTCATGTATAGTGGAATTTGCAAGATCCCAGCCAACAGTGAGAAGAACTCTCAAAAAAAACCCTCACCCTTGTATAAAGGTATTCGGGAATTCTGTCTTGGTTATGGAGCTGGCTGCTCACTTTTCAGTAGAGCTGCCTTCATGCCATTTACAGCATTTGTCACTGACTTGTGCTGCAGCTGGGCCTTTATGAATGAAAATGTAGTCTCTTTCCTTTTATAAATAAATACATGTGTGCATGCGATATAGATGTGCATGTGGATGCATGTAGTTAAACAAATACTACTTCCCTCAGCTAATGAACAAAGTTTGATGATTGAAAAAGTGTTCAGTGAAAGTCCTTTTACTATTTAAATGTTCTATCAAAGTGGACAAACTTTAGAAAGAGAGTTTAGTCACAGACAAAGTAAATTCATCGAGTAGCGTCATTAATTTTCCTCCCCAGGAGGAGAGCAGTGTTGAATTCTGGTTGTAGTCTTGGTATTTAACAACTGGTTTGCGTTTAAAGGCTCAACAACAACATTTGAATTCACTGCATATGAGTTTTTGGAGTGACCTGCCTTTAGGTTGCTGCAGAATTGCCAGAGGTACGATGGAAAAGCATCTCTGCCTTTGAGTTTCCCTGTGGCAGTTAGGTATTGGTGGTCTATAATCCATCCAAGGGAAAACCAGCTGAGCCTGAGCCTGTGGAGGAGCTTTCAAAATTGTTTATACATTCCCACTTTAGCTTTAAATGAAGCAACTTGGGTATTCGTTGAAATCTTGCTGCAGCAGCACAATGCTTACCATGGGTAATTTACTTTCCTGGGAAGCAGGATAAGTTATCCTCTGCTGAACAACACGTGGCCTGGGCAGTGCAGATTCTCATACTTGGACTTTCTCATTTCAAGATTTCTCAGAATCTTACACCACATTGCAGTACCATGTTTCTAGTATTTGAACATAACCCTTTGAAACAGATTTCTTAGAGGGTCTAAAACTGAATACCAGAAATGTAGAGCTTGGAATGTCAGTCAGAAAGTGTCAACTGAGGAGTTGCTGGTAATGAGCAGATTCCAAAGAAACCTTCTTTGGTTTTGCAGAAGTCAGTTCTTCTCTTTCTGATGGGGTCTCTACGTGGAATAGCTATTCTCTGTTTAAGAGGCATAATGGGAAGAAAAACTCTGTGTAAACTTAGGCAAATGTTAGGCTAAAATCTGACTGTCCTTTTTTGCCTACCTGGCAGTTTACTTTATGCAGCCTTAGGGAAAACGGCTTGAGTCAGGACTGCAAATTGAAGTAAACAGTCAAGGTTATGGAAGCTGAAAAAGAGGAGAAAAAAGCAGAGAAATATTGGATCCTGCTCCTAGTGCAGAGCTGTAGGTTGCAACCCACCCACCTCCTGGATTAGCACTCAAATCTAATGCTTTGTATGTCTCAGAATTATTCTCTCTTGTGCATAGACTGAGTTGTGTTAATAATAAGGATTAAATGTCATCTATGCAGATGCACAATTGACAGCTGATCTCATCTCAACACTTCTTCTGTGTTGCTCTTGCACTCTGGACTTGAAGATCTGAAACCATATCTAAGATATGGTTTTGTGATTGATTTGGGCCAAGACGGTGTTAGTTACTGATTCTTTTGTAGAATCAAAGAATAGTTCAGGTTGGAAGGGACCTTAAAGATCATTGAGTTCCAACCCCCTGCCATAGGCAGGGACACCTCCCACTAGATCAAGTTGCTCAGTGCCTCATCCAGCCTGGTCTTAAACATCTCCAGAGAGGGGGCATCCACAGCCTGTCTGGGCAACCTCTTCCAGTGTTTCACTACCCTCACTGTAAAGAATTTCTTTCTTATATCTAGCCTGAATCTACCCCCTTCCAATTTACTCCTTCAGCCTGTCTTCATAAGGCAGTTGCTCCAGCCCTTTGATCATCTTTATGCCCCTCCTCTGGACCCTCTCCACCAGCTCAATGTCCTTCTTATGTTGAGGACTCCAGAACTGGACACAGTAACTCCAGGTGGAGCCTCACCAGAGCCCAGTAGAGGGGCAAAATCACCTCTTTTGACCTGCTGGTCACACTCCTCTTGATGCAACCCAGGATTTTGTTGGCCTTCTGGGCTGCAATTGCACACTGGCAGCTCATGTTGAGTTTTAAGAGCTTAGTTGAAAGAAAGACTGATCCCAACTCTTTAGAGCACTACCATTTTTAAATTTCAGATGGCTGCACAGCACCAATAATTACACTCAGATTTTCATGCACCAGATCTTAATATGAAATAAAATCCTAAATATCTTGTGAAAGCAGAAACAGTTCTAGAGGTGTTCTCTAACACAGGTGTTCAAATGCTCAGGGCCCTGGGAAGAGAGCATCCAGTAGTACTGGGCAGCATTTAGTTGAATACCCATCTAAATGACTGCAGTAGGTGATGCTGTGGAGGGTCAAGCTTGTGGTACCCAGATGAAAGCCTAAATTTTTAGGATAATATTTCTATGACTCATCTTTTCACCCGCACAGCTCTCAAACTGCAACACATGAAAGGTATTTCTTTGCCACCTCCAAAATTAGAAAAGCATATGCCTCAAATGTCAAAAGGTTATAGAAAAGATCCACTAAGAGGTTCAGGGTGAGATTCACAGTTTTTTGTCTTTGGCACACTACCTCTAGTCTAAGGGCTTGTCTACACAGTGGAATTTATTCCCTGCTGAATTATTTTGAATAAAAAGGTTTTGTCTGCACTGGACAATTCGCTCAGAATGAAGTAACTGATGACACACTGCCTTGAATGGAGGCAGCAATTAACTCTGTCTTGTGATTTATTATTGCATGCTAATGTTTGCCTGCGCTGTGCAGTGGTTTTGGCACACCCCCATTTGCTCTCATGCTGCTCAGGCCACCTACTCTGCTCCTTGTGTGCCTGCAGCTGCTCTGCAATCACACAAAGGCTGCATTTGTTCCCTATTTTTAATTGCTGGGGAGCAGTGATATTCAGTTCCTTCATGCTTTCAGGTATTAGCAGTCTATATGGCTATGGTTTTGTTTTCTAGTCTTTTTTTCTAGCCCGATACAACTGGTAAAAAAGCAAAAAAAAGATCCCCAGAGGGCAGAAAGTTCGGAGGAGGAGGAGTTTCCCAAAGTCCTCCTCAGGCAGTGAGGATGCTAATTTTTCTAATAGAGACAGTGAAACAGAGTCGTGACCTCAGAGGGCATTTGATACTGTGTCAGAAATTGAGAATATGAAAATATTTTGCAGTGAAAACTACTTATCTACTTTTTTGGGAATGCTGAAGTGTTCAGACTTTGCATTTGAGGGATCTAGCAACTCACTGTTCCACCCTTGGCACTACTTGGATTCAAAATCACAGAATTATAGTAAGATTTGGGTTGGAAGAAACCTTAAAGATCATCAAATTCCAGCCTCCCTGGTATGGGTAAGGACATCTTACTCTAGACTTTATTTTGTGCTCAAAGGCATTTCAGATTACCTGGTAGTCAGGGGTCACCAAGCACTACCTCTTGTCCATGTCCTAGCCCCACAAGACTGCTAGCAGGCTGTCAGGGGAACCAGTGAGCAACACAACACTGACTTCTGCCGTAAGTCAGTCCTACAGTGATCAACCAGCCATTGGCTAGTTTTTCCCCTGAAGCCAGAGGCACATGGAGGATCACCCCAAAGGGTGCCAGGCACAGCACCTTCCCTGCTTCTTCCTTTCCTTTCCCCCTTCTTCCTCCCAGTGAGTCCCACTTGGCAGCTCATTGTGTACAGAAGGTACCTGTGGTGGAGGTAATCAAAGCAAATCTTATCACAAAAATAATATGTTTGTTGAGGGCATGTCATTTTATAGTTCTGTAATAAAACACAAAACAGAATGCATTTTAATTAAGCCAGAAATCAGTTAGATTAATCAGAACAAGTCCACCCACCCTCTGCTTGCTAATATCCTATCCAACAATAAGAAACTGATAGGAAAACTGCACATTGTCATTAACAAGACACTAACACTGTTAACCCTTAGTGTGCTGGGCACTCACTGAAAAGCAGCATTAAGAGCATGAAGTGTCCAAGCTGGCTCTGACTGCTCAGTACCAGGGTGCTTGATCATTCTCATTACGACAGATCCCTGTTTCTTCCAGAATGCCAGGGAGACACAAATCAATAACTTGTAGGAGCTGCCTCACCCCAGCCTTGCTCATTTACCTGGAGGAGTCATGTACAACTTTTTTTCCTTACTGCTCTGGTCTTAACCTGTGTCAGATGACCAATCTATTATATCCTTTTACTTGGATTTTTGGGTAGGCAATTTCTTTGCTTAGCTGACTGAGGATACAGGCCAGGGATATGTCCTCCAGTATTAATGGATCTGCATACAATTAATTACTTTTTTTTGCATCTATGTCACCCCTGATAGCTCTATCAATAAATATCTTGGCCATGTACTCTAATTTAAACTTGTGGGCACAGACCCATTAGTGTGAAATGGAGTATAGAAGAGTAGACATGGAAATGTACCCTGAGTTCAGCATGACAGCCTGGGTAACAGCATGCCTGTTAGAAGAATCATAGAATAGTTTGGGTTGGAAGGGGCCTTCAAGATCACCTAGTTCCAACCCCCCTGCCAAGGGCAGGGACACCTCCCACTTGACCAGGTTGCTCAATGTTTCATCCAGCCTGATCTTAAACACCTCCAGGGAGAGGGCATCCACAGTGTCTCCAGGAAACCTGTTCCAGTGCCTCACCACCTTCACACGAAGGAATTTCTTATCTCCAGCTTTCTAAAAACACAATATAGAATCAAGAAGAGAAAGTATTTACTGTACTTCTCGAGTGCCACATAGCTCAAGGATCAAGATGGTTTCCCAAGGCTGAGAGATAGGAGGCAAGATGAGAAGCACCAGAGGCTTTTCTGAGGTAGATGAAGTTATAAGATTTTTTCTGAGAACACAGAGAAGGGAAATAGTTGTCAATGACACAAAAAACACTGGAGACTCTAGGGAACACTGAGGCAGATGCTGGGGATGAACAGGTAGATTTTATTGCTAGAACATATATTCTGTAAGCTGCTGCTCTTCCAGTAAATGAAAGTGAATTTTTGCTGAGAGATGGGCTCAGAAAAGTGTCCCATTGTGAAATCCAGTGACCTATAGTTAGGACCCTGGATTTTTTGCACATTCTTCCTTAAGACAAGGCACTTCACAGACTCTTATGTAGCTCTTCTGTACAAAATGACATGAGGGAGTTAATTACCATTGTCACCAGTTTACAGATAACTCCTTGTGCCTCAGTTCCTTTCTAGTAAAAGCTTTAGTTGCTTCCTTTTATAAGGGCTTTTTGTGGCATCTGTAGCTGTGAATGAATGACAGAGGCCATGTGGAGAGTGTGGGATTTCATACAATGAGCTGTTAACAGGCCTCTGGAGACTTGAATCTCTCTTACTGTCTGCTCTATGTGTTACACTAAGGCTGTGCTGTAAGACAAAATCATAGAATCATAGAATCGTTTGGGTTGGAAGGGACCTTAAATATCATGGAGTTCCAACCTCCCTGCCATAGGCAGGGACACATCCCACTAGACCAGGTTGCTCAGTGCCAAGTCCAGCCTGGCCCTAAACACCTCCAGAGAGTGGGCATCCACAACCTCTCTGGGCAACCTGTTCCAGTGTTTCACCACCCTCATTGTAAAGAATTTCTTTCTTATATCAAGCCTAAATCTACTCCCTTCCAATTTACATCCACTATTTCTAGTCCTCCAATCACATATCTTATTAAAAAGCCCTACACCAGCCTTTCTGTAGCCCCCTTCAGGTATTGATAAGTTACTTTGAGGTTCCCCCTGAGCCTTCTCATCTGCAGGCTGAACAACCCCAACTCCTTCAGCCTGTCCTCAGAAGGGATGTGCTCCAGCCTTCTCATCACCTTCATAGCCCTCCTCTGGACCCATTCCAACAGCCCAATGTCCTTCTTATGTTGAGGACTCCAGAACTGGACACAATACTCCAGCATGTCTGTCTGACCTTCTGAGTGTTCTTGGTGGTGAAGGGATGGTCGGATGGCACTGAAACACCATAATTCCTTCTGCAAAGAGTTAAGGGGTATTTTTCATTTCTTCTAGTGTTCCTACACTTCTGGGACCTCCAATTCAGCAAGTGCTTAATTAGAGCTCTTTGTTAAGAGAAGCAGTGAGTCCCAAGCTGCTGCTAAGTTGTATTGTGGGTGCCTGGTTCCCTAGAAGCTGATTACACATTTGTCTCCCTGTGTGCAAAGCAGAGTATAACTGACCAAAAGATGGAAGTGGCTTTCTGTGCCATGTTCCCAATGTCTTTCCTCGATTCCCTAGCCCTAACCCCAAACCCTAACCCTAATCCCCAACCCTCACCCTATCCCTAATAGATTTTTTAACCCTTTCTCCTTCTCCTCCCTTCTCCCAGCCCTCCCGTATTTATGACTTCCTCATCTTTGGAGGGTTTTTCTTTAAACTGCATAGAGGAAAACACTGGACAACCTTTGCCATCTGACATATTATTAACTTCATTCTTGCTAATCACAACTCATTTATGGGTTTTTGGTTTTTTTTTCTGGGAGAAAACAATAATTTTTCTGATAAAAAGGTAATTTTAAAATTGGGTTAATGGTTAATGAGTTCTGGAAAGAGATAAGGTCTGCAAACAAAGCATAAAACCCCTCAATTTCATAGCTGTTAATTGAACTCTACGTTCATTCATTAAATTGTAGTACAACTCACTGGCAAGTTTTTTTTAGTTCTGTATGAGTTTTAATAGCAGAGCAATTTATTTTGTTTTTATCAACTTAGACAAACAAAAACCAGCAATATAATATTAATTCAGTGTAAAATTTAAACATGGCAGAACAGATATGCAGCTTTGGTAACCGATTATTACTTGCTGTTATGATGAGGATCAATTTTCAAGACTGATGTGTTTCAGGCATAGTGTACCCAAGGATTATGCAAACAGCATGGAACAGCAAAGCCCAAAGGTGAGCAAGGGACAAGATAAGAAACATGCTGGAAACTCTTTTTTCTTTTTTCTTTTTTTTTTTTTTAATCTAAACATTAGTGAAAAACAGGATTTTTTTCTACAGATCAGCTTTTTTGAATCATAGAATGGTTCGGGTTGGAAGGGACCTCAAGAGATCATCTAATCAAATCCCACTGATGGAGCTGGAACACCTAGATCAGATCACATAAGAACATGTCCAGGTGGGTTTTGAATCCACTCCCTGTCCTGTCTCCAGCAAGTCAGGGCCCCATGAAAAATGTGGAAGGTGATTTAAGCCAAGATTGTTGCTTTGGGTGTAAAACAGAGCAAACATGCTCATGCTACTTCCTGCAGCTGGCAAGCCTGCTGGGGAACTGCTTTTTACTGCTTTCCAGCAGAAATACAATACCTGATTATAAGAGTGTGTATAGATTCAGCACATACTAATGCAGCTAAAGCTGTTGCAGAATTGCTGTTTTGGGATGTGTGCCATGAAGGAACTTAATTAGACAGGCAGCATAATTATACAGCTGTTACAGATATGCCTGCAAAGCACAGCTTACAACAGAGAGCTTCAGATACAAACTGTACTTCCTTTTCCTCTTTATACCTTATGAACAGGAGGTGTCATGGACTAATCTTAGAATCATAGAATCATAGAATAGTCTGGGTTGGAAGGACCATAAAGATCATCTAATTCCAACTCCCCTGCCATAGGCAGAGACATCTTCCACTAGACCAGGTTCCTCAGTGCCTCATCCAGCCTGGCCTTAAACCCTTCCAGGGAGGGAGCATCCACAACCTCTCTGGGCAACTTGTTCCAGTGTCTCACCACCCTCACAGGAAAGAACTTCTTTCTCTTCTCCAGCCTGAATCTTCCATCTTCCAATTCACATCCATTACTCCCGGTATTTCCATCACATATCCCATTAAGAAATCCTACCCTTACCTTTCTGTAGTTCCCTTCAGGTATTGAGAAGCCACTCTGAGGTCCCCTGTGAGCCTTCTCTTCTTCAGGCAGAACAGCTCTGACTCCTTCAGCCTCTCCTCAGAAGAGAGTTGCTCCAGCCTTTGATCATCTTCATGGCCCTCCTCTGGACCCCCCCCTCTGCAACAGCTCAATGCCCTTTTTATGCTGAGGGCTCCAGAACTGGACACAGTAAATCCAGGTGGGTCAAGGCTGAACAACACCAACTCCTTCAGCCTGTCCTCAGAAGGGAGTTGCTCCAGCCCCATCATCATCTTTGTGGCCCTCCTCCAGACCCGCTCCAACAGCTCAATGTCCTTCTTATGCTGAGGGCTTCAGAACTGGACACAAAAATCCAGGTGGGGCCTCACCAGAACCCAGTAGAGGGGCAAAATCACCTCTCTTGACCTGCTGGTCACACTTCCCTTGATGCAGCCCAGGATTTGGTTGGCTTCTGGGCTACAAGTGCACACTGGCAGCTGATGTTGAGTTTATTTTAAAGGTTGGGGAAGAATTAGTCTCTTTTTTTTGTCCTTTTCTTTGGCTTGTGTATGTTCTCATTCAATGCATTTCAGTGTAAAAAAAGATATCCAAATGAAATAAATTTATTTAAGTCTATTTTCACAGCATGGTGCTCAAGGGCCTTAAGCAAACTGAAGTTTAAGTACCAGTTGTTAGTGTAATTCTCTCATTCTCCACTTACTTTCTGGTGCAGGCTGCCTGAAGTCAGAGAAGGTTCAGGCACTAATATTAAGCAGTGAATAGCTACACTGTTTTGATGGAAAATTTGTGAGTTCTTTTGATTTAAGCTCTTGGAAGATACAAAATAATGTTTATTAACAGTAAGAGTAATAAGGGCTTTTTCAATTCTGCTTCAGAGAAGCAATTAATATGGGGGTCTGCTACTCTTTTCACTTAGGGGAGCAGAAAAGTGCTCTTTTCTAATACAGCTTCCATCTGTTCTAGAAAGGAAGCAGAGCAGAGTAGAGCACATACATCAGGCAGACCGTGTGTAATATTAATATCAAAGCCAGGAATGTGCTTGAGGAATGTTTAAGATGATAGGTCTGTTCCAAAAATGACAGGGATATTTCTGTAATTCAAGCTACTCCCTTAAACTGAGTTTTTTCTTGAGGTTTATTCCTTCCTTTTCTCTCCCAAATAAAGCATCTGGGGGCAATCAATATTTGATCAGAATGCCCAGGAGAATGCAGCATTTAATTGTTATGCTAAAGAGACAAATGCTGAAAACCAAACAATTAGATAAAGAGGGGGTTGAAATTCTAGCAAAGAGGCTCAGATATACTTTGTTATGTATAAAAATTACAGCTGCCAATAATTCAGTTGCATTATCTTTTCATCACAGATGTTTAAGAATGGGTTTTGTAAATTATAGAGAATAAAACCTACTACTAGGAAAAAACAAATTTTATAATAACAAATATGATCGATAGTGGGATAAAAGGTTTTGATACTCAAACATCTGACTGAGTTTTTCCTGTTATTAGTTACTGGCAATGTGACCTTCAGCCATGGTAAAATGTTTAATGAATTGAAAGCTTTTGTTGTTTACTGCCTTGGGTGTATAAATTATATTAAAGCAAAACCTATGCTTAAAATGTATTATCATTTTAAAAAAGCAAGTGTAAATGGTAAGAACACATGTTAAGTCACATCTAAGTCTACAGATGCACTAAGGCTCAATCTAAGTGGAATGATGGAGTTCCTGGGGGCTAATTCTAGTGGGAGGTGTTGGAACTAGATGATCTTCACGGTCCCTTCCAACCCAAACCATTCTATGATTCTATGATTCTAATTAGCTCTGCTTCAGGGTGTTTAGGCTGTATCTGGTACTGGCTCATGTAGTTTATTTAGAACTGGTAGGAATCTTAAAGATCATCTAGTTCCAACACTCCTGCCATGGGCAGGGACACCTCCCACTAGACCAGGTTGCTCAGTGCCTCATCCAGCCCGGCCTTAAACACCTCCAGGGAGGGGGCATCCACAGCCTCTCTGGGCAACTTGTTCCAATGTCTCATTACCCTCACAGTAAAGAATTTCTTTCCTCTCTCAAGCCTGAGGGGTGACCTCATTCATTACTGCTTATAAATATGTAAGGGGAGAGTGTCAGAAGGATGCAGCCAGGCTCTTCTCAGTGAACTCCAATTACAAGACTTGGGGCAATGGGTGCAAGCTGGAACACAGGAGGTTCCACAGAAATAGGAGAAAAACTTTGTCAGGGTGAGGATGAGAGAACAGTGGCACAGGCTGCCCAGAGAGGGTGTGGGGTCTCCTTCTCTGGAGACATTCAAACCCCACCTGGATGCCTTCCTGTATGACCTGATCTGGGTGTTCCCGCTCTGGCAGGGGGATTGGAGTAGATGATGTCTTGAGGTCACTTCCAATCCCTGATATTCTGTGATTCTTCTTGTCCACAGTCTAGATCCCGTTCCTTTCTCTCACAATTAGGCTGGAGTTGAGGTATGAGAGGGGAGGGGATGTTAGAAGATTTTTGTTTTGTTATGGAATGAGTGCATGTTAAGTCCAAGAGCTGAAGAATTTGCCCAGGATATGAGGGATACATAGTCACCTTCTCTGCCAGAAGGGGTGAAATTCAAACCATCTTCAAAAGGGAGTTTTCCATTACAGGGCTTTTTGTTCTCTGGAATTTGTGGAGGTATTTAGTGGTCACTAAATGGTTCTATTAGGGCACAAGGCAGCCAGTTTTCCAATTGGGATAAATCTAGAGTTATAAAGAAGAGACTTGGGCTGTTTTATTTCCAGCATGTTGGTGTAGCCTTCATCTAAGTTCTTTCACAGCAGGTAATAGAAGCTTATTGACCTGTTCATTGGTATATTTAGGAGAATGTGTTTGCTGTCATCTGCCCCTGCTGTGTATTGAACACTTGATGTTGCATGGCCTCATAAGCAAAAAGAGCTGTGTTTTAGCAATGATACAGATGAGCAGAGACAGCATGAGAGTTGAGGGAAATAAGTATCAAATGGAAAGAACTCAGCCTGTTTAGGGAAAACATCATGATTTTGTGGGCAACCATGTTTTGAGTAGCCAATGCCTACAAAAACCTTACGCAGACACATAGTGCACCTCCTTCTCTAACACAACTGAATTGCTCAGTGCACTTTCTCATAGTGGAGATGTTCATAAATCAAAAACCATGCCTACCTTTTGTTTCTTCTGAATTTTTGTATGAGGAGCTTTTCAACAGTCACAACATGCTCTGAAGATGTATTGGCCACCTGCAGTTCCCTTAAAAACACAAGGATCAGTTGCTCAATGTCAGTCTGGATTTGGTTTATGAGCAAAGATGAGTTTGGTGATTTCAGAGGACAAATACGTTAGCTTTTTTCCCCTTTTAATTTGTAAACAGGTCTACTTTTCCATTTTGCCCATGCTGAAATTTCTTTGACCTCATAATACTAGACCAGATGTAAAATATCTATGTGAATGCAACCCCAGGGATTGAGAAAATACTATTACTTCTGTTTAACTTCTTCAATTTGTAGTGTGCACACAAAGCCAAGATTGTTTTTGCAGTCAAAAAGCACTTTTTATCTTTTTTATTATGATTGAACTCATTTTATGTAACATTTTGAAGTTTTACAGGCTTTTTTCATGTCAAAATCAAAAAATTATTCAAAAAGGAGGATCTACTATAACAACTCCCACTGGAGGGAAAATTGTTGGACTTTAAATGTCTGCTAATTTTGCTCAAGACTTTGGACTGTCTTTTATTTGTCCTGAAACTGTTTTTTCCTGTATACCCTGAAAAAAAAAAAAAAAAGTACTTTATTTGGCACAAAAAATACAACCCTCTGTTCAATTCCCTGAACCCTTTCTCAAAACTCAGAGACTTAAATAGGTCTGTGCCATCTGTTCCTCTCCACTTTGGCAGTTCTAACTTGACATCTGGTACGTTATGTGAGGTTGCAATTGAAATTCAGGGATCACGACATCTCATGTTCCTCATTTTACTAAAACTTCCCTATAAGATACGGTGCTGCAGAGGTACTGTCTGAGTATTCCTGTATCCAACATAGAATCATAGAATGG
>VZTY01026375.1:0-95442 GCA_013400935.1 Turnix velox
CCAGTGCCTTGTCCAACCTAGTCCAGCCGAACACCTCCAGAGAGGGGGCATCCACAACCTCTCCGGGCAACCTGTTCCAGTGTTTCACCACCCTCACTGTAAAGAATTTCTTTCTTATGTCAAGTCTAAACCTACCCCCCTCCAATTTCCATCCATGGCTACCTCCCCTAGTATCTTTTGGTGTCTACAGTTCTGCACACCATCCATTTGCCTGACAAGAGACATCGAAGCTATTCAGGAGAGCAATACAAAAGAGTTGCCACCAGACCTCTCTCTGAAGGAGTCTTTTCTGATGCATGTGCTCAGTGCCTTCTAGAAGACACTGATAACAGATTTCAGAATTATGAGCATTCCAGCACCATATTGAGAACAGTTTATGCAGAATCCTGGGGAGGTAGAGAGGTGTTTTTTGTATTGTGAATTTGGAGATCTGGATTCTAGATTGCCTTTAGCTCAATCTTCCAAGCCTGAAGCCTATGTGTGAGCATTATGTCTTTGCTGTATCAGGCCAGATGACAGTGCTTGAGCACTCCATCATCTATGCTGAAGTTGATACAGATCTCTGCAGAAATCAATGCAGTCAGAAAATTCTCTGAAAAAAAAAACTTCTTGAGCCCTAGGTCGAACTGACATAGTATTTTGCACAAGTATTTCTTAATGCAGAAGACAAGGGTTGCTGACAGCTTCATGTTCATACTTTTGCAGAGTTAAGAATCACTCTCTCCCTTAGGAAGATACTTCCCCTGAGCAACCACACTTGCTAATGTGTGTCTGTCCAATTTCAGCAGGTTTTTTTTCTGCATTGCTGATCACCAGTATCTGCTGATCCCAACTGCCTGCTGGGAAAAGAGAGTACAGCTGACTCACAGATGGAGAAGGGCCTGAGATTGGGTATCTTATTTTGGGATGAATCAATTAGCTGGTGGAACTGACAAATACATGATGGTCTCCCCAGCCTTTGTTACATTTTCACTAAGCAGTATAGTTTATAAATAGACAACAGAGAAGAGGCAAACAGCCACATATATACAGGTTTTGGTTATGGCTGAGTTGAAATCAACTTTCTTCATAGCAGCTAGTCTGGGTCTGTCTTTTGGATTTGGACTGAAAACAGTGTTGATATACAGAAATGTTTTAGTCATTGCTGAACAGTGCTTACACAGAGTCAAGGACTTTTCTGCTCCGTGTATCACCCCACATGTAGGTTGGGGGTGAACAAGAAGTTGGGAGGGAACACAGGTGGGACAGCTGACCTCAAATGACCTTAAGACTATTCCATACCATATATTATCAGGTTAGCTGAGGGAAGGCAAGGGTTTTTGCTCAGAGTCTACATGGGCAATGTTCAGTTAGTGGTTAGCAGTTGTTTTCATTTACATCACTTGTTTTTTGTTGAATTTTATTTCTCTCTCTGTTATTACTCTTTTCATTAAGTTTATTATTATAATTACTGCAAATGTTATTTTTATTATAGTTTACATTTACTATTATTTTCATTATTATTGAATTTTATTTGAATTATTAATCTGTTTTTATCTTAATCCGTAAGCTTTCTCACTTGCATCCTCCCAATTTTTTTACCATATCCTCACCGGAAGTGATGAGGGAGTGAGCCTCTGTGTGGTGCTCAGTTTCTGGCTGACATTAAAGCACAACAGTATGAAATGTTTATATAATTGGATAGATCTTGTAGGTAACAGTGTATTCTCCAGTGCACTGTCTGATTGCTTATAGGTGTTTCCTAGAGCATTAGAGAGCTTTGAAAGGGATACTGGAGAACATAAGAGGCATTATGATCAAAGGTTTTGGTTACATGCATGTTAAAAGCAATAGGTCTCTGATTTTTCTCAATAGGGGATGAGAACTTTCCTGTCATTTATGGATTCAGTGGGCTGTCATGTGGGTAGTGCTTTAGAAATAATTCTGTTCGGTCACATTTGTAGGAGGCTTCTTCTCACATTATTTTGAGAAGGACCCCAGAACTATGCCATTATGTTTACTTTAGTCAAACTCATTTACCAAGGAATGTGCTGACACCATGGCACAGGTTTAGATAATGCAACAGATGAATGTATTTGCAAAAATAACTGTCTAACAGATGAAGCTAAATGTCTGATGCTGGACCAAATCTTTTACCCAAATCTACAACATGTTGATCTATATAAAAATAATTCTGCTGGAAAATTTTACATTATTATTTGCCTGAAAAGTGTCTGATTCATATAGAACGTTTTTGGTATAAACCAAACAGTTATGATATAAATTTGCAAGTCTGGAACAATGGAAAATGCTCGTGTGGCCCTCAGTCATCAGCTGCTGAGTTTTACCCCAGTTAAGGTAAGCTCCTGAACCAACATCCAAAGAGTCATTTAGATGACTCATTTCTTAGTCTCCTGAAGTGATGCATCTTAATTGTAGTGATGGTCCTATACACCTTCCTGTATTATTACTTTTCTCCAAAAGGAGTCATTAAAAAAAAATAAATAGCAGCCTGTTGTTAGCAGCTGCAGACTATTAGTTCAGCAGTAAGGTTATGGAATCTGATTTGTTTGTACTGTTTGTACAGTATAGGAAGCCTTTCTAAAATCAAGATCCATATTGTGTACAGCTCCATTTCTGCTGCATTATTCCAAAGGCATCACAATCATTCATCAAACATGGCCTTCATTTAATTAGTCCTCCCTGTTCCTTTTTGGTATTATTTCCTACTGTATCTGTATGGAATCTATGTTCATCAAGTGCAGTCTCTGGTGCAGTAAGCACTGACTTACCTGGTGTTTTACATTTTTCTTCTCACTGCTTTCACAAAACTCGTGGAATCTCTCTCTGTCATTCTAGGTCCTCATAAACGTTTTATGTTCTTAAAGATTTATATCCATTAAAGCCTTAGGCTGATGTCAGAAGTCTTCCTCAGGAAAAAAAAACAAACAGCATTTTCAAGCTGTCTTGTTATTCTCATACTTATGCAAATAGTCATAGTTTAACAATATTTATTTCAGACACAGTTTTTCTTGCTGAACAAGAGTAGGTTCAGAGCAGCAACAACTGCAGCCTCTACTTTCTCATGTAAATAATGGCTTTGTCTTTATTACAAACATGAGTGAGGCATTTTCAAGCAGCTTAGGAAAGAAAAAGGAAGTTGTTGTTTGGAGCAGATGACCTTGAGAATGTCTTTTCAACTTCCTAGAGTGTCTGAGCTTTCTGATTAATCATTTGTAAATATAAAAAAAGGACAAGAAATATATTTTATGTGAATTGCCCATAAAAATATCAAATGGTGAAAGAGAATGACAGCATCAGTTAGAAAGCAAATCAAACTTGCTGGAAAATCTCCATTACAACAGGTGAACCCGTATTCACATTGAAAATGCAAATATGTGCCTATACTAATATAAGAAGTCTTTAAGATACCATATGTTATGAAAAAGAGAAACATACTACAATAGATAGTTGTCGAGTGTAAGTTATGCTACAAGGATACAGCTTTAATTCCTATGTAGACAGCTACAGCCATATGAAGTTATCTGTTTTAAAGATTTTGACCAAACTAAACATAAACACAACCTTTCCACATGACTAGTTTTCTTCACAAGCCCTGGGAACAGTTCTCAAATGTCATTTCCAGTATAAACTAAAAAGACATGAATCTTCTGTTTGCTCCTCTGTCATCACAGCTTCTTGACCTCTTAAGGCCTCATTTTTTAGCAGTGATCATAGCGATTTGATTTGCTGGAACACACTGAGAATGGCTATGAGCCATATTCCCTCAGTTGGGCAGACTTAATTGCAAAGGAAAGTGTGAAAAAAACAAAACAGCTGAGAAAATAAAACACAGACTCTGGTAAAATCATACTTGGACTTTAGAAGCAAAGAGCTGTAGCTTGGGAGCTGCTGGCTGTACACAATGTGTGACAGAGAAATGCTTTTCATTACATAGGCCCCAGCTCTGCTACCTTTCATACTTAAAAAACACTTGTGGTTTGCTATGATTATTTTATTTTGGCAACATTTCAGTAATTAGTTCTAAGGTGCCAAAAGGCATTAACAAGTCTGGAGAGAGCAGTTCCCCAAAGTCTCCTCCCTGACGAAGCAGGTGTATACCACAACCATCCACACTCGTGGAGTTTCCTTCTCTCCACTCCTTCTTCATGTTGAAAATTATGCATCCTTCCATGCAGAAATCTTAATTTCAGCAAGAGAAATGTAATATTGTTTTCCTTTTTTCTCATGACTTCTGTCGATGCTTAGCAATCTGCAGACATTGGCNGCAGGTGGATACTTCATTCATCCAAACTGGTGGAGTTTCCTTCTCTCCACTCCTTTTTCATGTTGAAAATTATGCATCAATCTTAATTTCAGCAAGAGAAATGTAATATGAAATGTAATATTTCTCATGACTTCTGTCGATGCTTAGCAATCTGCAGACATTGGCTGAGAAAAATCTGGACCCCAGGCCCTCTGAACTGTGGTACTAAAAGTTGGCATTGTTATCTCTTCCAAACATGTTTGGGAATAAAAATGACTCTGTGTGTTCAATAGTCACCATTAATTTATGCTTATCATATTGAGCTGTAAGATGGCAGTTCAATAGCTACAGAGAACTTTAACCTTTTCAAATTTTCTGAGGAAAACAGAGGCCCTATGGGCTTTCAGGTGTCTATGGGCTTAATGGAAATTTCAGGGTCTCATCTTTCACCTTGCATTCATTGAATTATACTGGCATTTTGCCTTAAATGCCATGGAGTAATTTTCATGGAGTAGTTAATTAATCTGATTTTAATTGCAGACAAAACACTAAGCTGCAGTTTGAGTGAGAAGGAGAGAAATATTGTGGTGCATATTTTCTTCCCCTATTTAACTGAAAGTGATTGGTAAGAGATCTAGATTCTGAAATGTCAAAGTGACAGAAAGCACATTCAGCCTATGAGAACCTTTCTAATCCTACCATGCATTGCAATGTCATTTGCACCAGTGAAGATAAAACATAATTCTACTGAAGTCAAAAGAGTGATGCTCAATTGTGCTGTTTACCATAAACCACAAAGAATGGTGCTATGGCCTCCAGACAGTTTTGGTATTTAATATTGGACAGGATTTAAGAGTAAGAGTAGTTATCCTTCACCATGTCTGTAGTGAGGATGAACTGAATGAGAAAAGGGATCTGGCAGAGCAATCTTTTCCTCTCCATAAAAGTATTTTCAACTCAGCTTTCTGAGATTTAAAGAGAAATCCAAATAGGAGATTTGGATAGGCAACAAACAATCTAAACCAAAGTTACTCTCCTGTTTTTCAAACTTACCCGTGAAATGTGATTCCTGGACTTATATTAGCATCTCACTGTCAGTGCAAACCTTTGAAGGCTATTCAGGAGATGAAAGAAATTATCAGGTAGTCTGGCCAGAAAAGATGTTTGTGGGTTCCTTTTCATGGTAATTTTGCAGAGGGTATTTGATAAAATTATCTAGGCCCAGGAGGGGAACTAAGAAGTGCAAAACCTTTTTTCCAGTTGTTTTGTGTCCTAGAACTGCAGTCCCTAAGAAAATGAGTGCTTCATTAGTAATTAACGCAAGCTAATGATTACATCCTGACCTGTGCTGGCTCTATGGAAGAAAAAGAGAAGGTGGTAGCAGACTTGGTGCCAGAACAGAACAAGGGGAAGAGGCAACCCTGAATCCAGTGACATACAGGGTAAACTGTGAGTAGTTTCAGGCATGAAGACTTTTCAAACACATTGTATTCTGATGCTGGGTCTCAGCAATCCATATTAGTATATTAGCAGAAGCTAAGGGACTTTTAATTTTTTTTTCTGAATATTTAAGAGAACAAAACTTCGTAGCTAATGCACTTCCATACTAGCAAGGTTACTGATGCATACAGAAGCTAATGAAATCTAAGAAATAAATTATCTGGGTACTGATACAGAGACAGTTATGAAAACTAAAGCCTTTGTTTTTTGTAGAGATTTTCTCTAGGAAAATCTTTAATTGCTGTATTGAGCCATTCTGTGATGTGGTAATGTCTAACATATGTTGTCTTGCACAATTAAGACTTTTTGCCTGTGTTTGTAGTACCTGGGAAAGTTGGCTGAGTTGAACTGTTTACTAACTTGATTATATAGGACAATATTAATGATCCAGATGTTTATTCAATATATTTAAATTTGTTTATACTTACTTGGAACACATCCAGGATGCAGTAGAAACCTGGCAAGTTTAATTAATTCCAAATTTCCAGCTTATTTCTTCTGTCGATGCTTGGCCTGATGTTAGGAGTAATGTACTTTGTTGTTCTTGGAAGCCAGTAATAGGTAATGTTTCTGATACTTGTGTGTTTCTACTTTATTTTATCTCGCTATTCTCAGATATAAACAGGCAAAGTCTCTCAGATACATGAGTTCAAATCCAACCATACAATTACACCACTTGCAGTATCATAGAATCATAGAATCATAGAATCATAGAATAGTTTGGGTTGGAAGGGACCTTAAAGATCATCAGTTCCAACCCCCCTGCCATAGGCAGGGACATCTCCCACTAGACCAGGCTGCTCAGTGCCTTGTCCAGCCTAGTCTTGAACACCTCCAGAGAGGGGACATCCACAACCTCCCTGGGCAACCTGTTCCAGTGCTTCACCACCCTCACTCCTTATGTCTAGTCTAAATCTATCCCCCTCTAATTTATATCCATTGTTTCTAGTCCTCCCATCCGATATTATGTTAAAAATTCGTTCCCCTGCCTTTCTGTAGGACCCCCTCAGGTACTGATAAGTTACTATGAGGTCCCCTCTGATCCTTCTCTTCTCCAGGCTGAACAACCCCAACTCCTTCAGCCTGTAATGTCGATATTTGTCCCACTTTCTCCTCTGAAATAGTTTTTTCAGATGTTTGGAGTCAAACTGATCTTTGTTTCATATTTACTTGATTAACAGACATATAATAGTAATGTGATTGAGCAATATAGCTTCTATGTCAAGAGCAAGATATACACATACACTCTACTTCTATAGCTTGAAATTACCCAATAAGCAATCCTGCAGTCACTGTCATAGCTTTATTCGATGAAATAAGAACACAGTATTCTGTGTACTTTTTACATGGTATGTATAATGACAACTGTATTTTTTCTTACCAAGTAATTTTTTCACTAAATGTTTTCTCCTACCCAGCCAACTCAATAGATAGTTAGGGCATATTAATAAAATTATTTATTTTTAATGATGGTTAGGGCATACTAATAAAATTAATTATTTGTAATTTTCCACATTATTTCATGAATAATTAATCTGGAAATAATTGGTCCAGGTTCTCAGATGCTTTTAATCAAGAGAGCTCTATTGGAATCTGAAGAATTTAAAATTAAATGGAAACTTGACCTGTCTGCTGCCATGGTGTCCTTAGTGTTGAACATAGGCTTTAACATGGTGTATATGTGTATAAGCTATGATTACTTCATCTTTTAACTTTGGTTAACTTGAGCACCCTCCCAACTTCAGTGACATCTTAACAGTACAGCACTCAACTAATTGATTTAGGCATCAATTGCTCAAGAAAACATACACTTGTAAAGAAAAACACAGAAAATCCATGATGGTTTATGATAGACAAAAAGACAATCACTTTTATATACTGATCATTACACCCAGTGTTAATCATAAGTACTATGCTCTTAGTTGCTGCCCTCCTTTCTGTACTTACTGCTGCAATTGCAAGATTCATAGAATCATAGAATTATAGAATAGTTTGGGTTGGAATGGACCATAAAGATCATCTGTTCCAACCCCCCTGCCATAGGCAGGGATGCCTCTCACTAGACCAGGTTGCTCAGTGCCTTGTCCAGCCTGGCCTTAAACACTTGCAGAGAGAGGACATCCACAACCTCTCTGGGCAACCTGTTTCAGTGTTTCACCACCCTCACTGTAAAGAATTTCTTTCTTATATCTAGCCTGAATCTACCCTCTTCCAACTTTCTATGTGTTGCTCTTATTTTTGAGGAGACTAGCAAAAGTAAAGGACATCTGAATTGTGTAGGTATTTCTTATACTGTGAAAACCTTTCAAAAAAAACCAAACAAAAGGTAATGTTATTCCTGTTTAAACTGCAAGAAGTGTTTTCTCCCATCTCTTCTATCAGAGATAACAATGATATTACTGCCATTTTACTGCTTCATGAAGAACCTTTAAAAGCATTTGTTAAGTCCCCATTTTCACTCTGGCAAATAGGAAAACATTCCTACAAGGAAATGTGGAGTTTGAGCATCAGAATGCATTTCTAAGTGCACTTCTTTGGATTTATTCAGAAAGCTGGGCTCCATTTCAGTGAGCACAGGGAGAATAGAGCTGCACAGAACTGGAACTGGAGAAACTGGAGATTATAGCTATCTAGTGTACCATACGTGCCTGGTTTCCTCATCCTTTCCCATACCAGAAGCTTAATACTAAATATGGATACCACCCAATTCTTGTCTGAGAATGACCTGATAAATACTAGTAAATATTTTTGATATTGTTGACCTAAAGGAAGTAAAAACACCTTTAGGAAAGAGTAATGCTTGCATATTATTTGAAAAAGTTTTCCTTTTCTAAACACTTTTCTGCCCAAACACTACTAGTGGATTTAGGTTGACAACTGCCATTCACTTTGAAGAGATAATTCATGCATTTATTAGTTGCTTACAAAACTATAACTGATCGTGTGTGCTCTCGGGCCAAACACGTAAGGTAGTACATGAACTGCACCCAGCCCTTTGTGCTAGACATCACACAGATTAACATTTTCACTCGAATTATTTTGATAGTTTGAAAACAGTTTGGGCGTTATAAGAAACTTAGCCTCGGTGTTCATGTGCTAATTCTGCAGAGTAAAGAAGAGCATAAATCAAACAACCTCAATGTGTTTAAATTTTATGCCATCACCTTGAATTTTTCTTGCATCTATGAATGAGCTAGACAAACACAGAAGGGTTTCACTGGTAGCAGTGTTACATAGACAAACAAAAACAATTTATTTTGTACATTGTCAATGGCTGTATCTTTCTTCTTTTTTGTTCTGTTGATGTTATTCCTGTATTTTTAGGTACAGTTTTAAATAAATCAGTCCCAGATTTCCTAGTGTATTCTAAGGGCATATGCTCTTTCATTGTCTGTTTTTAATGGAATTACCTTGAATAACTTAATTTAGAATTTTTATCCATCTAAAACCTAGTTTTCCTGTAAGTACTAATAAAAGTACGATGTCAAAACCCTTCAACTGTAGATATACTTTAGATTTTCTCCTTCAATTACAAAATTAATATTTAGTTGACTTTCCATTAAGAAGCCAAGATTTTTTTTTGTGAGTACATCTTCAGTATTTCCAACTCCTTTATTATTTCTTTTATTCCTTAAGAAAAGTTGCTTCAGGCATATATATATGTGTCTATTTACCATGTTAATAAAATCCACTTTTCTCATTAGGTTATATAATGTTTGTGATTTAGCATTTTTTGTGAGCATCACCACTGGGAGTTTTACACAAATGTATCTTATGTTTTAGAGGCATTACATATTTCAGATCTTGCAATTTGTAGAAGCTGCATTGGCAGGCAAAGAATCTCATTAGTGAGAGTCCACCAGTTATTCATAAAGATATTTTTCTTATGGGACAATGGGAAAAATAAAAAAATTAAGGGTTATTTCAACTGAAAAAGTTTACTGTTTGTTTAATATGAATTGGGACTGCAGCAGAACCCAGGTCCAGACTTTTTCCGGGAAATCACAAGAGACAATTTTCTGGCAAGACAGAAATACTCTTTGTGGGAAAATGGGCCTGTTTATTAGTTTCAAATAGGAATCACAGTCACAGGTTCCCAAAAAGGACTTAATTTTCTAGGTAATTTAGCTTTTAAAAAAGTCTTGAAATTCAAAACAGAAACAAAATTGCAATCAACTGGTATAATTAAAGAGAGTTGTTTTCCATCTAGCAGCCATGGACTCATTTCAAAATTAGAAATCAGAAGAATTCTTGTCATACATTGACCCACATGGAGGACTGAAATGAATTGTAGCATATTAGAAATGCATCAGCATAAGTAATTCATTTATTCAAGAAAGAAATGAGTAAACTGAGACCTATAGTGGGATATGGTGCATATGAAGTACTGTGAGACAACTGCAGGTAAACCTAGGAAAATTTATTATCTTTCCCAGTAATGTAAACTGCATGAAATTTTTTCATCCAGAAGAGAAAATGGTGCTGAAATAAATCCAGTGATGCTGCCATTTAATTTTTCATGTTTAAAAAAAGTTTAGGCTTCTTGATTTTGGTCATTATCTTACAGGTTTTGTTTTTTTAATTAAAAATAATTTTATTTAATAATATTACTTTTTATCAAAATGTCATCATCATTAGATGTTGGGGGATGGGCACAGGCTAGGGAGTTAATGACTGCCATCAAGTCCTCGGAGCAAGACAAAGACAGCGATCGAGGCCTGAGGCAAACCTCGCCAGGTTGGAGCCATAGCCGCGTGATGTCCTTGGCGGCCTGGGGGAGGTGCCGAGGAACTAGTGAACAAGGAACTCGTGGTCGACTGTACCAGAAGGAGGAAAGGGGAAACCGCAAGAGGAGGGTTCTACATTGATAGATGTAACATGTGACCAATCGGAGTGAGTAGTGGGCATGGTTAACCATAGCTGTATATAAGCTTGTCTGATGCTCTCAATAAACAGATTCTGGCTGATCACATTGGTCATGAATGTCAGCCCCTTCTTGCGTTAATTAGAGAGTGAGACTCACATAATAAGGACTTCAAAGTGTATAGACATCAACAACATAATAAGTCTCCAGAGATCATGTTGAATTTACTATTTATTTGACTGTCTTTCTGAGGATTGGGATTGTCATTAGGACAGCTATATTTTCTCCATCCTAGCCATCTCTAATAAAGGCAAGTTTCTATCTGCTGGCATTTCTGGTATTAAACAGTAGAAATACTACAGCTTGCAGTCACTGCAGAAAGTGCAGGCAAAACTTCTAGAAGAATGAATTCTAGTTGGAAAGATAAAAGCTGCTTGTTTGTTTACAATTTACAGCACACATAAGACATTAACTTTAGGTTTACTCTCTACTAACAAGAGATCAATATTAAAAAATTTGGGGCAGAGAAATGAAAAAATGAAACAATGAGAAACAAAATATTTTGGTCATTGGGAGGCCTTAACAAAACCTGCAGTATTAAAATGAATACACAAGCTTTAAATATTTTTCACTGTGAAAAGTTCTTACAGAATATAGTCATTCCCCTTCCTGTGCCTTCATGGAACACTTATCTCTCCTGGTGGTAAACCTGTATAAATGTAGAAAAATGTCAAGGGTTGTTAAATATTTCTCTGATCATGTGATTAATTAAAGAGTAAAGGAATACATACTATGGTATTGGCAATGTGCATTAAAATTCTGAAAATGTATTCATGACCCTCAGTTTATGTTCTCAATACCTAGTTCCATTACATAGTTCTGCAGCAATGTTGTTATCTTTCTTCCTTTGGTGCATGAGTTTGTCAGTTAAATTAATGAACCTGATGTGCTAGATAGTTTAATGTTTTATTTTTTTGAGGAACTCTTTTTTGAAAACTTTCTCAGAAACTACAAAGGAAGCACCAGACTTTTAAAATTACAAAAGGAAATAAAGCCCTATTAATTGGTAGTTTTGAGGAGCAATACAAACCAAGTTCTAACATGTTCATAAGATTCAATTTCTTAAAAACTATACAAAAACATTTTTTAAAAAAGTGGAACAGCATATCCTACAAGGCACTTTCTATAAAACAGAAAAATTATGTCAATGGCTGGGCAGTCAACCACAGTGATGCAATATTATGGATGTATGCTGCTCTGATTTCAGCTGAAACAGACAAGTGCCAAAAGGAGTCACACACAAGAGGTATCTGCACATGCAAGTAGTGCTAAGGATGATCTGTCTTAAAGTGGCTTCCATACTTAACACTTTATCTTATTCCAAGGGATGAATTTCCCTATAAACTATGGAGTACATTTTTCCTTGGTAGTAACTAATCTTAGACAGACCTCAAACTTGATACAAACATACATGCATTCCCTGCTAGAATACAGAAGAGCAAATAGGGTAACAATTCCTTTTCCCAGAATATTAAACCTAACTTACGAAAGCCATACTAAACATGGATATTCTTGCATCTTAATATTACATGTGTGCATAAATTATGAGTAGAAAATATGACATTAACAAGTACATGTAATGTTCCTGTCTCAGTCCAGTCAGGTAAGCTATAGATTTTGAATGTGATGATATTATACAGGAAGAATGAACTCTGAATTTCATGTAAGAAAGGTAAAACTTTGGGCCATTTGATGCCCAATGGAATTTTTAATTCGATTTCAGTGGAACCAGAGCCTGTGTCTTGTTCATTGTATAATCTTTTTTGAATTAGCAAAGCTTGATACCTTTGTTCGCATTTAAATTGTTTGAAGCACTCTTACATGGGTCATACATGCCCAGGCCTGGCCTTCTTTTGAGAAATATAAATATCTCTCTCTGGACCGGTGGATTCTATGTTTGTTTAAACACCAGATTGACAGATTTCTGTGTCTAGTCATTCCTTGTGACACAGCCTCACCTGAAGGATGTCATCTCCTTGGGCACATGACTGAATGTCTTCATTAATCATGACATTTGTATTAGTCAGACACTGAGGTCACTCTCACTAACAGCTAAATGTCAGCAGAGAAAATTCCATGGGCCTAATGGAACTTGCATTTAGAACAGTCTATAAAATCTTCTCTTTCCTGATGTTTTGGATTTCCTGTTAGTAAAATCCCCCCATCCTTTTGTACTTAAACACAGTAGAATTAACTTTTCTTTTAACCAAACTGAAAATGTTTTGTGTTTTGTGAATTTGTATTAGCTGCTGTTAACAAATACTACACATTATCTATGTTATAGAGCAAAGCCTAATGTTAAAAAACCATTTAATGGATAAATATTTCTTGTGGATCAGAGAAAATATGTATGGGTAACTCCAAGCCTAAAAATAGTCCCTATTTTGGAATGCAATGTCTCAACTCATGTAACAATTCTCCCAGTAAAAATTTGACTTCTTGTGCATTCCATATATATTTATGTCATATATAAATTAAAAAAAAATACAGTAACTAGTCATTTATTACTCTAACAGAACCCCTTTTACTGGTATCAGGCATAAACACACGTTTTCAGCTAGGGGAAAAAAATAATGTTTTTTGCTATGTGAATAATAAAGAACATAAAAAAAAGTAAAATCCAGCTATCTTCTCTCCAGGGAAATATAAAACCCCTACAAGCCAAAAATTGTGTAGAAAATCCATTAGGCGGGAAGCTAGTAAGCCAGAGTATGTAATATGACTCTAAAGGGAATAAGTTAATGTTGGGAGTTTGGTGTCTTAAATAAGAAACTGTGGCAGGAAGGAAGAAATTTCAGCATTTCATTATTTCTCATTAGCAATTTGCTGTAAAATCACTTTGTCTGGACAAACATTTTGCAACACTTGCATATAAGCTGGAAGAACACTGAGTATTATAATAAATCTGTTTGTTACCATCAAGAGGTTACCCAATGACTCCCAGCACTTCCACTCTGGATATGCTCTGTATTCCCAGGGATGCAAATGTGAACATAGTGGGATGTTGCACTCTGGTGAGTGGGATGACACACTCTGTATGCATGTTCAGTATTCCCAATCTTCAGAAAATATATATGGATAAGGTTTGAGTGATATCCAATAAGATCACAGAGTCCAATTACAAAACTAATGGTATCAAGTCCAAGACCAACGCAAGTCCCTAACAGCTACCAGCTTACAAGCAAACACAGTACTTGACATATTTTCCACTGAAGACAATTTCAGCATTTCCATGGTTGTGTTGTCAATACTGACAGACTGGGAATATATATTCATGTATACAAAAGTTCATTTGTGTAACTGTTTTTAGTGTAAGAATCCTCCTCCAGAGGAGGGCCATGAAAATGAACAGGGAACTGGAGCACCTATGCTATGAGGACAGAGAGAGAGCTTGGGTTGTTTTGTCTTGAGGAGAGAAGGTTCTGTGGAGACCTTACAGGAGCCTCCAGTGCCTAAAGGAGCCTCCAGGAAAGATGGGAATTTTTATCAGGGAGTGGAGTAATAAAATTAGTAGTGATGTTTTTAAACTGAAAGAGGGGAGATTTCAGTAAGGTATTAGGATGAAATCCTTTGCTATGTGGGGAGTGAGACACTGGTCCAGAGAAATTGTGGATGCCCCATTCCTGGAAGTGTTCAAGTCTATGCTGGAAAGAGCTTTGAACAAACAGCCTGGTCTAGTGCAAGATGTCCCTGCCCATGGGAAGATGTCTCTCCCATGGCAGCAGGTTGGAACCAGGTGATCTTTAAGGTCTCTTCTAACCTGAGACATTCTATGATTCTATATATTTCCTAATTCTTTCTGGCTTTGACTTTTTCCCCTTCACATGCAGAAAGGCAAAGAGGGAATGGGATCAAGGAACATAAGAAAAAAACCCAAAAATGGAAGAGCAGTGTACAACAAATTCCCTCTTTCTCATAATGTAGGTGTGGTTTCTTTAACCCAGTAGAATTCAGAATCCTTTAGGTATTTACAAAATCCCACTATGTTTACCTCTAACAACGCTGTTCTCACAGATGGGTCTGATGAGCTGCTAATAACATATGAAGACCTTAAGACCCTTCAAGTAACATGCCTGATTCAAAGCTTTTGTGAAAATTACACAGCTGGGATTTCCTGAAAAAGCAGTCACAATGGTACACAAAAGAGCAAAGGACTAAGTGTGTGGTATGACTTTCATCAAAAAGTTACATGGGGATGGATCACTTTTATTAAAAATACAGTGCCAATACATTCCTGAAAGATTCATTGATTTCTGTATTATAAATCTGCCATCCAAGGATGACTGTGCATCTTAAACTTCTGTGACATAAAGACCAAAACCCAAAAAATGGTCTTCAAGAATTTTGGTGGTTTGTCCAACTTTTTAAAGGGTTTATTCACTGTACAATATGTTCCTTCAAAATGAGTAGGCCAGGCTATAGAGAAGCTGGGGAATTATTTTGCTCTATCTGCTGCACACTGGATTGCACCAGGAATAGTCTGTAAATGCCTACTCTCCTAACAGTAGAAGCGATCCCTTGAAGGAAGGCCTCAGACTGTGAGGTGTGGTAAGGAGAATGAAAAGGAAGATGCAGAAGTCATCTCAGTAACTTAATGGTCCTCAGTAACGGCAGGAGTTGTCTTGGCAAGGAAGACCACAGGGGACAGCAGGAAGCAGACACACAGTCTGGCCTGAAGAATAACAGGTTTCAAAACTAGTGACTGCTCAGAACCCAGAAATTAGTCTGGAAAGTGTTCTGCAACCTATAAAACCTTGCAGTTCTTAAATTGAAACCATAGTAGGGAATAAATGTGTCAGTGCCGGACATAGAGAGTAGAGTTATTCTGCTTTGTTTTGTATTTAGTGCCAGGTCTAAAATCAGTGAATTATGTCTTTCATGTCCAGTCACAGATGATGTCTCTATCTTTATCAGATTTTTATTTTACTAATGAAGTCTACGTAATGGTGGGGAAGAAGTTTTCTCACAGATATTGATGTGACTGCTAGCATGGAATCTGGAACTCTGCTGTAAGTGGTAGCTACAGAGAAGCCCACACTTGATATTTTCAGTATTTGGGAGCTCAAAGGACTTCATTCTGTTGGTCATAATGCACTGACAAATTGCTCATTATTTTCACTGGCATTAAAGTAATAAGGAGTAAAGATTAAAAACTAGCAGGCAGTAAAGATTAAAAACTAAACTGTCTGCTATAGAAAGTTGGGGTTTTTTCTGCATACCTGCCTTAAAGACTTCTAGTGTGATTTTCTTCATGCCAAATAAGTCCGACAGGAGCTATTCTTATTAACCTTGCATAGCAGGTTCTGTACAGGAGTACAGGAAGTTTGAACATGCTCAAATATGCTACAAACTGCCACACAGAGACAGTACAGTGTCACCTGCTGAAGTTTCCATGCACTACAAGTGCAGAGCTGTACTGTAGTAGTCTAATTCACTGTAACAATCTCAGTCAGCCAGCACATAGCAGCTGCACAAGCATTAAGCAGTCAAGCATTGCATAGCATCATTTCATCTCAGTCCATTCCCCATTGGCAGCCACACTCTTTTTTTTGATCTGCATAGTCTCAGTTCCGCATCCCTGGGACTACTCTGTGCTGCACCAAACTGCATGCACTGTCTTGTGCCTCAACAATATAAGTCTTATTACTTTATCAACTCTGCCCCTAGCTCAGATGGTGACAGAGGACAGCTTCTGTGACAGAAGACAGCTTCTGTTTCAATACTGGTTAAAAGCATGTGATAATCTGTATAGCATCATAGAATTATAAAATAGTTTGGATTGGAAGAGACCTTAAAGATCATCTAGTTCCAACCCCCCTGCCATAGGCAGGGACACCTCTCACTAGAACAGGTTGTTCAGTGCCTTGTCCAGCCTGGCCTTAAACAGCTCCAGAAAGGGGGCATCCACAATGTCTCTGAGCACCCTGTTCCTGTGATTCACCACCCTTTACTGTAAAAAATTTCTTATATCTAGCCTGAATCTCCCCTCTTGCAATTTATATCCATTATTCCTAGTCCGGACATCATATATCCTATTAAAAAGTCCTACCCTTGCTTCATATAACTGCTTCATATAGCAGCTAGCTGCAACAGTAGCAAATAGCTCCCCCAGCATTACAGGAGATGTAGAAATAGGGAAAAGCAAGATAATTCTCAAATTACTAGATCAGTCTAAATATTTAAATTCACAGTTTGTCTCACATTGCTTTTTTCAGGGTCTTTCAGTTGTCCCTTTGTTACATATTTATAACTCCATCATTTGGATCGATCCAGTTTAATTGGCACAAAAACTGTGTCAGGTTGGCAAATTATTTGCCTTGTGAGATTTACCACCGAGGGAGAGATAAAAGTAAGAACCTGTTAAAGCATTTGATTTGGAGAAAATGTATTCTAGGCAGCACCTTGAGGCTTCCATAAGAGGAGTGGGACAACCCTTGAGTAGGAGCTGTAGGATACACCTTCACAGGTGTATTCAATAAAAACTTTATAGTTTGTAGTAGAATACCTTTAACTTCAATACAGATACATATTTGTGTCACAGGAACTTTCCCATATAAAACTTGTAGTAAAAAGTGTCGCGTGCAGAATGATGCAGACAATCAATATGATTGATAGATAAGCAAGCTTCGATTTATTGGGGTTTTCACACTCTTATATACAGTCTACTCATTAGTAAACACACTAGGCAATATCTTATTGGTTGGCAAGTAAAAGGTACACTTGCTCATCCCGTCCCCTCTGCAATTACTGCTGTATCTAACTGTGGCACCTTGTTATTGTAACACAGCTGGATTCAAGGACGTGTTATCTTTGCCTTTCCCATGAGAATCTTAGTTAAATCAGCATAGCTCCTTCATGTCTACTTTGTCACGTAGCCATTCTCCCACCAAAAAGTAGTATGAAGATGTTTGCCCTTAGAAAAATTGATGCCCTTATGAAAAACTTATACTGTGATTGTTTTGGGGGGAAAAACCTGCAACTTTTGGGTTTATTGCTAGAAAATGACTTCTCCTTTCTTATGCTAAACTCCTAAACATGAAATAACATCTTCATCAAGATGAAGATCAAGAAAGTACGTCTTTATCAAGAAAGTTATTTCTTCAGATGTGAATATCTTGATATTTACTTAGATTGTGTTGTTTTAAGAAAAATTATACATATATACACACCAGGAATTCAAGCTACTGTGTAACTTTGTGCTATGGGAAAAAGATGAACAGGAATAATTTCATCTAGTCCTAAACTCGACAAACATTACTTCACATTTATGTCACAAGACATAACTACTATTTTCTTGCAATGACAAACTAAGCAGAAAAACATGTTGGTAACTAAATAAACAGTTACACATTTTTTGCTGGCAGAGCTAATTTAAGAATTTGCCCCCCACCACACTGAAATCTCTGGCTCCCTCAGTGGGGATGTGGCAAACTACCATGACAATACTCAAAAATAAAACACATAACTTGACCTCCCTTTTGGTAACTAAGCAGATGCAATGCCTTTTATTTCTCACCGTTCTTGTAACATTTTATACAAATACTCTACACAAAACAATGTGTAGGTCAAAACATCACCTCACCTACAAGGAGGGGGAACCTGTTTCTTCTTAATTACCTTCTGAGTCCTTTCTACTGGATTGCTCTTCCATACCATGATGTAGTCCCAATGAAGCAATTTCTGCTCCCATTCAATAGTAAATCGATGTTCAGTGAAATACATTCCAGAAATATAGGCATCTTTTTTATTTAACAAGCAAAGCTGAGGTCGACCTCTTACCATGACTGTCTTTTCACTCCAGCACCTAGAATGAGAGACCCCCTAGCCATCTCCTTACCGTGATTTCCCCACTATATAAAATTTCATTCTGAAATTTGGAAATCCCTAGTTTCATTCAAATTGAAAAATCCAGAAATTGCTGTTGTATTAATCCACTAGAGGTTTTTAATATTATTCCATGATAAAAACTTCCAAATGCTTACATGCTGGGATATTTTACCCCATAATTGATAACAATAACACCTATTTTGTTCCCTCCTTCATTTTTACAGGTAGCTGTTGTCAATATCAAAATACAGGAATGTTCTATGTACAACATGCATATCTTTCATAGCATATTGCAGATGTAAGAAATGCATTTCCACCTTTTGATTCTTTCCATTGTATTCATGAGACAGAGAAGACAAAGAAACAAAATATTTCATTGTATCTCTGATCCTTTTCCCTGAGCTCTTTCTCTCTCAGTTCAGTTTCCAAAATGTGTCTAGAAAGTGTCAGGTATTGGCTGAATATCATGGCTAAACAGTACAAGTGAAATAAGATTGTGCTTAGTACACAGGATTCAGAATAAACTTTTCCTCAGGCCAATGCAAAGGATACACATTTACAGGAGGGACAGCTAAATGGAGGAAAGAGACAGTAAGGTGAAGAGAAAATAACAGGGACTAGAATCAAATAATTGGGGCATAAGGATTAGAGACACAAGTGAATTAGAGGCAAAAGTAGATTAAAACTAAGAACAGAGAAGGCAAAGGTAGGCATGGAATAATTTTACTGAATAACTATTGATTTGTGGTCATGCTTTGGAGGATGTCAGAAGTACAAATCATGGTTGCAGTACATAGACAGAAGGCATGAATGTTTGAGAAAGACAAAACCTCATTGACATCCAAGGCTGTACCAGATATTTACACATCCTGCAGAATGAACAGTATGTAAGGCAATCTCAGAGGATTTCAGGTACCTGTGGAATTTTTTTCTTTGGGGTAATCAGAGGATCTATAATTTCTCTGTCTCCTTCCCAGCGAAGGAGAAGAGATGGTGAAGAAGTCTCTGGAGACAAGAGGCTCAGGCACTTCGAACATTAATTTTTGGCATAGAGAATATATCAAGATTTATCTCCAAAACTTTTAGACTTCTAGTAATGTTTCTACAATTTTTGAGGTATCTCATACTTGTGATTTGGCAGCAATTACATCCCACACTTCCGTTAAGGATATAACTCAGAGTACATGTGATTCTGAGTTTTGTTTGCCTACACTTGGACCTATTTGACCTGTATGGAGTTACCTATGACTCAGCCTCTGTATTCAGTTCAGAAAGCTAAAATGTCTTTTGTGAGTGATAGATCAGCTCTCTACTAAAAGAGTTTTGTCAGCAAATGTATCAATTTTCTCCAGTATGAACATATGATATGCAAATAATTTTGTTAGATAGCAAACACACAAAATACACATATTGAAAGGATGCTCTTATTAAATGCATGAATTTTCTTCTTTGTCTTGCAGTGTGAGAGGCATTTTTACTCAAGTTGTGGTGCTAGTAAAACAGGTACAGTTCTGCTTTTGACTTCATCAGAGTTAAATTTTAGTATGTGTTTCTTTTTATCAGCATTAGTATAAATTGAGACTACTCTGACAAACAAAAACTAAGCTTAACACTCACATAGGTAGCTTTTCCTAAAACCTCTGCTAACATATCTCATACTGTTGAACTTTTCCAGGTAAAACATGTCAGTAAGTGAGTAAGTCCTGGAATGTTTTAATGAAGAACTTCTCACTGTTAATTCCTAGGAAGAAGATCAATACATTGACTTTCACTTTTAGTAGTGCTACATGCAACACAGTGTGAGGACTGGGATGAATTCCACTAAGAAGAGAAGAATTGTACTGAGTCAAGTATTATGGTGTGAGTGAAAAGTAGCAGGGATGGGGACACTGACTTTTAGCTATAAACCATGACAGTCAAAATTCATGAGAAGTTTGTAAAAAAAAAAAAAAAAAAGAAGATTCCAAGTATAAACAAAGTACTCCTTAAATAGCTGAGTTTGTTATTAAGAGCCTAACAAATCTTGAAATCTTAGAGCAATGTATCTGAAGAAGCCACAGAATAGTGGAGTTTGAGAACTGGCTGCCTGAGATGAGACCATCATGTCCTGCCATTGACTGTATCCTTGCACATCACAAGGCACCATCCAGCAGCTGTAAGCCATAGTAATTTAATTTCCTATTACCTGCAGCAGGAACAGTCTGAGTCTGTTTCCAAAGAGGTTAAAAAACCGATGCCCAGGTTTCTCTTCCTGGATCATCAAACCTATATTTAGTTCTCACAAACCACATGCCTCATACAAAGCTAAATGGAAAGTCAGTGTGAGTCTTGCTTACAAGAAGAATTTTGTCATTTTTCAGACTACAAGAGGCAGGAGGATCATAAATGACAGGAGAACACCATAAATCAAACAATGTGGGAACTGAATTGGTGCAGCCTAGTGGAAATGGATGCATAGAGAATTCATATTTACTTCCAAAATATCAGGCTCATTTTTTCCTGTTACAGGTTTCCACTTTTCTTTTGTTCCCATATTCACTATGAGAGTATTAGAGGTGACCTAAAACCATTCTTAAGAGACTGAAGTTAAAAAAAAATCTTTTTTTGGAAAAACTGAGCTCTGTCTGTGACATAGAGATGGAGCAAAACATTAAAATAAAAAAACCAAGGAAAAGTGAAAATGCCTAAGGACAACCTGAATAAACATTGTGCAATCTGTTTATAAAGGGAAAGAAAAAAGATATTATCACCATGAAGTAAAGTAAATTACTGAAGCAAAATATATTAACTCCTTGGATGGACAAAACCCAAATAAATTTGGTAACTGGAAATTGAAATGGTTTGCTCTTGAAGGAAAAGTTGGTTTAGGGAATACTTATAATCATTACCAAACTGTGAACTACAAACAAGGATTGTTTGAATTTTCTTCAAAAAATGTCTGTGGGACATGCACCTGAAAGATGTGACCTTTGCTACATGTCTGTTAATAATCCACAATGGTGCAGGGCAGTAATTCCTAATGAAATGAAAGAGCTGTGATCAAGTGGAGAAAGAGTAACCAGATAAAACAAGAGTTCAAAATAGATCTGGTGAACAGGCAGATGTGTTAACTGAGGCAACATTCAGAGTGTTATTAGCAAATATACAGTAGGAAGAATCTTCAGGTATAGCTCTGAGTACAAAGCAAAGCTACTTACTAAGAACATTTTTCAGAAGATTGTGAATTCACACCAAGCAAGCCTTTATGGTTATCAGTAAAACTGACAGTACTCTGCATATTTGACTGAAAGGTGGTTTGAAGAAGTTACCTTGGCTCAGCAAGAGAAATGATGAATAGAGTTGTTTACTTGTAGAAAAAAACATTCTGAGCTCTAAAGACTGCAATGCTGGAGAACCTCACCATGGACAGGATATATGTCATGTGCTGTGCCCTGACCAGAGGTCCATCTGAATTTCTGTTTTTTTCATCCCTTTATGTTGGTCTGTCCAGACTCCAGACAACTTACATGTCCAATCTTGAGTAATTGACCTGAGGGCAGCCTAGTGTCAGTATTGAGGAAGTTTTTTTGTCACTTTCCACAGCTAATAGTTTTGAAGAAGAGAAAAGGGAAACAGGAGACTAGTGTGGACAGAGACTAATAGGGAAGGATTTTGAGATTGCCTTTGTTTCATATTTGCAGTTTTAAATGTCACTAACCTAATCCATTCAAAATCAGCTGCCCAACTGGGTGGCTTTAGATAGGTCTGGAGGGATACTCAAATTTCAGCTTCATGGCAACATGTAGTCCTGGCTAGCTGGAATGATAACCTTCAGTGGGCTCAGGGCTGAATTGCAGGCAGAATAAATGTTGAAAGCTGTCCTGAGCTCTCCAAGAACTCTGAAATCCCCAAAACAGCCCTGGGTTCTAAAATGCATTCAATTTAGAGATTTTATGACCGACAGATTTATAGTGCCAGATAAAAGCAATGATACATTGAAGAAGAGGAGAGGGAAAAAAAAAAAAAAGAATCTTGTGATGTTAGAGAATTAGAATTTCTTTAAGGATAACCAACCTGTGCAGCTCTGATGGTGTTCTGAGATGCAGGATATGGACTCTCCAGGGCCCACCTGGGCTGCTAAACCAATGTAGGAAACGAAAGAATTGCAAAAAGAAATATTTCACTTGGGAGCAGAGTAAGCAATAAACTCAGCCAGACATTGTGTTTTTGGCTTGCGATGTGAGAGAACATACATTATATCACAAGAGCTTATGGATGTGTGAAGCAGGAAGCCCAGATCTACTTAGCAGACATAGTATTATTTCCACAACACCAACTTTCTTCTTAGCCCCATTGTTTCCTGGTTTGATTATGCCCTGAAGCAATAACATTTCTACTCATAAGTGATTTTATCTGTGGTGACTACATATAAACGTGCTTTTAATACTGTTATACTGTTATATATCATATGGCAATTTCTTACAGGGATTATTTACACAAGTCTGTAAATAAACACTTCCTTGTGCTCCTTTCCATGTAATTACACCATATAAAATGCTGAGTTAGTAAAACCAGAATACCTTATTAACCCATATATCTCTTTTCTATTCTTTCAGTCTTTCCTCTAGTAGAGAGTTTTCCATGACACTTAATACTTTTATTATGTACGCCCCTTTAAGACTCCACCGTAACATTAATTTGTTTGAAGTGACTAAGTCAGACTTCCTTGTTAAAGCATAGCATTATTTAAGGCAGCGTTGTCATTTTCTTCCATATGGATCAATTTTCTACATCAGTGTTCAAATTTCAAATTTCTCCTTTGTCTTCCCCCCCAGAGTAGTTGCTTAACTAGTCTCTATGAGGTTGCACAATGAGAGGAAACTGTTTTCAGCAACTTCATTTCATAGAAACATAGCAATCTTATTTCTAATAATTAAACAGTTCCTTACCTTGGAGGTTCAATATCACTTACCCTGTGTCCATTTAATTTCATAACTGTTTGTTTAACAGGTTGTTTGAAATTATTTCTGTAGATAAAATAAAATAGTTAAATATCCTTTAGTGACTGTTTAGATGAAATATTACAAGTATTATTGCCCATTACATGCCCACATGACTTCAATAAGGTGATTTATAATTTGCACTCTAAATTTTCAGACTTTCTGTTCAAATCCTATGTTAATTTTTGGTGGTACATTAAAGATTTTTACTTACTAATCTTTCATATCTCTCACTGATTTTTATAACTAAGCAGTTTCACTATTATATCATTAAATTCTTTCCTACCAGATGAAAGCTGACTTGTTATACTAGATGCCCTGAGGTGTAATGGTAATTAATCATTTGGCTCCTTAACTGTCTCTTCAGGTGCCTCTGTGTTCTGTGGGGACATAACTTAATGTGATTACCCTCCATCCTGACTATCACATTCAACATAGACATAAAATCTTTAGTTCCTTTAATGCCGTTTCCCTCTTCTTTTAGTTTCCTTTGTATCTCTTCCCCAAGGCTTTTCGTATGATTCGCAAATTCATTATGCATTTATAATTCTGGTATTTCTCTCAAAGGATTATGGATGGCCCTTAATTGATGTTGACAATGCGACCATCCCTGGTCTGGGGTGAATGATCTCTGGGAGAGATGGGCAAATGAAATGGGCATCAAACATTCTGTATGTTAAAAACTGTGATTAATGTAAACATAGAGAGTATTCATTAGACCTCATGCAAGTACACAAGCAGAACATGCTTGTTTCCCTACACTCTTCATCAAGATAGCATGTAAAAATAATTGTACCACTTTGGGTTGATAATAGGTGTACAGTGGACAAATACCTTGGAGTGCCAAGCATGGACATGTCTGATGGATTTCTAACTGAAATTTTTAACCTTCTTCTTTGGGCCAAGCAAAGATAGAATTCCTTTAGAGCTTTAACTTCGCCTATTCTACCAATATTCACTTGAATCATAGAATCATAGAATAGTTCAGGTTGGAAGGGACCTTAAAGATCATCTAGTTCCAACCCCCCTGCCATAGATAGGGACACCTACTACTAGATCAGGCTGCTCAGTGCCTTGTCCAGCCTGGCCTTGAACACCTCCAGAGAGGGGATATCCACAACCTCTCTGGGCAACCTGTTCCAGTGCTTTACCACCCTTACTGTATGACTTACAGTACTGTTTTTCACATGCACTTTAATGTTATGTCGCATATATTGTCTATCATAATTTAGCTTTTTTTAAATCTGCTGCTCCTCGTGGAAAGGAGCTTCAGCTTTCACAAAGTGCCACATCTACTGAATGGAGGTGTAAGAGCTTTATAACTGAATATTCAAACCATGAAAACCTCTCAGATTCAATTTCTCTATATTTTTAAAAACCTGCAAGTATGCTTACACTGCAAACAAAACACAGAGGAGGTCTCAGCAGATCAGATATCTGTCCTGACCACCACTGTGCCTCAGTCATTTCCAGTGAGAACCATGCTCACATGGTGATAGAAATGCCTGCTTGCTTTGGGGCAAAGCAGAGATGGAATCCTCAAGCAAGGCAGCAACAAATATTAGCAACTGGACAGGACTTTGAATTTTGTATTGAAATGGAAATATCTTGAAATCAGCAAGGAGGAGGAAAGTTGTTTAGATACTGGAAAGCAACAGAATACATTCTAATTTATTCCGATTATACAGCTTTCGAAGTACAGAAATATTCCTGAATTCAAAAGAAACAGATGAACTGCTAGCTAAAAATGGCAAAAAAAAATCCCTGCCTTGACTTTCACTTTGGAAGGACAGCTATTTTCTACAGTTTTTGCAATGAGATGAAATGAGCAATTTATTTTGTATTTATTTCCCTTCAGACATGTTTCTATTTATGGCCACATCGTATGCTCAGTGGAGTCTTAAAATAGTGCAGTGGGTTCATGGGATGACTCAGTGAAAGAGGGTGTAGAATAAGGGAGAGGAGGAAGACAGCCCCACTGCGACTGACATAAGGGCAGGAGGGCAACAAGCCAGCCTCAGCACTCCTCAGTGACCATGGAAGCGGCTGGTCCTGTCCCAGAGTGACATTTCCAAAAGAGTCAAGGTTAATATTTGAAACCCCTGTCAGTCTCCTCAATCCTTAGGCAAAAGGCTAAATAAATGGTGGTGAAAAAGCATTGTCTCTCAAATTCCATGAGCCTGGGGGTCAAGCTGAAGAGTGATGACAGAAAAGGATGAAATGCCTCCATTGCGGCCCCCAGCAGCCCCTGTGGAATAACTACTTTTTTTCTGTACAGTGGTGATGTACTGGGGGCTGCCTTACATGCTTTCACAGTGAGACATGCAGGGTGGCTTCAGTGAGGAGAGGACAGGGGTGCCCTAGGCCAGGCACAGCTGGTTCCATTCTGGTCCATCTATCTGACCACAGAGCACAGCTGAGCCCTGCAGCCATAGTGGTGAAACGTCACAGAAAGTGTTTTTAGGAGAAAGTAAAATCCATCAGAATATGAAGGAAAAAAACCCAGGATCAATGCTGTAAATTGCAATGTGAGAGCAAAAGAAGGAGGAAAAGGAGGAGGTGTTCCAACATCTGGAGTAGAGATTCCTCAGCATCCTGCAGAAGACCATGGTGGAGCAGCTACTTTCTGGCATGTGTGCAGGAGCTCATTTAAAGATTTCCACAACTGGAGAAAGACCCCCCACTGGAGCAGTTTCCCAAGGGAACTACAGCTCATGGAGGACACCACACTGAAGCAGGTTAATCCAGAAGATCCCTCTCGAGACAGGGGAGGAGTGTGAGGAGGAAGGGGTAGCAAAGGGAAACTGTAATGGACTGATCATAACTCCCCCATTCTCCATCCCCTGAATCACTTGGGGTTGGTGGGATGAGGTAGCAGATTTGAGAATGAAGGAGTGAAATTGAAAAGAAGGAAACGTGTGGAGAACAAGTGCTTTTGTCTCCTTTTTCTCTCACTACCTTAACATCTTACTTCAATTGACTATCAATCACATTGATTTTCTCTGAGTAGTCTGTTTTGCTCCTGATTGTTCAAGGTAGGTGGTGTCCCCATTTTTGTCTTAATCCACTGCTTTTCCATTTTATTTTCCTACCTGTCCTGCTGAGGAGAAATGAGAGAACAGATGAGGGGAAACCTGACAGACAGCTAAGGTCAAGCCACCACAGACAGCAATCATGAGCACTTAAGTCACTTATTTCTATTTTAAAGAAAAAAATTACGTTTTAGAAATTTGAAATGTTTCTCAGTTTTGAAAATAAAAGGCAATATTCTTATCTATGTTAGAAAAATCACACCCCAGGATTCAGTAAATGCTTGCTATCATAGAGCAAAAGTTATTCTGAGAAGAGTTACAGGGCTGCTCTGGTCAGTCAGCTTTGCCTGTTGCTCAAGTGCAATTACAGGCTGATGTGTGCCATCCCTTTTCAGAAGCTCCATGCAAGACATTGTCAGGCCTGTTTTCTGATGAATGGCATAACTTGGTTCTAACACCCACAAGACTTAGTAGGTTAGATATAATAAGCAAATCTGTCAAGATTTTTTAGTTATGAATGCACCTTAACTTTAGTAGTAGACAGGATGTTTTAGTTCCTAATGAAGATGCTTATTATGAAGATTTAAGTTCCTCATGAAGATGCCTTCTGATAAGCAGACAGACTGCAAATTCCCAAAGAACATTCCTGTCCTGTCTGTTTCTCCATCAATTCTGAGAGGCAGATCCAGCTGGGCAGCCGGGTGACTTAATTTTAGAGAATGTGCTCTCAGGTGATTAAAAAGATTGTAGAGAATTTGTAAAAGTAGCTTCAGGTGAATTACTCATATATGTTTCAACTGTGAATCAGTACTTCAAATGCAGTGCCATGAAGTTATACATAAGCCTATAGAAATAAATTAAACTGATTACTTTTAATCAAATACCAGTTTCTAAAAAGGCCTTTCTCTAAAAGAATCTATTGTCTATGCTTATATTTCCATGAAATTATTTCACAAAACCTAGAGAAGACAGAGAATGATTATGAGTTAATACTGTGTCTGTTGTCTATGAGATCACATACAAAATGGAAAAAATTACTATAGTTTTATTAAAAGCAAGCAGACAAACCAAGGTTAGCGTTACAATGAGAAGATATTGTAGCTCTCACAGCATTGTTTTTCTGCACTCAGCTGTCCCCAAGGAAAGTACACATAGAAATAGACGTCATTGATAAGATGATTGGCAGCTGCTTCCAGATGTAGTTAAGAATAGACTGTTCCACTATATATTTTTTAAATTAATTACCTTCCAGATGTAGTTAAGAATAGACTGTTCCACTATATATTTTTTAAATTAATTACCAGGTGCATTTTTGATATAAGACAACATTTTCTTACAGTTCTATTTTCCTTTGGAAAACTGTCCAAATTGCTTTTTCTTTACCTTGCTTTTATCAAGTTTTTATGATCTGTGTTTTTGATATCATTCTTTTGCAGTTATTGCTGTAGATTTGCACAAACTGACGTTGTCAGTAGCAACTTACATTGTCCGCTTCAAAAAAAAAAAAGCACAGCAGTAGCTTCATCTGAATATAAATATTTACTCAGAAAATACATGGAGAATATTTCCCATCATGTCATGTGTTATGATTAATTTAGTTAGAGGGCCATGTTCTTTTCTTATCATAGCAAAATTTTTCATCTTTGGTCATAATGTTATTTCCTTTTTTTTAATCTGACCTTCTCTTTTTTTTTTTTTACATTGATTGGGGAAGCTTTTTTACTCATTTACTAACTTCAAGACTAACTCAAAATTAGTCATTAATCCCAAATTTTTATCTACTTAAAAATAATTCCAAAATAGCACAATACTCAGGCAGATGGATATATGAAGAATTCTTTGCATAGTAAAAGAAAAAATTCTTCACATTTTTCTTTTGAAATCACAATAAGAGATAAGTTGCTCCCATGCTACCAGCTTGACAGTAAGGGATTGAGAGTAAGCCATTTTATTGACAGACAGAAATAGTGAATGTGGCTATGCTGCTGTGTTCATCAAATTCTGTGTTATTTGAAAGAAATTATTGATGTGAAAAATTTAATCTGGTGATTGGTTTAGTAGTACATCATTCCTTTTAAAATTGTAATTTTGTGACCCTCCTCTCTCCATATCTTATGGGTGCAATCAGTTTATTAATGGATATTAGCTTCAGGGCAGGAATATCTGCAGATCCTGCTGTGAATTTAAATTTGACCATTTCATTACTCATAAATGTGAAACAGAAGAAAAATGCATGAACTATGTGAACTGCCAAGTGTAATTTCACTGACCGTGTATCAATAATTCAAGCATAGGTCCATAAAACTAAAGTTTTTATATCTTAATATATAGTATATCATATTATATGTAATATGTAGTGAGTAGATCTGTTAGGTGTCAAGTAAAGGACTAGACCTCTTAGAAACTGAGAATGATATAATGTCCACTCATTCATTGTTACATTCACCATAACACTGCCAACTTCTGAAGAAGACATTAACTTTGAAAGAATCAGAAAGTAAAATAAATAGGAAGCTCATCAGAATGCAGAGGTGAGTCAGGAAAAAAGAAAACACAGGCGACCTGATTTTTTATTGGGATTTAATACTTTTCAAGGTTTGTGTGTCTTTTGGATGTAGCAACACAGTAAATATAAGTAAATAAGACATTATGCATACCTTGAAGAGAAAAGATAAAGTCAAGAATTGTGAGATTATTTCACATATAATCTGTAATTAACTGGAAAATGGGTAATACAATGACATCAGGTTAGATGATGAAGCAAATGTATAAGTGTGCAGGTTTTAGAAATTGCTAAAATCAGCTTCTTTGTTATACTAAGGAACATTACAAAAACTGAGAATCATATTATTATGGTAATATAGCCACAACCACTATATACTGCTTCTTTATATATAATATAAAGCTTATATAATGCTTCTTTAGTTCTGGTCTTCCTGTGATTTATGTCACTGTGGCAAGTTCTGTTACCACACTTCTTGAGTGGACTTACTTGCAGCTACTTTTTTGTGTTATTATTGGTCTTACATTTCATGCATGCTTTTAGTCACATCTAACAATGGGTTTGTGTTCTGTGTTTAGAGTAAAATAGGACTTCTTTCCTAAACAACTATATTGCTATTTTAATAAGCTTAATTAGTTGAGTCACTGTGTTTGTATCTTTAGAGCTTATCCTTAGACACATCTATATGAAGTTAGCATATGCTATATTTAGCATATTCATCTGTATGCAGACAGAAATTTCCTTGAATAAACTGACCAGACATTCTGAATATGACATTGTATTAAAAATATTGCAAATAGTATTTTCACTAACTAAGGACGGGTTGAAGTTATGTTGTTAGAAATTACTGGTATGTTAAAGAAATAGGCAGACATTTCCCACTGGATTTGTTTCCATACTGATGAGAAGGTTGTTACGTTAGCTGCTCTGTGGATATTTCAGTTTTCATTTTTGATCCAGTTCCTAAAAACACCTTTTGGAAGAAAATTTTTATTTTCTGATAGGTTTTTTCTACACACTAGAATGCACTAAAGTCTATGGCCATTTATCTTTGAAGGCTATGATATGGGGATGATGTGTACTTTAATTAATTTAGATATTTAAAATTAATTGTCTAAGTCTAAACTTCTAAGAAAACAGTCTGCCACTTCCAGGAGCATCTTCTTATCATAGAATAAATGTGAAAAATTGCTTTGGGTGAAGGTTACCCAAAATGCAGGGCTAGTTTTCAGCGGGTTACTCTGGGTGTATTTTCTGTGCTACTTTTTATCTGGCATTTGGACAAATGCAGGAAACTGTTGATTGAAGTATCTGACATGATACATTAGACTAGAGATACATACATGGTTTTGTGTGGCTTGAGCATTGTTTTGATGCATCGTCATGCTCATTTAAACTAAACTAACCAAAGAGAAGTAACTTGTGTGTAGATAGCTTCAATAAAACACTGTGGAGAAAGAAATTCTAGGATCCTAACTGACTTGCATCATTAGTTCTTCCTCATTGGAAGACTGCCCTTGACAGCACCTCAGATATGCTTATGCTTGGCACAAGAAAATCAGAACATTTCAGAAGCTTAACTGAGGGCTTCAGTGCAAAGCATTGAATAATGACTTGAGTGCCATGAGAAAATGCTGAGCTGCTGATCTAAGCAGATAGGTGCTCAGATAGGGGTCTGAGCCCCACTGGGCCTATAACACTGAGCCATTCCCAAATTCAATCCAGTGCCTTATTTGATAACTCACACTCCCTAATCATGAACTGAACTTGTTCAAAACTCCATGCGTATGAACAAATTAAAATGAGATGAGAGTTTGAGACTGGGAAAATTGTTTGCTTTCAGTATAATGTTTTGAAAGGAATTATGATTAGATGAAAGGCAATAGGTGTCACTATTTTGAATTAATTTATTTACTGTCAATAATGCTGAGAAGTTCTTTTGGTTTTTGTTTACAACTATGAGTACCCTGAGCATTCATTGGGTGCTTTTCCAGGCTTTCTTTCAGTCCAAATCATAAATGAGATGGCTTGTACTCCCTGTCCTGGAATTCCTTCTGGGTTTTCTGGGTACTCTGTACAAATGCTGACCTTCCACATCCAGGGGTAACATTTCTGCAGTATTTTCCCACTCAATCTAATCAGTAAATAATTTCCATTTTTCTGATTTGTTATGATAAAATGCTTTAATTTTTAAGCCATTAAAACCTTTCCCTAGCAACTCAGTCATGGTAGGCATAAACTTATTTTCTTTAAGGACTCCCACAGTCTGATACTTATACTGCATTATACTCTTTCCATATGTTTCTTCTTTTTTTTTTAAAGATGTGTGAGCTCCTCAAACTTTTTCAAAATGTAGTTTTTACAAAATCAGACATGCATTATTCTCCAAGGGAGGGAAAATTGCAGGAAAATTGGAATCTTCATTATTAGTACTGTCAAATCCAGTGCAAAAGCTCTAGTCACAGCCCCACATCTGTATCTGTAACTGTTTCTGGTTATCTCTGTATGTGGGCAGTGACTTTTGTGCAATGTGAATATCAATACACAAAGCTAACCAGGAACTGTCAATTATAAATGTCTCAATTTATAGACAATCACGCAAATAGATTGTTTTGATAATCCATAGTGACTCTGGCATATAGAATAAAATATCTGATTTACTTGTTTTCCCACATTATTTTGTATAGGTGTATAATGCATGCATCCCATTATCTAAGCAGTCCTCTAGTCTCTAAATAAAGATAATCTTTCTCTAATACATGGGCTTTAGAACATACTGAAACTGTTTGGATAAGATTTTAGTAACAGGAGGATCTTCCAAGGAAAGCTATGAGATCATTGAACTAGAAAAAAATGTTTCTCCTAGCAAAAGAATGTAAAATTTTGGCTTAGTTAGCTTACTAAATGTAATGATACAAGATTACTTGCCCTAAGACATTCCTACATGTCTATACAAGGAGTGGAAATGGAGGGCACTGCAGTATAGCATAGAGAAATGGTTCAAGGACCAGAGGTGATTCCCAAATTTACATGGTATCATGTTTTAACTCTAGCCAGTAACTAGGAATATGCAGTCTCTCTGTTCCCCTCTCCCCCTCCCTTCCACCTCCTGAAGCTTTGGGAGAAAAGGAGAGTAAAGGGGGGGAAACCCCCCACCCATATGGCTTGAGATAAAGACAGTTTCATAAAACAATAGCAGCACAAGAAAGCAAAAATAACAATAATAGCAATGACAATCATATACAAATGCACCCATCAGTGAATTTGTTGCTCAGCCTGATTTGAACAAAGGTCATGGATTCCCCCATCCCAGGCCAGCTCTTCTTTATGTACTGAGCATGATGTCTATGGCATGGAATATTCCATTGACCTTTCTATTGTTCTGTCTATACTCCTTAGCCCCTATGGGAAGCTGAAAAGAGATCTTCTCTACAATAAACATCATCTAGCGACTAGTAAAACAGTATGCATGATTGACATTCCTTTCATGTCAAATGTGACATTAAAGCACCTTCCCTCATATGCTGGAAATGTTTTCTATGTGGAGTGGAATTTTTCTTAAAAATAAGTGCGAAATAGGAACACATTTGCCAATGGTAAAGGAGTTATAAAGGGCTAAAACTCACATTAAGAACTCTGATTATATGCCCACCTGCTCCAATCTGAACATAAAATTTGTTTTGGTGGAAGAAGACTGAGAACAAAATGGGAGGAAACTACCTCTCCATGCAGGCTTATGAGATGTCCTCCTCTGGGGTGGAAGAGAAAAGAGAAAAATAAATTTGGAGCTCTAAACTGTGAAAATTTTCTCAAAGCCATGTCAAAATTATGGCTATGGTAAGTACATACACAACTTGTTTAATTTGTTTATCTCTCGCATTTGTCCTTAATGGTAAATGATAGGTTTTTTATTTGAAGGAAGCTATTTAGCAGCTGTGTGACAGGTCACAAATTCCTGAAAGAAAAGCAATATATATCTCAACTCTGGATGAATAGCAAAAGTTTAACTTACAAATTACAGTAAGTCCTCTTCTGGTCTTCTGTTTTGTTTGAAAGATTTTGTACAACAGTTTTATAGATAAAAACAGTGATATTTTAATAGACAGAGCACAAGACACATGTGAAAGCAAGGCAAAAAAAATAATTAATTCACTGCTTTCCTTTGGTAGGCATCGAGACACATCCTGTATAGCAGGATCTCTGTACCTGTAACATTTACTAGGAAATACAAATGGCACAGCCATGAGTAATACCCTTTATGCTCCTTTTCCCAAGCTTTTTTCTACAAAGCATGATGTCAAACGGTGTAAAATATTCCTTTGATCAGATGGGGTCTCAGCTATGTGCTCCTGTAGTCTCTTGCCCACTAGATCTCTGACTTTAATGATCAGACAGCAGAAAGCTGGTAAGTAGCCCAAGGCATTTTTGCATGAGGGAAACTTCTAGTTTTCACAGTCTGTTGTGAACCATAACTTGAATCACTGCAGGCTCCAAGAAGACACACGTGCTCCATTTACAGAGTCTTCTGTGAGGTACTGCTGAAGAGAATACTGCAGCGAGTCCTTGAAAATAGCTATCTCTCTGTAGAAACACAGGGCTAAAAGGCAATGGCTTTATGAATTTTGACTAATGCTTTTACTCCTTTGCATTATGATGTTTTGTTTTCATTTTCATTAGACTAAATAATGTGTCTTTTTCTTTGAGGAGAAATCCAGATTTCATATTTTTGACAATAGTTATCTGTTATTTATGCATCTAGCATGGTTTAAGAGCAGTGTGCAGATACAGATTTATCACACTCGCAAACCTTCCCAAATGACGGAATTTGAAGCTCAGCTTCAAATGTTTCTGGTCACCTTGCTTCCAGCATGTGTTTTCATGGTCAGTAGCACAGAGGACTGAGCACTCAGAATTAAGCAAACGCAGGATTTTACACAAGTTGCAAGCTTGACTTATACAGTTTCAGGAGGATGCAGTGAATACTCTCTGGGCCACACCTGAGCACTCACAGATGTTAGCCACTGGTAGAAATTCAAAGTTTTGAATGTATGACATGAAAGATTTGAATTTGTTCCTTAGCCTGGGAATATGACTTATTCCTTTAATGAAATAGATCTATTCATCCCCTATCTGTGACAGCTGGAAAAAAAATAAATATTGAAGTCAGTAAATATATGCTTGTCCCTGATACTCTAGGACATGCTCTGTGTTTTACAGCTACTCAGATTTTTTTGGTTTTTAAAATTTCCTCTGCTTTTCTTCCCCTCATCAATACATAAGGAAATGTAGATCCCAAACTATTAATGATAATCATGTTACAAGTCTTCTAAGTGAGGTTACTTTCCAGAAGAGAAATGCAGCACATTATCTTGATGAAACTCTATGAAGTTCATATTTCTTGAGCAGCTGATAGTAAAGGAACACTTGAATGAAGTATCATGAGAGGTGATTGAAGAAAATTAGTGGAAAAAGCAGAACCACTATAGGCAGCTGCAGAGTCTATACCAGGGCTTTCATAAACAATTGCTGCTGTTTGGCAGTGACTTTGATGTGAAACTGAATCAAGAAGTGTGCTTCTCATCTCTCCACCACTGTTCTCAACTTATCTCTCTAATAATTTTCAGTAAGTTACAAATGTATGAGAAGCCCTTTAAAGTATTTAACTATTTGCTCACACAAAATTATGTCATCCTCATTCACTCACTTTTTTCTCTACTGTGAAGAAAGGTACCTGTAAAATGAAGTTAACTTCCTTCAAGGCCTGAAGTGATTCACATTCTCTGATCATGCTATCTCTGGAATCAGAAAAGATATAGTTGTATTGCTGTCCTCAATGCCATGTTGTGAGAGGAGGTGGTGACACATTAACTTTCCAGGAGCTGAGGCTTTGATTCTACACATCTCTTTGTTTAGATTGCTCAGCAGTAGTTCAGCCATTTTTATCTGTGTGTAGTGTTATGCCACAAAGACATACTTAACAGCAGTCTGGAAAGGGGAAATACTTAACAAGAGCTATTTTTACCTAGAAGCACATATTCAAATATGAATATATTTCAGGGACATGGTGCTGGTATGCTATGCAGTCTACTCTACCACTAAAGTAGTCCTGCTGAAAAATTGAGTAAAATACATCACACTTAATTGACTTATTAAACATTCTAAGTGTATAAATGCAAGCTACCACAGAACAGATTTTTTACGTAACAGTAGAATATTATGTCTCTTCTTTCTTCTGTTTTCCCTGCCCTTCCTCTCTCCTATGTGTGTTCTGCAGGTGGAATACCCAACCAGGTTATGACGGTTATGTTTTACAGCAGCTTTTGGAATATCACAATTTGCTTGTGCTCTAATACTCTGAGAAGAACATCTTGTTTAGACATAAGAATGTTATGATATAGAAGAGGCAAGTGGAGTTTTCTGAAGAAAAGTTTTATGTGTCTGATCTGTGAAGGACTTTTTCCTTCTTTTGCTGTGAAAACACAAGATTTTAATCATAAGTTTCCCTGATGGACAGCAGGCATCTACATCTGGGTTTTTTCCTCCCCAGGTCTTTGCAATGGCTCTGATGAGCACCCATTTCATTTGGCCTTATAGGTTTTTTGATCTACTATTAAATATTTTAGTCATATTTTGTTTTAAAACTATGTGTTTAAAGATCATTTGCTAGCAACCAGCTTATTATATTTTGAAAGGAGAATGTGTTCATATAAAAAGGAATGAATGAATAAACTAATGCATGTGAATATCTAAGTAAATAGTTGTTTAATTTCTAGAATATTGCTGAATTAAAAAAAATAAAAAGATGAGACCAAGGTATGTTTCTATCATTAATTCCTGGGATCTCTATTTTTTCTAATTGAATATCATATTTCTAATATGAATATCATATTGTCACTTTTATTTAATAGAATCATAGAATTGCCTGGATTGCAAGAGACTTCTTACATCAACATATCTCTGACAAGAGCCATCACTAAAGTGTATCTCTAAGGTCTGTGTCACCATCCTTCAAAAACCTCCAGGGATGGTGCCTCAACCACTTCTGAGATTATCCCATTCTTTTTCCACAGACTTTACTTTTTATAAAGTTCTAGCAAGCATGAATGATGACAGCAGAATATAGCCAAGATTATAATCTAAGGAAAAAAATATTGATTTCTGCAAAGCTACTTCTAATTTATAGCATTAGAAACTGGAGCTCAACCAGAACAAATGGTAACAATTTTTATGGTAAATACATTTAATAAAAATAAAATAGGAGAAGCATGTGTGCCAACATATCACCTGAGGAAGCCAGGGAGAATAAATTAATGTTATTGTCCAAGTCATTTTCTGTGCTGAAGTACCTGCTTCCAGATGTATTGTACACATTTTGGATTTTGCACGCTTTCTTCTTTTTATAGGAAAAGAGGAATTGAAAGCTAGTGCTGGACAGAAAATTATTTTCCCAACCCAAAAGAAATTTTTAAAAAATATTTCTTACATTTTCCCAAACTAAACCAGGATGAAGTATTGGACTGTCAAAAGAGGTTAAGAAATTAAACAGATTTTGTATGAGAAACATTAAATAAGGTTTACAAGGGTTTTATTTTCAGCCTAGGAAACAGAAGTATGCCCGGCTATGATGGGAACTGCTAAGAAGGTGGATAGGGTATTATTCTTTTTTTCATATGTGAGCATGAAATTAAGCTTGCAAGTGACAAAAAGTGCATAGATACAATTGAAATGCTTCATTAGAAGATACTGTAGAAACTAAAATTCTGCATGTGTTCAAAAACCAATATCATGCTCTGGAAGAATGACATTCATGCTTATCAAACATTTCATAGTCACTGAGGAATAAATCCCTGAACTTCAGAAGTTAATCTGAAGAAATAGAACTGTTTGCTTGTTCTTATACTCCCTCCTAAATATTTATTATTCAGTATCTTTAATCTGACTTAACACAGACATGTACATTTATATTACAGTGTGTGTAATATTTAAAACACGTAGATGAAGATTAAAATAAAATCATATTAAATTATTTCCTTCCTCTAATTTTCAAAATGTTTCTTTTTAAAAGACACTTGAAATATTTTTCTTAGCTGCTGTAAGTGAAATTCTCTTAATCAGGAAAAGAATATGCTCAGTTGAGAAAATACTGTAGCAGCACTTCACAATTTCTAAAAAACCTCAAACTTTGGTAATGGAAATCTGTAAGAGGTTTCCCTTTCTGATAAACTGTATCAGTCTCTGTGAATTGGCATTTCTAAGGAAATAAACACTAACAAGATTATTCTAAAACCAGTTCTTCATTTAGATTCTGGAGGGACTGTTATTCTTTTATTAATATATTTGAACTTTAAAATGCCTCTTGCTCTAGTGCTATTTAACATCTTCGTAGGAGATATGGACAGTGGGATCGAGTGCACCCTCAGCAAGTTTGCAGATGACACCAAGTTGTGTGGTGCAGTTGATACACCTGAAGGAAGGGATGCCATCCAGAGGGACCTTGACAGGCTTGAGAGGTGGTCCCAAGCCAACCTCATGAAGTTCAACAAGGCCAAGTGCAAGGTCCTGCACCTGGGTCGAAGCAATCCCAAGCACAGATACAGGCTGGGTGGAGAGTGGCTTGAGTGCAGCTCCGTAGAGAAAGACTTGGGTGTGTCAGTTGATGACAAACTCAGCATGAGCCAACAGTGTGCACTCGCAGCCAAGAAGGCCAACCAAATCCTGGGTTGCATCAAGAGGAGTGTAACCAGCAGGTCAAGAGAGGTGATTTTACCCCTCTACTCAGCACTGGTGAGACCCCACCTGGAGTATTGCGTCCAGTTCTGGAGCCCTCAACACAGGAAGGACATTGAGCTATTGGAGAGGGTCCAGAGAAGGGCCACGAAGATGATCAAAGGGTTGGAGCAACTGCCCTATGAGGACAGGCTGAAGGAGTTGGGGTTGTTCAGCCTGGAGAAGAGAAGGCTCAGAGGGGACCTCAGAGTAACTTATCAGTACCTGAGGGGGTCCTACAGAAAGGCAGGGGAACGAATTTTTAACATAATATCGGATGGGAGGACTAGAAACAATGGATATAAATTAGAGGGGGATAGATTTAGACTAGACATAAGGAAGAAATTCTTTACAGTGAGGGTGGTGAAGCACTGGAACAGGTTGCCCAGGGAGGTTGTGGATGCCCCCTCTCTGGAGGTGTTCAAGACTAGGCTGGACAGGGCACTGGGCAGCCTGGTCTAGTGGGAGGTGTCCCTGCCTATGGCTGGGGGGTTGGAACTCAATGATCTTTAAGGTCCCTTCCAACCCAAACTATTCTATGATTCTATGATTCTATGATTCTAATGAATCTATAGCAAAACTGGTAATAGGCATTGAGAGAGCACCTTCTCTTCATGGCATTAACATCAGACTATGTCATACACCAATTCTGTTAGATCATCCACATAGAAATTCAGAAGATCTATGAACAAGTTAGATACTGCCTTATTTGAAGAATGGAATCTACAGAATCCACATAATGATCAATAAAATGTATTACTACTCTCTGTATAAAATAAATTAGAAAAATACCATACACAGTGTGAGGAAATCAGCATCTTCTGTCCCAGACTTGACTAAAAAGTTTGCTGCCCTTAGCCATAGTTTGAATGCATACTTGCATTAGAAGATTTTAAATTCAACACACATCCATATTGTATCACCTATGTATGTGACTACTCATGCACGTGTTCAAATATGTGAAAGAATATAATCCTTTGTCACAGTGGCAAATACTTATGTCTGACAATAATTCTCTGAAGTCTTTTTGCAGCCACCTTCATAATTCCTTCAACAATTTATGAAATCATAGACCTACCTTAATACTGCTAGTGGAAAATAAACAACATTACTGTTCTGTCTCTCTTTTTTAATTAACTTGCTACATTTGCTGATAATATTTATAGTGGTGTTGCAGCAGCATCTCTAAATCCAACAATTTAAATGTATTCACAATTAGCAAACTGAGAAATACATACACATAGCATATTGTAAAGTGTTGTGTTTTGAGATCTATCATAGAGATTCTAGTTTAATCCTACAAGTGGAATCCCTGTTTACAGTCTATTAGGAATATGTCCCCAAAATAAACTGTTGACTGTTTTTATCAGTAACTTGTAATAAGCATTAAAATTATCAGAAGGGTTGTAAATACAACACAGAAACCTGGGGAGCACTAGCAGTGAGTTGAATTGTCATCAGGATGGTACTACTCAACTCAATTAGTCCTCTGAGACAAGCAAAAAGTATGTCAAAGATAGTAAGTATTGCAAACCCATACGTATTATCCATATGATTTTGTATGATAAAAATGCATGTACTACAGTGAGAGATGTAGTACATGGAGGAAGAATTGCATTCTGATTTTGGTTTATGGAGGATGAATGTGAAGCCTTCTGGGAATATTGTGGAGAAAAAGAGGAACACAGCCACTTAGTACAGAAACTGAGGAAATTGAGTAGGATCAAGAACTTTGCAAATGTAGTTTTTACTGATGCTACCACTTCTGGAATACTAAAATTCATTGAAATGATGTAGTTATCTTCAAACAGACACTTCTAAGATATTATTTATCTCATCTCAAATGTTCAGAGTACTCAGTGAATCACATATCGAAAGAGGTTCTTCCTCCCCACTGAGTATGAAGACATCTTAGTGTGACTACCTTGCAGGAAGCTGTCTGGATTGCAATTTGAGAGAGTAATCCCACCCCCTCTGTCCTTTTTTGGAGTGTTTGGTTCATACAGGGTGTTTATCACTGAAGGGTGTTCCTGGAACAATGATTAGAAAACCAGTGAGCTGTTGCTGTGCAGCACTCAAAGTACTAACTCTATGTCACTTATCAAAGAGAAACACAAGGTGGGAACAAATAACATTCTGAATGTAGCAAGAAAAAAACATTAAGAAACTGTAATGGCTGACAGTCATAGTTAGATAAGAAATAAGGTGTATATTTTTGACTTACTTTAGGAGAAACTCATCAACATTCTTTATAACTGTGCTTTTTCCACCAACATTATATGATTTGGTGTGTCTTAAGATCCTCCTCTCTTTAGATTAAATAGTAATTTAAAGATTGTTTAAAAGTGCTACTGCTTCAGCTTGATAGGAGATGACACAAGATTTAACAGTCACTAATTTCGATGCCTTGAATTTTAAATACACTTATGAGAAAGAGGACAAGTGAAGAAAATCTTGACTGGAAGAGCTTTTGTTTTCATGTGTCACTTGATATTGTCAGTACTTCCTATGTTAAGTTAATTAAGTTTCTTCAATAGTTTAACTTTTTCCTAGGTATAAAAAGATCACTACGGAGTCAGCTTCAAGGTCCACCAAGCATCATGCCACTGAGAGACAGCAAAAATGACTTCTGAAATGTGAGTATAAAATTTAGGTATCCCTTTTCATGCATCTGGTGTCATAATATATTAGAAGATCATTAAAATATAGGCAACTGTTGGGAAACAGAAATTGACTTTAGAGATCAGCCTTATGTCATGGGGTTTGTGTACTGAAAATACTCTTTCAGTAAGCTTTTAATGCTATAAAAACCCACAAACAATCTAAAAAGCTGAACAAAATACCCAATAAATCAAATCCTGTCGTGAAGTTTATACTAGAGTTTACCAAATTTAATGGAAATCCCCCAAGCATTCCTCAATTCTCTTCTCCTGTGGGTTTCCAAACCCTGGAGTACATTCTACTTAATTGAGTAGCTTTACAAAGGTCACATGTAATTTGTAAGGATCTGGATAATCAGTCTGTCTTTAAAGCTGGCTGGTAGTTGAAGGTACATAATGCAATGTTTGGAAAAAACAGAGGAATCTCTGTAAGGTGCAGAGGATTTTATCTGGGTGGGGACTGTAACTAAGAGAGCCGTGACCTCTCCATTAGTGAGTGTGGAATAGCACAAACACAACATCACACGAGGAAAGAGCAGTCCAGCCCCTTCCCTCTCCCTCATCATCCCTGTGGCAGCAATACAAACAAAATCACATCTTAGGCAGAAAATGAGCCCTGGGTTTGAATAGTGTTGATTATTCAATGTAATAGCAGAGGGCAAAGTTTACATGCAGTATCAATTAGAAAACATTTGACAACGAAAACAAGGCCAAAGGTCTTTCAGTTTTATGGACAAATCCTGCTCATTTTCCTCATATGAGCAGCTCTAATGAAGTCAGCTGGAGCTCCATGATTTTACTCCAGTCCTTCAATCTGTTATAAGCTGTAGCTCAAAATTGGAAGTATTGTAAAAGGAAACTTAAAAAGTGGCCCTAGTTAGAAATCTGTCTGCTTCCCTTATCATCCTCTTTTCACATTATCACTGTTCAAATGCTCTTAAAAACCTCTCTGGATATTTTTTCTTGTTATTTTTATTTAAATGCCTAATTCACATTTATTTACCTTAATTTTCTAATAAGTTTCTAAAAATGTCAACATCATATGTTATTAGAGCTGCTCTTTGAACTTTGCCATAATGTAGGAGGGTCCATAATTACCAAAGGAAGTATCAGCTTCCATGTTAAAAGATACATTTCAGTCGTCTTTCCATTGGTTAAGCTGAGCCAGCAAAGGCAGTAGTTAGAGTTTTCTAGGGAAGCAGGGACTGGAGTAGAGGTGAGCTATGTGGTGTGCTTTTGGCATATGGTGTTAGCAGGAGAGTACAAATGCTCCTTGATCAACCAATATTTTAATGCAAGGTAGGCATGGATCAGGGCTGTGTTGTTTTTTGGCTGCCTTGAGACTAACCATCCCCCTGAGCACCCCAGGTGTGAACACCCACATCAGGGCAGTGCCCAGCCCTGCCTTTCTATGAGAACAGCTCTCCTGCTGCTACTCTGCTACTGCCTTCTCTCTCCGCAGTTGAAGGAGTGTCCTTTATCTCTTGTATCATCAACATTTACCAGAGAAAGGAGAACGGAGAAGACAATGCTGTTTCTTCCTCTTACTCAGAGTTAATATTGGCCACACTTGATAATATTAACTGTAAACAGCAATGCAAACTGTGCCTTTCAGTTTGCAGTGGATACAGGTCAATTAGAATATATTAAAAATTAGGAATTCCGAATCAATATACTTGCTAATACTTAATGCTACACTGTGGTTGAATAAGAGAAAGCTAATATCTAGGGAGGATCCTGTGGATTTTTTAAAACACAATGCAGTAATGACAGGCTGTTTCATTGGCAAAAACATTAGACTATTTTAGTGCAAAGAACTGAATTATTTGGAAACTGTTCAGACCTCACACCTTCCTAATATTTGGCTTGTCATGTAACAGTTCCCTGTGATTTCTTAAATCTCTCACACAATCCTTTGGGTTAATGGAGAAGGAACAACAGGACAAATTATTGTCCCAGGGAAAGTAGAAAGAAAAAGACATCAAACTAAGTCTCATGCACCATACTTTTGTGTTTTGTGTTTGTCCATTTTGTACAGCGATTGTGCAAACCTTCTGCTGGACTTTGCTGTGTGCCAAAGGCAGTAATATTTCACTGAAAGCCTAAACATGGCACAAGGAGGCTCAAATGCTCTGCTTATTTACATTTAAAAAAGTATTTCATTAAGTCTTAAATATTTTTGAAAGTATAGTTAAGATAAAATACTGGTTTCAGTTATGACTGTTTCTTGCTCAAAAGAAATAAAGAGTTAACCCATACTAGAATTTCAAGCCTTCTTACAGTCAGGTTGCTTATTTAAGTTATGGGAGCAAAAATCCACATTTCAGAGAAGGGGGACCAAAACATAACTGGGTGCCCTGAAATAATATTTTTAGGAAATAGACCATTTCCATTAGTTTCTTTGGAATCTCATTTTCCTTCTGTGTCAGTAAGGGAACACCCAAACTCTTACAATGTGAGAGGATCAGGGCTGTTTCCCATCTCCTCTATCAGCCTCATCTCCCATCCAAGTTAATAACTGCACTTGCATTAATCATAAAGGTCCAAGCCTGACTGTACAGGCTTTCTGTAAAAGTTTTCCATTAAAACCCCCTGATCGCCACCTGCCAACTAAAAAATTGTCACAGTAATTTCTGAGGCCCTGTCCAGCTATGAGCTGGATAACAACCCAAAAGAGAATTCTGACCAGGATTCTCTAACTAGTGGTACGAAATGATTTATCTGCTTTTATAGCATCCCATGTTGTGGCAGGAGTTTTATTTTACATGCCTGCAAAGTGCCAGAGAGTTTGGCTTCTACAGTGTGCTGTCTTGCTGTCTGAAGCCTTTGTGCCTCTAGAACAAAGAAAAGTCAAAATAATTTGTTAAATGTTGCACATGTAGGCAGCATAGAGTGTGCATATTCAGTGATTCCTTTCTTATATCAAAGCTGATGTATTTCTCAAACATACCCTCTTTACAGTTTTGGAAATTCAAGTGCTGAGAAATCTGTCCATCATTCTGGCAGTGTGTGAACATTTACAGCATCTCAGTTATTACATATTGTTTTAAAACAGGCCTGAGGCTTTTTATGGAGGCAATAAAAGCATTTCTGATCTGACAACAAACTCATTCATTGGACAAAGCTCCATTTTCTTGCATGTAACTGTTATGCCTCCCAGAAAATTCATTCAGGCACTTATTCTTCCACATTTGTTTAAAATGGCTCCTCTTCAATGATAACAAGGAGAAAGTTGCACAGCAAAATAATTTGTCTGAATGGTGTTTATTTATGTTACCTACACTATTGAACCCGGCCTCTACTCAATCCATGACTGGACTATTTCACCCTGCTGAATTTAGTGCATCCTGATTGTTCCAATCTGAGTAATTAGCTGCAGTAATCATCAGTCCTTAGACGCCTGTTAAAATGGTATAAATCTGGAGTATGTCTCCACTGATTTGAAAAGACTCATCTTGAAGTTGTATGTATGAGATCAAAATCGAGATTGTGATTTTATGCATTTCTGATTTTTATTTTGTTTCCCGTCTTACCACTGATTTATATTAAGGTTGATTTAACAAATCCAGCTTGAACTGATAAATACTTCCAACAGATACAAGTTTATACTCAGTGTGTGTATATGCAGATAAAAGGAGAAGGGGGGCTTCAGTGTTAGTCTTCAATTTCTTGTCTGTGAGTGTGAGTTTTTTTCTTGAGTAGAAAATCAGTTGTTTCCTTGTTTTTTGAAGAGTGTGTCTTACGTTTGGTATAAATTTAGTTTTCTTCTGCTGTATATGTCATTTCAGACACATCTAATATTTTAAAATTATTAAATCTTACAAGAGGAAATCAAGGAAATTCTAACAAACTCAAAAATATTCAGGAAAATAGATGGGAGAAAGGTGCTGTAATCCATGCCACAATTTCCATTTTGGTTTTGACTTATTTTAATTCAAGACAGTCTTCGTAGTAAAAACTACTCTAAGTCTGCTTCTTATGTGTTCTTACTCTCTCTAATTGTGAGTGAGTGAGCCCCAGGGATGCCGAGAATAACAATTCCTGATTTTTATTTTATAGAGGGAACAGAAAAAGGAAATATCATTTTGCAGGTGTTGAAAAAGTCTAACCCTGAGGCAACCTCACTCACATTCTCAAATAAAAGGGGATCTCACATCCAAATAACACCCAGAGTCTCATAGAACTAAAGAATATAGAATTAGAATCAGTGAACACTTGGGGAAAAATTTCATTTTCAAGATAAATTGCTGGTTTAAATTGCTTGTTGTTTTGAGTTATGGTTTTTAAACCATTCATTTTATTTTGACCAACATGAGGATTCTGTTGCAGAAGTGTTGTTGTCCTTTTTTATACCTGCAGATTAAAGCACAAGTTTATTTCTGCCTCTGCAAGCATATGTCAAATCATTTGCATGTTCTCTGTGGGTATGAGTCGTGGTCTGTGTGCACTGTGGTTGGAGGTCAGTCTGCCACAGAGCTTTACTTCAGTGTCACTGAATGTCATTAGGCTGGCTATAGTATTGTTTGGTTACCTCCAAAGACTTCCACAGGGGGGAAGAGGTCGCTGTGCTATGGGTACTTCTAGAGCATGTGGCAGCTGGCTGTGACACAGAAAAGCAAAGGCAGGCTTTGTGGGAACTTTGGAGTATATGCCATAGAGCTGTAGAATCATCTGGGTTTTAAGGGACATTTAAGATCATCCAGTCCAGTCATCAATGTAAAACTGTCAAAGTCACCACCAAACCATGTCCTTCAGCACCACATCTACCTGTCTTTTAAGTATCTCCAGGGATGGTGATTCAACCACCACCCAGGGCCTGTTACAATGTTTGACCACCTTTTCAGTGAAGAAGTTTTTCCTAATACACAGTTTAACCCTCACTTAGCATTTCCTCTTGTCCTATTGCCTGTTACTTGGGAGAACTGACCAACTTCCATCTCACTGCAATCTCCTTTCATGTAATTGTAGAGAGCAAGAAAGTCTCCCCTGCATTCTTTTCGAATGTTGATATTGTAACTTTTTGCTTTGAGTATGCCTTAAAATATATCTGTAAAAAATATCTCCTCTGAAAACAACACAGTATACTGCAGTTAATTAAATCAATGTAAAATTTCCAACTGCATGGTTTCAACTGACCTGTATCAAATGAATTTGAGCAGTATTCACTGTGAGGGACTTTGGCATGCTGTCATTGATTTATTTCCCTGAAGTCTTTCTAAACCTATGGAGAGGTCTAGAGAAGGTATTTCAGAATAATCACTAAGCCCCTCAATATAAGACAGGGTAAGCACAGTGAAATTAGCATTTAGGTTAGGAACACCAGCTGATTTATTTAATAAATCAAAGAAACAAGCCACCTAACTCAGTTGCCTGAAGCATTTACCCTTCAGATGTCATGTATCTTTCTCTTGTCTAATTTAATTTTTCTCCTTGTTTTTGTTTGACAGAATTATGAAATTTATAACTGAATGCCTAGGTCAGGAAAGCTGAAATTCAAAATTGTAGCGCAATATAATCCTCTCAATGGAAAACCAGATAAGGAGTGGGGAATATCTAATGTTTGGATCATGGTATTCTTGGCAGCTTCACAGGATCAGAGACATGTCTACCAGCCATCCCCTGATAGCCTTGCTCTGTTCTGCTGGCACATTGCTTTTTCAGTACAGAGGAGCTGCAGACAAGACAGATAATCTTGCAAATCATGGCAGTAATTTCTGCTATTTAGACGTACACAAGAGCATCTAGCAAATCTTAACCTCAGGGTTGCACAGTGTATGAAGCCATGGGAGAGAAATTTTCTGCCTTCAGGATCTCTCAGACTTCTGCTTTACCTGGTGTCCTTCCACTGGAATTTTTTCTTGTCCATTCTCAGACACATAGTAAACCACTTTTGGCCTCTGTAGTTCTATCACAGAAACCTCTGAGCACTTTACCATGCCTGAGAAGCAGCTAACAGAATATGGGTGCCAGAAAATAAATGACCTCCCAGAAAACCTGATCTTAATTACTCTGAAATCTGCATGTTTTCTTTTCTTTAATTGGAAGGTAATTCTTGTTACTGAGACCAACTGCACATGTTCAGATTGTTTGTCTATTAGCTAAGTGAGATGATGGTGTATTATTGTTATGGCTAACTCTGCCCATATATACTAGAATACTAGACAGAAATACACAGAAATGGTATTGGCAAGTTTCAAATAAATGATCAGGGCATTTTGTTCTCTGAACATGCTTACTTGAATGACCTATTTGAACTGTTCCTTTCCACTGAGCTGTAGTGTCAAGTAACCATGACCTTTTTGGAATGTTATGGAAATTAAAGGAAATAACTAAGCTATTTGGTCTTTGAAAATTTATAGTGCATTCCCTGCACCGTGGCTCTGTTATAATGTAATTTAATGTTATATAATATTTTATAGAGGAAAAGCTTAATCAAAGATTAGCTATTCTGTATGCCAAGCAGGGGATATCTGAAACAGTGTTATCCATGATGGCATTGTTCCTTTGAGATATCTTTTATCCAGCCATGAAGACCCTGATTTTTCCAAGCAGACTGAGGGGTTTTTTTACGTGAAACAGAAGTATTAAGCTGTGTAGTGAATCTTCATCATAACATCAGCAATATCCAGGAACTTTGAAGTAGGTTTCTGGACATTACATACTAAGACTGTAAAAAAATCTTTGGCAATTCCACAGCCAAAATCCACATTATGTTTTTATAAAATCAATGAATAATATCTACAGCTATATTTGTTGGATCAAGTTCTAACCTCAAAATCATTATGAAGAAGGCTTTCTTTATAAAGAATATAGAACAATTTATAAGGATATAATAAAGGATATATAAATTATGTATAGATGTTTGTCCAAAATGCTATCGTGACATTTAAATTCAGCAAATATAATATCATTTGGGGCATTTTATTCCAAAGATACAGTGAATTATATCAGTATAATGTTCATAGTTAGCATGACAGTATTGGCTAGCTCTTTCACAAAGTTCAGAGTTCCATCATGCAGTACAAATAGTGAGCAAGAGTTCTAATGCATGGTGCTATCACACGATGGAGGTGCCATTATGGTTTCATAAGCGGATCTGATCCAGATTTAGCAACCTCCTCATCCCTCTTACTGTGGCAGAAAGCCCCATCTAACGCCTGCCAGCTCTGCAACTGAGAAGCATAAGCTGGGGTACAGCATAATCTAGAGCACCAAAATGTTTAAAGCATTGGCAGGGGGAATTTGCACCGTAGACATGTTCCTACCAAAACCAGTCAGAGCATTAGTTGGAACTACTACAGCTGTGTTTATGTAGATTTATTTATATGGTCTTTATTTAGAACGATTCTTTAGATTGATTTATATGATCTGAAGCTTTTTGCCTCCAGTTAGATATCTCAAAGAAAGACTGTGCTGATGGGACAACATACATTCTACAACTTCTTGTTTCTGCAAATACTCTCAGCATTTAGTGGGTTAGCTATGCAAACTGACAAGAAGACACAAGAAAATGGATTGCCATTTTCAAGGTTTAAGGTAATAATAGCAGTATCCATAGTTACAAGTACACTGTTTAGAAGATAACAGGTTTTAAATCACCTCAATTTACTTGCAACAAGGCTTACTGTAAATCCTTCACTCATTTCCTTCCCATCATATGTTTCAGGGTCTTTTACCACCTACTACTTTTGAACAGTTCTGGCTTCTTTGTAGTAAGAATCTCCTACAAACTGTCACTGAATGTCTTTGTTTGCTTACCTAAGCAAACCCTTTTCCTGCGACTAGCACCAGTAATTTGTGCACCAAGGAAAAACAGCTCACACATTTTACCTCCTACTACCATTTCATTAGTTTTCCTCCCAAGCACTTCCGTTTTCTCATGCTGTATACTCAAAACAGATTAATCCTCTTCACCAGATTTCATTTATCTCCTATCTTAAGTGCTGTCATGAGTAATTCCTCTGGAGGGAAATTCCTGTTTAATATCCTTCTGTGTAAGCAACTGAGTGTGATAATGTTCCACATGAAACCATGGGGAAAATATGATATCTGGGACCTGGATTCTTGATCTAAGTAGATCTGTAGTTATACAAGTGGTTGAAAGTGATTTATTTTCTCTTCTGTTTTCCTAAGTATCTTCAGATGACCAGAATACAAATCCTGCTACTAGTATGTCTCCCTGCTGAATTCTATAGTTCTCACAAGAAAAGGATAGCTGATGTTGGATCCTCATGTACTCAGCTGGAGGTATTGCATCACCTTTAGTAGCTCCTGCTGCTGGGACAACTGTGCTGAGAGATGCTGCTCTGATGCAAGTATATAGCAGCATGCTTAGTCTAGGCATTAGAAACATGTAGAAAAAATAATGGCAACTCTTGACATTTTTTACTAGAGGATCACGCTATATATAGAAAACATGGAAGATGAGCTTTTACACTTTAATTGCTGTGTTTCTGATGCCAATTATGTCAAATTCAAGGAAGAAAGTAAGCAAAAATAATTTGAAAGAGAATACTTGGAATCTTTATCAGAAAGATTTTAACCGAACCAGGAGACAACTTCAATTTTTATGTTAAATCCTTCAGTACATTATAATATGGTGTGCAAAAAAAGAATTGTGATGACTCACGAGAATGATTCCTTCAGTCCTAGCTCTGGCTATAAGAAAATTTGGAGAGCATGTGTTTTAGTGTCAGCAATAGTTTGGATGACAGGATATTTGATTTATAGAACAGTGATACAGGAACAAGGGGGAAAGGAGGCAGCAATGGCAATATGCCATTTCTAGTTGAGTTTTCTAAGAAAGTGAAATATATGTCATCATGTTTCCTGTGCCTTTCAGTTCTCTTCCCATATCTTTTGTCCAGAATATAGTGGTGATTTAAAATGGTCCATAAGATTACAGGGGCAAAAGAGGATGGAGCAAGATGTGCTTCTTGCCCTTGTGTGTAAGTATATCGAATTGCACCAAAAAAACCCTCACCGTAACAGCTCCCAAGCAAAGAAATGCCTATAGCCCTGTATTATTTAATTTTTGAAAGGAGAATGAGAGGAAACATCTGAGCTGAGCTTTATGAAACAAAGTGCCTCTTAATTATTCCTTATAATTCTGTCATAAGCATGGGAAAAGTAGAAATTAATTGAATTAAATTAACAAGATTAATTTGTACAGACTTAGGAAGTGGGTATAAACTGGAAATATTTATAGGAGACACAGGAAGATCATTCCTCTCTCTTATGGACCTCACTTCATACTTTCTTCTAAAAATAGTGGAAATTTCTCCACAGCAACTGTTAGAGCTGGAAAATGGAGTTTCTGACAAGATCTTCAACTAACTGAAGGTAAGTTTATCTAAATGAAGAGGATGTGGAGAACTACTGGCTCTGAAATGAGACATTCCAGGATGTGACAGATAACAGAGAAGTGATCAAAGTTTGCTGCGTATCACAGGTGCTTTAAAGGGTTTTTGTGAAAAGTGGACATAATTCACAGGCAATTGAAGAGGAGTGTTAGGGATAAGAGCAGGCTCTTGCAAGGCCAGCAGTACCTGGAACATAATCTCACTTATGCTATGTAAGCTTGTGCTTGGCACACATTGCAGTACAGCGGATGGATAAGAGGAAGACAGATCTGTCTGTCTCTCATGGCACTGTGCTGCTGGCTTTGCCCTTGTGTGCAGGTATGCAACTGGTTTGTTCAATAGAAACACTCTCCTTCACCCTGTCCCATAGAGGTGGTGAAGGCCCCATCCCTGGAGATGTTCAAGGCCAGGACCGATTAGGCTCTGAACAACCTGATCTAGTGCAGGATATCCCTGCACATTGCAGAGGGTTGGACTAGATGGTCTTTAAAGGGCCTTTCAACCCATTATATTCTGTTATTGTATGCATGGAAGTGTTTAAGGCCAGGATGGATGAAGCATTGATCTAGTTGGAGGTGTCTCTGCCCATGGCAAGGGGGTTGGAACTACATGATCTTTTAGATCCCTTGCAACACAAATCATTCTATGATTCTATGATGTAAGCATTTTGTACAAGGAGTGTGGCAAAAGAGGGGTCAGTGGGTGGAAAGCAGGAAAATGTTTATTTGGGACAGAAGAGGAATGGGATGGCTACAGGAAGGAAAAGAAACAGAAGTTATCTGTAAAACTGTATTCATTGCCATGCAGAGTTACCTTCCAGGCAGGCCTGTATTTATCACTGCAATCCTTATAAAGGCAATCCTAATAAAACCTTATAAATCCTTATAAAAAGTGGGTGTACATGGAGTTTGTTTTGACCATACCACCCAAGCTGAACCTGCTGTGGTGGTCAGTTGAAATCTCGGAGGGGCTTACCCTGGCTGGAAGGGAATATCTGATTGGACATTGGACTCTATTAGACAGGAGGAAGTTTTATTACAGTTCATGCAAATTTGTGCATGATTTAAATTCTCTGTCATTTTCCTTTTGAAGACTGAAATGTGAATTACACAGTACACCTACATCAGGTACTGGTTTTATGTCTTTGCAAATGATGGGCTGAAAGAGAAATTTCCTTCTGATATTTGCCAGAGCAGTACAACCTTCAAGAAAACATGTCTCCTATGTTATCATCACAGACATACTGATCAAGATCAGAAGGTAAACAGCTGATGAGATGAGCTAGAAGTTAGTTGAGTTGTCAGACTCAAAAGGTTGTGATCAGCACCATGACATACAGCTGGAAAGCACTGATATATCCCAGAGGTGAATAATGGAGCTAGATCACCTTCAGCAAGTTTGAAGTTAATTCGGAGCTGAAAGGAGTGTCTGGTACATCAGAAGATTGTGCTGTGATTCAGCAGGACCTGGACAAGCTGCAGAAGAGGGTCAATAGGAACCTCATGAAGTTCAGAAGATGGAAGCATGGAATTCTGCACTTAAGTAGGAACAGGCTAGGGGCCAACCAGCTGGAAAGCAGCTTTGTGGGACATAGTTTGGGCATCCTAATTGGTACTAAACTGAACATAAGCCATCAATGTGCCCTCACAGCAAAGAGTGCCTCCAGGCTGCATTAAAAACACAACTGCCACAAAGTTGAGATATGTGATAATTCCCCTCTGCTCAGCACTGTTGAGGCCACATCTGGAATCCTGTGTCCAGTTCTGGGCTCCCAAGTACAAGAGAAGGCATGAACATACTGGAGAGTTCAGCAAAGGATCATGGAGCTGTTGAAGAGATTAGAGCCCCCTCCCTGGAAGTGTTTAAGGCCAGGTTGGATGAGGCATTGAGCAACCTGGTCTAGTAGGAGGTGTCCCTGTCCATGCCAGGGGAGTTTGAACTAGATGATCTTCCAGGCCCCTTCAAACCCAAAATATTCTATGATTCTCTCATATGAGAAAAATCTGAGGGAGCTGAGATTGTTCTTGGAGAATGTGGTATTGTTCCTAGGTTGAGTCTAGAGAACAGAAGGCTCAGGAGGATCTTATCAATGCACATAAATACCTGATAGGGGATGGAAAGTAAAAAACACAGAGTCAGACTTTTTTTGGTGGTATCCACTGACAGGACAAGTAGCACAGAACATTTTCCTCATGATATAAGATAGAAATTTTTTACAGGGAGAAAAATTATTCACTGGAACATTCTCTACAGAGATGTGGTAATGCCCCATCACTGAAAGAAGTGATTGAGCAGAGCGCTAGATAATCTCATCTGTTTTCTTTCACACAAGTTTGCATCTTCCAAAGTCCTTTCCAACATGAGCTATTCCATGAAGCTGAAACACAGCAAATTCATGAGAAACATGACAATAGCAGGACTAGGGGAAATGGATCCAAGTTGAAGGAGGGAAGATTTAGGTTGGATGTTAGGGGGAAGTTCTGGGCTGGGAGAGTGGTTAGGTCCTGGAACAGGCTGCCGAGGGAGGTTGTGGATGCCCCGTCCTTGGAGGTGTTCAAGGCCAGGTTGGATGGGGCCCTGGGCAACCTGATCTAGTAAATGTGTTTGTTTGGTGGCCCTGCTAGGCAGGGGGGTTGGAACTACATGATCCTTGAGGTCCCTTCCAACCCCGGTCATTCTGTGATTCTGTGAAACAAGACAAAAATCCCTTTTCTTCTTTTAGGGTTGTCCATCACTGGAAAAGGTTTCCCCAAGAGGCTATGGAATCTCCATCCTTGGAGACATTAGAGACCAAGCTGGATGTGGCCCTGGGCATCCTGTTCTGGTTTACTTAGCCTTTAAACCATTGGACTAGATGATCTCCAGAGCCATCATCCAACCTCTGTGGTCCTGTGATTCCATGAAGTGAATCTAAATTATTTGATGCTTTGTGTATCTGATCAATTGACCTGCATGTTTTATCTTTATAAATGTGATCTATTGGCTCACACTTGGGTGATTTATCATTTTAATGTAGGCTGAACACACATGAGGATAATGTTTCACTCATTAAACCTTTCACAAATACAGATGGATACTCACTTCCAAATAAATAAGCAATTTTTTGGCCTAGGAGACTGGAATCCTAGATATTTAATTTCTCTGACTTTTTTCCTTTCCATGTTACATATTAGGTGCCCATATATTTGTTACATTTTTAATGGAAGCTCTTGGAAGGCCAGCACAAAGCCCTCATTCATTGTGAAAGCAAGGAATCAGCTTCACCATTAGTACTCATCTGAAAAACAGCAGCCAGTAATTTTCTTCTTTTACTCCATAAATTGTCCATGCTTTCATAGTTTCTTGTCTTCAGCAAAGGTATTTTCATCTCATGCCAGAGAAAAAGTAACTTTTCACTTTTATCTGCTTTCTGGCTAACTTAGAAATAGTTTTCTCTCTGTGTTTATTATAACGTTGAGTCAGATTATAGAGTGGCTTGGAAAACATTGGAGACTACAGTGACATATATCAGAATGACACAGATGTAATTGGGGTCATGCAGAATTACTTCTGTGGTGGCACTAAATGTTTAATACACAACTTGCTGAACTGAAAAATTCCTGACAGATGTTTTCTCTTGTCATATTTTCTTTTTGTTGATGTTTGTTTGGAAGCTGATGGCCTCAAGAAATTGAATTTGGGATTGTGAGAGACTAGCAAATGAATTTGATAATCTAAGAGAGCTACTAGGTCCCTAAATTTTGAACAGTGCCTGAGATTTTAATTCTATCTAGTACAAATTTGCTACTATCAGTTTTGCAGGGAAAGCTATGGTGATCATTGTAAAACAGTAAAGAACCAAAGTTCAGTGATATATTTATCAGAGCATCAGATATCAGAATAGCTTGCTTTAGCTGGCGCATGTTATAGTGATGTATTTGTCTTAACATAGCTACTTTTGTATGTTTAAGTTTAGAAATGGCAGTGGCAAAAACAGTATCTATAGCAGAACCTCTGCCATTGTAGACAATCTTTCTAGAAATATTTAGAAGGGTGATGTTCTGTCTGGTTAGAACTATCTCCATCTTCCCACAAAAAATCAATTATGCGTTAAATGAAGGTACTTAAAATATTTGTAATTTTTAGTCAGAACTTTGAAAAAAGATACTAAAGACAAGGCCATTGTTTTATTCTCCTCTTTGATGCAGGATAAAATGAGAATTATGAACCTCTGTGAATTAGAAAAAGTTTCACTGGAACTAACTGGGTGTTTTTTAGTGAAAAGCACATTGAATTTGTTTGGCCACATTTTGCAGAAAGAGGAATGCATATAAAACAGAGAGATGCTATACTGTGGGAAGTTGCATAAGTCTGTGACCAGCAAACCTGTGTACTAGCTTTTACTGGGATACTTGCTATGGTCTCATCATCTCCTCTCAAGCTACAGAGGATTGAGAGCTATGAGGAAGCTGTAACTGCAGTGTGGAATTGGGTCTTTTTGTATAATTTACCTCTTTGCTATTAGTATTTTGATATCAGCTCTCTCCCAAGATATTCTTCTCTCTTCACTCCACTCTATAATTTGTCAATGAACCTTCTTTTTGACATTTTCATTAATGCTGGAAAAAATAAACCTGTTTTGAAATTGAAGATGAAAGCAACTGATATATCTTCCACCTGTTTCCTTATGTACCTCTTGCAAGATGCAGTGCAAGGTAAGAGTTGAGTCAACCGAGTCTCCTACCTGTGGGCCACTGCCGATTGCTCTAAGTGCCAGTGGCAAATTTGCCACTGTGCTCTTAATCTAATAAAAATGCTCTGTAACAGACAGCTACAGTCTAACAGACAATCAAATCTATCACTAGAGAACAATCAGTAAACCTCATTAGCTGCTTGGTTAGTGCATCAGACTTTTACAGATTTTACAATGAAATTCCTGTTCTCTCCAGTCACTCTTACAAACATGTACTGCAAATGTTGCAGCAAGCAGATCTGAGGTTGAGCCATTTAGAGGAGACTTGAAATTAACTTGGAAGTGTAGAACCTGGACACTGAAACTAAAGGCTTTGTATAGATCATGGTATCTGCAATCATTCAGACTAAGCAGCTCATCATAGTAGATTTCTGCAGCAAAAGAGCAGTGCACATATTGGTATCTCATTCATTACTGCATAGAACTTGATAGTGCTTGAGCTATTCAAAAAGCCTATGAAGTTTTACACTAGTTTTACCTGCAGTAAGCACTGCACGACATATATCTACAATTATTCCACATAAACTCTTTTCCTGCCTATCACAGTGTATTGCTCAGTTGTTTCATATGATAGGTATTATATCTTAATGAAGGACACCTGTCCTGGTTAAGGCCCAAAAGGACCCCTCATAAATGGCAGATGGTCCCCCCCTCCTCTCTCAGAAGAGAGGAGAGGAAGGAATGAGGAGATTTGTGAGTTTAGAAGAATTCCAAACTACTTTAATAGATAATGTAATAATAGAAAAAATTAAAAGGAAAAGATAAAAAGGTATACAATGTATACAAAACCGTATCAAGCTCCCCGGATGATGATCATGCCCCCAGCAGACACAGGGAGAGTCCCAGGCTGGGGCCAGTTCAGTCAGGAGCTGGATGCCGGATCTGGATTCAGGAGTGCTCGGATCGGGGTCAAAGACAGAGTCTTTCCTAGATGTCGGCCATCGAAGAAAGAGCAAAGAAGAAGGGAAGGGAAGGGAAGAGAAGAGCAGGAGGCGTGACCCTTCAATCCCTCAGCTTTTATACTGAGCATGGGGCAGATGGGATGGAATACTCCTGTTGGTCAGTTTTGGGTCACCTGCCCTGTCCATTCCTCCTTGCAGGTGGGACTTCTCTACATCTTTCCATTTCCAGCCCCCCGGTAGGGTGGATGACGAACTTTCTGACCTTGATCACCACAGTGAATAATGAAAATAAGAGCTTCTTACTTACCATTCCCTGGTATAATCAGGTCTTATCAGTCTGGGAGCGAAAGTTTCTGAACAATGTGCAGTTCATTTCAGAGTTTAGTCAGACAGAAGAGGCCTAGCTGAAAAGTGAAGTTACAAACTAGAAAATTTACCCTATTTTACCTCAAACCAGGACAACACCATAATTGCTCCCACCAAAGCAAGAAGTAGTGCATTAAGTTTCAGTGATACTCCTAGTAACATTAATCTGTTCCTTTGTGAATGTTACACTACAAACTTTCTGGAAGTTCCAGTAATTCATAGACATAAATAAATTGCTACCCTATGATGGCATGAAGAATATGACATTTTTTACCTCAGACCTTTTTCATGATGCAAATAGTGGAATGTAACACAAAAAGAAGGGTTTATTTTTGACCCCAGGAATACTGCTAAGATTTACCTTACTTCACTGATACTGAACTACATGTAACTGCATTGAAACAAATCACAGTCTATGCAATAAATGAAAAGACAACTTTAGCATTTGAAATTTAAACTCGATACATCAACGACAAAACATTACTCTGTGCAGGAGACATCAAAGGTCTTGAAGTCCCTCCGTACCCCACTACGTTGCTCAGCTATGTAGATATATACATTTTGTTTGATGTCATAAAAAACCCCAATAATGTTGATACAGCCTCTTTAGTTTATTGAATTTGTCAAATACATAATATGTTAGCAGAATTTGGAATAAAGTAGAAAATTTGCGTGATGTGTACTGAATAGCACAAACGTAGTGCATATCCTGATGAGAGAACAAACCAAATCAGAAGTAAATTAAATAAGTTTAGGTAAACAAATGTGAACACAGGATTCACTGTTACCCTTCTATATCTTAGATTTCTAATTCTCTTGTTGAGATCTATTTCAACTGTGGTAGATGAAAAAAACCCAAGGTTCTGCTGCAACAATAATGCAAATGGCTGAGTAAACTGACATTTTGACATCTGAATTCTCTTCAGATCCAGTGGGAAAGATGGATCTGGTTGTGACATTTTAGAATTTAAATTAATTTTTATAAATTTTNACTGGTTCAAAGAAACTGCTGCTCCATTATTATTATATTACAAGTCACTTTGTCAAGGATGTGCCTGTGACATAGTCCAAAAAATCAGAGAAAGGGATGCTTAAGTAAGACAGCTCTGGCAGAAAGCTTCTTCAAAAATACAACATCAATGAATTCAGCAAAAGAAAAATGGAATAATATTCTTTATAAAATTTGAACAAATAAAGTTATTTTTAAAGTGTATATTCTTCCTCATGTGGCATAAACCTGGATGGATTATTCAAACACAGTGATGGATCTGTTTGTTCATTCTGATCAGAAGACACTGATCTTACTGTCCTTTGTGGCCAATGCTGCGTATTTTCTTAAGGCTGAATAACATGGTAATTATTGAAAAGACACTGATGTTGAGAAACTAACCAGCTTTGCAAACTGGAGAAGATGAAGATGGTGTTCATGATTTATTAGCTGAAATCAACATAACAAAGAATTCAGTAACTATTACTGCAGAATGTAGAATGTGGTATTATCATATGACAAGTATTACATTAATTCACCATCACCAGCCGATGACCTGTGTAGTTGACACCACTATTTTAGTCACTAAGATTTACAAGTTTTAATAGAGTTCACACATATTATATGTCAAATAAAAGGCTTGGCATGATGGGAATTACATGTTATCCTTGGATGGAACATCATCCTCCATGTAAGGCACAGGACTTAACTGAGGCACTGGATTAACTTTCATTCTCTTTTATGTTGACTAAAATAGTTAAAGGCACATTAAATATTCTATTTGGGCTTGTTTCCTCGTTTATGATGTAAGAAAAATTTTACTAATATTGTAAGGAATGACAGGAGGTTAAACTAATATTACCAAAGACTGAATTGCAGCATGTAAATAAAAAGTATTATTATCATTCCACAAATATAAAATCTTAAGGGTTATGAAATGTTTTTGTGTGCTTCTCTCTCACATCCTGACAAGTAGTATTCATGACACTGTGAGATTTCTAATAGAAAGCAGTACTCCTTTTCTCTCCAGCAAGGAGGAGCATTTATGGAAAAATTCACTTGTAGAACTCCAAAGAATTATAGTTGAAACTCCTGGTAGCCTAGAAATAATCAACTGATACAAAGTAAAGTAAAATCCTGATTTAAAAATATTTTAAATTTAATTTTTTATCATATTGATATAGATGCAAACTTTCTGCTAAGACAGTCTCAAGACAGTGGTGACACATCAAGTAAGAATTGGTCTTTCTTCGCTGTTTCCTTACATTGTTCATTCCTTGTTGAAATGAAAAGGCCTCTCAGGGTCTGGAAAGGGGAAGCATTGAAATCATAAGACAAATGAATTTTGGAGATAACCTCATTATTAAAAAAAAAATTAATTAAGAGATTATAGGTTTTAAATAAGGAACCTGGAATAGTCAGTAAAGGTATTCGGAATACCAGGTAGACTTCATTTTGTTGCTATTGATCATCTGTTCCAAACAGGCACTTCATATTTACAAAACAAGAAGAATTCCTTATGCCTTCAGGATGTGTGTCATACTCTAAGACACCATCTGCTATTAGAGTTTCCTCACTCAGTTCAGGAAGAAACTGAACAAATTTAACCTCTTTTTAATTGCTGGCTTGCGGAAGCTATCTGTGGAGTTGTAAGTCACACAAAGTGACAAATCATAGAATGGTTTGAGTTGGAAGGGACCCTAAATATCATCTAGTTACAGCTCCTCTTCCATGGGCAGGGACACTTTCCAGTAGACCAGGCTGCTCAAAGACCCATCCAGCCTGGCCTTGAGCCTTGGGCATCCACAACTACTCTGGACAACCTATTCTAGTGTCTTACTGCCCCTCATAATAAAGATTTTTTTTTTAATATCTGGTCCATATCAAATCTATCTTTTTTTAGTTTCATACCACTACTCCTTGTCCTGTGGCTATTTTCCTTGATAAATAGTTCCTCCCCATTTATCCTCTATCCCCCATTTAGGTACTGTAAGGCTGGTACAAGATCTCCCTGGAGCCTTCTCTTTAACTGAACTATGCCAGCTCTCTTAGCGTGTATTGACAGACGTGCTCCAGTCCTTTTGGTCATCTTTGTGGTCCACCTCTGGAATAAGCACAGAGAAAAATGAAGAATAACTTATCTCAAATGTAGCTGGAGGCACTAGATATACCTTCTGTGTCTACTTTGTCATTTGGGAAGTTTAGTAGCTACAGCCCTGCTCTCTTTTCCTTTGGTTTAGAGGGAATAGGTGGGGGTGCCAGCTCTTCCCTGTGCAAGTTTGTGCTGGTCAGACATCCTTTGTATGGCTCCACTGCAGTGTCTGTCTTACATCTGAGAGGTCTATGGCTGCTACAGAGGTGTTTCAACCATACTGAATGTTAGATATTTGACCACCAGGTGGCATAAACTAGGTAAAAATTCACTCACAGGTTGCAGATATTATGATACAATTATTGCTTCCTAAAGAACATAATGTATCATTTATACATTTAAAAAATCTAACCAGCTGATATACTTCAAAATTCTTTAGAGGGTCCATATACAACAGACAGAATCGCAGAAGCTTGAGGACTGGAAGGGACTACCAAGAAATCATCTAGTCCAATACCCCTGCCAGAGCAGGAACACCTACACCATGCCACACAGGAAGGCATCCATGCAGATTTTGAATGTCTCCAGAGAAGGAGACTCCATAGCCTCTCTGGGCAGCCTGTTCCAGTGTTCTGTCACCCTCACCATGAAAGCTTTTTCTTATATTTCTGTGGAACATCCTGTGTTGCAGCTTGCACCCATTGTTAATCAAATTTCATTTATGTCAAAATCAAGTAACTTCACAGATGGAAAGGAAAAAATTATGTTACATTGATTTGCAAATCCTTTTGATTTCCTTTTCAACCTTATTTTCTTCCTTCAGGTATACTCCTTACTTTCTCTTCCTTGTTCATAGTTTGAGCTTCCACTTTATCTTGTCCTGACACACTAGTTATTCCCCTGGTATCTTATTCAGTGCCCTCTAATTTTTCATATCTCTTTAACATTGTTTTCCTTGAGTTTCTTCTCTACTTTTCTTTCTTTTATTTTCCCTTTTTAAAAAATTTAAATTCTTCCTACTTTTAATATATTAGCTTTTAATCTATCCATGTTCTGTCCCAGCCTCATGTTTCTATATAACAACAGATTAACTTCTCATCATCCCCCACAACTCCCTCCTCACCCTGTCCTCTCTGTCACCATTAAGAACTTGTGACAGATTAGTCTCATCCATCCATGATTCATGTCTGATACAGAGTTGGATTAATGTAAAAAATGCATTTTGAAAATTGCTTGCAGCTTTGTAAGCAGAATGAACTGATTTGAGGTTGACACCTTCAGTCTAGACCAATAGCAGAGAAGAATATGATCTATTGTTAATAGTTCTTCCTAATGTGATTTTAATCCAAATGAAGACAGAAAGACATCATGAGTGATACATATTGTCTTTATTGACATCCAGGAAGATTTGTTTGCAGACTTTTCTGTGTGCAAAAATCAAAATATGTAGGTCTTGGATACTGTGTAGTTTCTGTATGAAACAAAGATGGGACCTCAGAAACTAGTGGAGTGTCAAAGGTGACTTGCAGGTGTGGAACCTAGCTCTACTTTACTTGGTTCCAATGACCAAAGGACAAAACGGGCTACACAAATGAGTTAGGATGCTTTTTGTTACTGCAATGAATCCAGGTCAAAATGTCTAATTCAGCCATCTACAGACAAGCAAAAGAGCTTCTCTTCAACCAGTAAGAGTTGTTTTACTTCTATACTGGTAGGAAAATATTAGGTAAATAGAAAACTGAAATGAGCTTTAATCTCTAAAAAGAGACATTAAAAGAAGAGAGATGGAGCTTGCCCTGAGTAGAAAAACTCGTCAAAAGGCAGGATTGTAACAACAGCTATACAACAGTATAGGTTTGGGCCTACAATGGACTCGGAGGAACTAAGTAGTTCAGAACAGTGTTTCAACATCACTAAGTCATTCATCACCACAGGACTATATGGGAAAAGCCAAATAATTTGCCATTAACATTCTAAAGCACTGTGTACTCCTAGGACACTGTACAAGTAATAACGTTGATTCATCAAGTGTCTGGAAACACACTCAGAAGTGATTCTTCTTTTTATTCATTTGGTGATTTCCTGCTGCTGTATCTTTGGGATCAATAAAAGTAAATGCTTAGTCAGACCACAGCACGCAAATAATGTCAATATTTTGTTTCATATTCTAGTTGATGGAAAATTTCAATGGGGGACTTGGAAGCACTAAAGGAACTATCATCAGTTAAAATAGATCTCATCAGCCTCTAATGCAAGATGCATTCACATTTACATTAACCACAGATTCATTTTACCCACACCTCTGTATGTCACAGCATAGAGTATATGTAAGTATTAAATCAGAAAATCTATCCTTTTGATTCCATAGACACATGTTCCCAGTATTCAAAATGCAAACTGTTGCCTGGAGCATTTCACATGCCGTTGTTCTTTTCTTTAACGTGAGCCACCATTGCTTGTAGACACAGCAGGGAAAGCTTTGTCATCTAGTCAATGAACAGTTATCTTGTTCTAACAGTTGATGTTAAACATCCTGATTAACTACTGATGGGAAAAAAAACCCCACCATCTAATATTTTATGAATGTCAGTTTTTGAACAACTTCCTCAATAAATGTGTTCCCCAGGGAGATCCATTACATTTCAGTTGTCTGAAGTGTATCTCAAAGTTTGCAAATTTTCACTCAGTGTAGTCCAAATTTGAAAATAATTTGTTCCTTTTGCATTTTGAAAACAGGAAGCAAAAAATAAAAACAGGAAAAAATTTGAAGAAACAATATATGATGAACCTCCCTAAAAGGGTATTACCTCTGGAAAATAAATTGCCAACAGAATTTCCCCTTAGAGGAAATACCTACCTTGTCAGAAACTATTTTTGTTACTTTTAAATTATAAACTCCTATAATATCTCTTTTAAGTGACAAAATCTGAAACTAAGCAATTTATGGTTCTTCTAAAGTTTCTCATCTGTATTTCATAATCGTAGCTGAAACACTCCCAACAATTTCTTAAATTTCTATTTAAGGTCAGTGGAAGTGATTTTAATTGTTCTAATGCAAAGAAACTTGCCACAATTTTTTGGAGGTTTTTTTTTTTTTTTTATCAATCTTCTTATCACATAAATAAAAGAGAAGATATATCTGGCTGGTACAATCAGGAGAAATGTAAAGCTTTCCTGCCAGCCTTCAGTAATCAATGAAGTGGGTCAGTGACATTTTACAGGGCTATGATTAATTTGGACTCTTGAGGGTAAATAGCACATAAACTTTTTCTGCCAGCTCTTTGGCAAGTTAACATTGGCAATTCCAATTCAATGCTTATGAATGAAAGTATTACAGGCTAAGTGAAGTAAAAGAACAGCCACAGTCTTCAGTCAGTGTTCTTTCCTACAAGTACTTTTTAATCCAATGAAAAGCAGAGATCTCATTCATCAATAAAATACATGTGACTAGGCTGGTTCTGGACAGAGGAGAGTGTTCTGGAAGAATTTAGAATTTCTTCTGTAACTAAAAATGCAGATTCTTAGAAGATGTGCCTGTCATTAGCCCATTTGGGAAATATTCTTGTTGATTTCTTGTTGAGGTGGTGCACTGAATAGTTGTAAGGTTTCAGATGCATGTTAGTGTTAACAAATTCTATTAATAATTTATAATAAAAGGAAATATTTTATTAATGCCATCTGAAATCAATGCACAAAATTGGAATGAAGTATTCCCAATTGTTTAACGAACCTACAGGACATGGCTGGAGAAAACAGGTATTTAATTTTTAGAATACATTGTTCATTTATTTTTAAACATTTCATTTAGGCATTCAAAAATTCTTTCATGCTGTCATTATGAATATTTAATTTCTTCAATGTCACATATAAATTTTATAAAACCACACATAATTAGCTTTTAGCTTCAACTGAATGAATCTATACCTTACTAACAAACACGTATGGGTGTGTACAAGTAAACTGATGTTAGCAGTTCCTCCAAACTTTGTTTTGCTGTAAGTGTTTTCTACCATTTGGACCATCCTGGGATTTGTTGGCATAAGTCAACCACATATGAACAGGGCTTAAGCTCAGTCAGTTGTCCTGTGGGTATCATCTGAAATGCATCATTTGATATAATTTTGGTCCATGCCGAGCATTATTTTCCCCAAGAGTGAGTGCTTGGGGACATCCTGGGGCTGTTCCAGTGAGCTGTACGAACAGTGCTACCTTGCTTTGGGGAAGAGGTTGTAGCTATTTGGATGCAAACCTTTTCCTGATGTCCCTTTTCCTGAGTGTCAGAGAATGGAGTGCAACCCAATGGAGTCTAACCCATTTTATTTAGCAGCAGAGATGTAGACATGCCCCTGTAGCTACTCTAAGAGCTGCAGATTGGCTCCATTGACAAGGATGGTAATGTTCCTGCAGCACACTACCAATGTGAGGGAAGCTCCATGGATCTCTGCTGTGGATGACATAGTGCTGCTTGTGGCCCAAAGCTTCATTTAAGAAACACTGTAAAGTTTAATGTAAAGATTTGGAAACAAAAGGCAAATTTCTACAATAATCTTTCAGATAAAACTCCAGTTGAATTCAAGAGAAATTTTTCCATAATATGTTTTGAGAATTAGCTCTATAGCCATTGAAAACCTAATTCTTAAAAGTGAGGGAATGACATGTTCTCACAATTGATTGAACATCCACTTGCTTTCCCTGCAGCAAAACCATTGTGCTTGGTGTGAATACTGGGGACCATGTGGACCACCCCTCTGGAAATGAAAGAGATTGAATGCAATGATGGATTTACCAGGGGAGCGAAGGGAGAACAGTCACAGGATATTCCTTACAGGCAGGGCATATGCTCAGTGTCACACACAAATGTGCTATCACCACTGTGGCTGCATCCAGCCTGGGAAATTGTGCCTTTCCTGCATACACAGCCAGAGCTCAGTCCTGAGATGTTAGATGTATGCATTCCTAAAGGGATGAGTAATTTTACTGGGAATTAGTTTAATTGATCTGTCGGAAGATTTATTGGCTGGAAAGCTTAAAACTAGATAATGAAACAAATTGTCGATTTTAAATACACAGAATGGAAGCAGACCCGGCCATCTGAGCTTCCTATCTGTAAGAGATTACCCGTGATTTGAAAGTACAAATCCATTTCTATAGAACTTACATACTTTTCCTTTTGAAAAACTTACTTCCTTGCTGGCACATGATGAAAAATAATGACAGAAACTTGGTGTTTTGTGTGACAAAATTTTGGGGTTTCAGCCATGATGATGAATTTTTGTAATCCTACTGTAGGAATGAGAGTTCTATGTGCTACCACTACTCCAACTCTATAATCTATCTTGGATGTTTTGTAGGGGCAGAAATGGCTGAAGGCAACCTTTCACTGTTGCGTTACCGAAAAGAACAAATATTCTACAAAGAAACTCTCAGATTTTCCCCTTTCCCCTTAAACCATTGAATCATTTTCATGAACATGAGTGTTTAATGCAAAGATTTAGGGGCATAGATGTATTCTAAAGAAGAGAATACCTGTTGAATTCAACATAAATTTTCCCACAGTGAGGTTTGGTAATTAGCCTGAGATTGGATGTCCCTAAAGAGATTTGTTACATTGAGGGTAGTCAGACACAGGTTACCCAAAGAGGTTGTGGTGCCTTTGTCCTTGCAGATATTCAAAACCCATTTTACACAGCTTTGGGAAACCTGCTCTGGATGGTTGTTCTTGCAGCAGTGAAGATGGATTAGGCTCCTTACATCCCAAACTGATTTTTAGTTCACTTTTTTTTTTTTTTTTTAAAGATTTTGTATATTGGCTTTTGGAAAAACTGACCTGGTGCAAAAAAGGAAGATTAGAGTTCAGATTACAGAAGACATTTAAAAACATTGTTATAACTTGAAAATATGTTCCTATAAGGTTATAATACTTTTTACATATTTCAAAACTTGAGAGAGTTTTAGAACAGTTTGTGTTAATATTAGTCAAGAACAGTTTAATCCCACACGCTTCAATACATAGCTGAGGTTCTCTGGGGCTGTGAATTGCTTGTGAAGCCTCTGCAAAAAACTAAGAAAAACAAGCAATGTTGTGGAGGGCATAAATGGAAGAACTTCAGAAGAGTTGATGCTGCCTGAGAGCAGGAATAAGGAATAGATGATTTTTTAGGGTCAGTTCCGTCACGTATTCTATGAATATATGTATTTATAAGCATATTAATTTGACTATTTTTATCAGTTCCACCACCAGAATTAGATGGAGGTACATTATCAAGATAAGCAAATAAAAAGAATTGTAGGGTTGAATGTCTATAAATATCAGATCAAGGCCCCAAATAACACAGCAAAAGCAAATATTTGAGAGATCATTCTAACTGCTGGCAAGATGACAGTAAAACATGCTTTAATAAATACATACAGCAAATGGTATAATTTCAAAAATACAAGATGCTGAGTTGCCAGTTGGGAGCCTGGATGCTTATGAAATTCAGAAGTAATTTTTTCCTATTGTATCTGCAAAACATGCTGCTGTACCTTACCTATTGAGTGTCCTTTAAATAATGAATGTGTTTATCCCTTGCAAACTCATGAGCATAATGATTTGTTTTTTACTTTCTTTTCTTCACTTTCACTGCTAATCCATATTAGAAAGTTTAATGTAGTAAACAAACTAAAATCCAATCAAGCAAAGAGGTAATAAGTGTCTAGAAGCCTGAAGGTAGGCTGGCTAACAATACTGCTTGTTAGAATAAATTCTCAATTGTGCAACTGTTTGCTAAGGGGTTAGCATCATGCACACAAAAAATTATGAATTTCCTCCAGTTAGGCATGTAAATCACTCATACATTTTCCTTCCAAACAGTGACAGTTTGTATTGCAATAACACAGTTCCTATAGCTGTCAAATTGGTGTTGTAAATTTTAGCATAACTCCCCATGAAATTATGTAGACTTATCAGAGGCTTAACTAGTTTTGAAAATTGTTTTGAGCTCTCCACAGCAGTGATTTAACCTTCAAAGGTAATGATTTTGGTTTTCAAGCATTTACAGTACATCTTCAAAAAGCAGGCTAAGAAGGGTAGGTACAATAGCACTAGTTCCCAGAGTGGAAAGAAAGTCTGATGTATGAGCACTTGATCCTGTGAATCATGTACCCACCCACAGCATCATAGATAAAGTGTTTGCAGCTCTAGATTTGAGCTGAGAATTTAATGAAACAGGATTTGATTAATACTGTAAAGGTGTTTTCACTAACTTAAAATTATGTTGCTAGACATATTAATGGAAATAAATGGATTTTATTTGCATCTACCTCCCTTGATACTTTTCTTAGCAACATTTAGATATCAAAAAGAACAGACTGAGACATAGACCCCAAAAGTTATGATAATGCTAATTTGTCAAAAAACAAAGAATAGAAGATTATTTTGTCCGTACGCTTATCTTTAATACCTTCAACCAAGTTTACAGAAACCTGTGTATCTATTTTCTTTCTTTCACTGTGATGGAACTACTGTAACATGAAAAAAAGTTCAATATAAATATACCTGCATTTATATATAACAGTTTTATACATGATGCCAGTTTTTATATTGAAGCATGTCAAAAGAGGATATAATAAATCTTACTATATCATTTTTTAAATTTAATAGTTCTTTGTTATTAGTATGATAATACTTTATTGATCTTCAAAGCACCCATTTGATTGGTAGGTCAGACATCGCTTTTGTTCTCGTTATTCAAATAGGAAGAGAGTTTGTTATTCAGGTAAATTTTGGGGGTCAAGAAGCCTGTTGTATTATTAGTTCAGATTTTTTTCATGAAAGATGGAAGCACTGAAAATCTTGTTAAGGACATAATTAGAAGATAGACAATATTTAATTAGAACACTTTTAAACCCATGATAATAATTTCTCAGAGCTAGAAAATAAATTTATAGCCTTATTGCAGAACAACAATTGAAAAGTATTAACAGAAAGGAGAAATAAGAACCATCATCTAAGCATGTAAATTACTTCATGGTAAAATAATAATTGCTCCTTTTGATTTGTTTACAGGAGGGAGAGAGAAGAGTGAGAAACCAGATCAGATATGTTAGTCTGCTGACTAAGACACAAGCTTCAGTAGGTTGTGAGTAAAGATAATGGTTTATAATTCTTTGATCTGTTTTTCTGTCAACAGGTTATTCTATACACACTGTGACACCATTGCTAATACACACAACCTCCGAGTATAATTTCAGAGATAATCTGGAATGTACGGGCTATAATAAGAAATTCAATATATAGGATAAAAATTCAAATGTCATTTAGTAGCAAAAGCCATATTTTTTTTTCCCTCTTACGGCACTAGAGCTGTTCTTGTGTCAGCCTTTACAGAATGAGCTCAATACATACAGGGTAAATTTACATTTTCTCTGGTTTTAATTAAAAAACCCCTCTGCATTTAGTAAGGGTATCCCTACCATATGCAAGTGCATAGTAAAGCAAAGTGCTATTAAATATGTATACTACTGACTTAATTATAGGAGTTAAGGAAAAACTAGAGAAAACTAGGATTTTTTGATATGTTTTTCTTCTCCTTAATCTAATCAGACAACACCAAAAGCCCTAGATGTATATAATATTCAGTAACTAGTTATATTAAACCTGTGTTTACTTAGATGATTTGTATGAGATAAATAAGTAATTACCCAAAGGACATTAAAAAATGAAATATGTGAGACTGCATGTGAGCAAACTGCCACAAGGCAGAGACATTGACTAGTGCATATTTAATAAGAAACATTCCTTATGCTTTTATATCCTCTTCCATTCTATAGAAGTCCTTATATCACCTTTATCACCATAGTAACTCAGTACTTAGCAGTCTTCTCCTTCTATTTATCATATTATGTTATCAGTTTAGCAAAGGATGAAGTGTTTCCCTGATTGGACAACATTTGGTACCTTGCTTTGTGGGCACCCTGCTGAGAACTACTGTGAATAATGTTATATGTCTCCAGTCTTCTACAGAGCCAGAAGTGATGCCTGATTTATATTGTCATACAATCAATTTCTCATAGTATTTCATAATAATCTTGTTAAATGAATTAATCATGAAAGCTTAACATCTTTCAAACATTTGATAAACATTTCTGTAGTGTTCTGCGTTTGGAGTATCAGTGTTTATTGTCATAAACCTTGCACAAGTTGAAGACTAATTATAAACTGTCTCTATCAAAAAGCTGAGTTCAGAAAAGACAGTCATTACTGAGGTTTCCTAGAGGGTACTTATTTATCTTCTATTGTAGTACTCTCAAAAGGAGCTCAGGTGCCAAGAAAGTATGTTTTGTAGCTTTACTTTGCTATACTACTGAGATACAAACAGCCTTAACAGACTGCAGAAAATAAGAGGGTGTTTTCATTTACATTCCTACCTAATCATTTTCCTTTGATCTATAGGATATGCAATTAGATAAATGTTTAGTTGTTAATTAAATGTTGCCTGCTCTTAGAGTACTTAAATCAGATTTAAAATGAAAGAAGATTTGTAATTATCCAGATTCATACAAAAAGGAGTGGCAATGATTATGTCAGTAAGTAACAGCAGTTTAATAGATTGAACTAAAATATTCAGGACACTTCTCTTTCATTTAAATATTTTTTTCCAAGACACCACCTTCATAGCTGCTAAATATGCATTCGGCTTACTTTTCTGCATTTATACTGAAGCAGGCTTTGTGGAAAAGCTTGAGTTTATCTTCATGGATATATACTTTACTACTTTGAAACAAAGTGGATATTTCTGGGGTTTCATCACTTAGCTGCAATTTGTAGATATGTGTGTCATAGCTTTTATCTAACATTGCAAAGCATCCTTCTGGGCTACAGTACTTCATTCCTGTGCTCACGGATTAACTACAATGTATGTTGTCTGTGCTGGATGATGCAGGGAAGTGTTTTGGCTTTTATTCTGAATGTAATTTTGCAAAGTCTACCTTTTGATTTTTATTTATTCTCAGTAGAACTTGCTTCCTTATACACATTTCTACTTAAGGTTACTGGCAATGCCTCAGAAGAAGAAAAATGTTTTCTTCAACTATGAAGTTCTACTGGTACATGAATAGATGTCTGGTCCCACTGAACTCTGACATGAGAAATTCGATTTAAATGAACATACTAGTTTCAATCCATTAAAATCACTGTCATGTTTCACTCCACCAATTTCATTTGTGATCTGCACTTTCTCAAAGGAGGAAGGCAAAGGTACAAATAAAACAGCACAAAATTGATCCCATGATGCTTCAGCTGAGAATTGCAACAATCATACAGCTCACGAGGGAGACTATTTCGTGCTGTAGTAGGTAGGTGAGGCCAGATCCTTCACTGGTTGTAGCTGGATTTAGCTTCAGGATCTACTGACTTTTTAAACAAAAGACACTGGAACAAGCTTGGTGATTCAAACTACATGGAAACACTTACTTTGGTATTTCCTGCAAATAAAGAGTTAAAGACTCCAGATGTTGGTAGATGAACTTAACATTTACAGAGAGTCCTTTATGCAGAACCAGAGAATCCATGACTTTTTTTCCTACTTTGTCTCAGATGGCATATATATGCTTTCTTCACTACAGGGTTCCCCTAGCAAGGTTTTTCCACCAAGATCACCAATTTCCTATTTCAATCTTCTCTGATTACTCTTTCCTGAAAGTTGACCCTTATTAAACACCAACAAAGAAAAGATTCCACTATACGATCATTGTGAAATTTCGCAAAAGGCCAAAATGAAACCAAGCAATACACATGGAAATTTCCCTTTAAAATATCCAGTGCTTTTATTTATTAGTTAGTCCTGTGTTGACACAATTTAGAGCTGCCCTTGCTGTAGTTCTGATTCTATCATAGCATAACACCAACATATGGTGTAGACTCCAGAATGAGGGAGTTAACAATGAAGAAACAATACTGGTTCCAGCTCTGATGAGCCACAGACTCCCATTCTTAGCAACATTTCTAGAGCCTCAGCCTCAGTGCGAGTGCCAAAGGTGAATGCAGCATGACTTTTCCTAGATGCAAATGAAAAAATGACATTTTAACAATGTGATTGGACACTAAAGAAACCAGAAAGTTATAGATAAATTATCTATAAAAGAAAAGTTTCACAGAGGTAGCACCAGAAGAGTTTTTTCCCTTGGTTATGTTAATGTGAATTACAGTTTTTTATAATTTCATCCAGAATGCAGATTTTTAAAAACTTAGCTGCTTTTTTCCGGAAGTGAGTTAGTTTCTCTCTGCTTTGATTGTTTGGCAAATGCATATTCCATTGTCACTGAGTACATTTTATTCTGCATGTCCATCACTGGAACTGGATTATGAGTATGTTTGGCCCAGTAGGTTTCAGTCTTTTAGAACTATAACATTACTTTACTTGAACAGTTATTAGGGCTGCAGACATGTAACTACAATTGCTTAATGGGATAATGCAAAATGAATGAAGTGAAAGAACCCCTGGAGGCTTCTTGATGCCTCTTTCAAGTAATGCACTCTTCTAAGCCTGTCAGCTCATCACAACAGAGAATTATTTAGGATACAGTTTGAATGGTATTGCTTCACAAGTCTTACAGCTGCCTGGAATATAAAGTATACATTATACAATGCAAGTCATAGACGTTTCCATGTTTTCTACAAATCACTCTCACTGTAATGGCTTGTCTCATTACAGTGGTCCAAATGGGGAAGGAAACACACCAATTAGCAGCATACTGTTGTGGCCTCCATACTATCTGCAAACTGTATACTGGCATAAATAAAGCAAATATAGCAGATTGACTATCACTTATATTTTTCTGATAATAAGGAAATGTGGTGACTTTTCATTCTTACCTCATGATTTTTAATATGTCAGCCATAGTAATGACATTGCTAATGCTGCTAGATACAAATTTATCAAAAATAATTAGCTTTACTCATTAGAAATGTGACTTATGACGCAGACATTACAACTTCAGGATGTGGAATCCTTGTGACACCATTTGGATTACATGCAGAAAAAAAGTGTGAGGCACTTTTGTGTAGTTTTTACACATATGCTTAAAAGTCAGATTTACATCACTATTTGTCATTAACAGAATAGAAATTAACAGGATCATAAAATCATAGAGTTCATTGAGTTTGAAGGGACCTTAAAAGGTCATCTAGTCCAATACCCCTGCAGCGAGCAGGGACATCTTACACTAGTACTTGAATGCAATATTTATTGTTTAATAGCAATAGAGCTAATTTTCCTTGTATTTTAATGGCTAATAGTTCCTCCAAAGTCAAGGAAAGTCCAGGCATGCTTTTTAAGAATTGTTCTACTACTCCAAGGAGGAAGTGTGGTAACCATCATCTGCTTATCTCTAAGGGTGCTATTACAAAATGAAACAGACACTAATTATGAAGATAAATACTTTGTGCCAAATGACAGGTAGTAGCAGAAACTCTCATTTAAAGTTAAAATGGTTGTATAAAAAGGTACAGAAACAGTATGTTGTTGGTATATAGTATAGTATAGTTGATACCATGCTCACACCTCTATAAAAAGGTATTTCACAGTAAAAGTGATCTGAAAATCTCAGCAGGAATTTGTGCTTAAGTATGGTCTTAAATCTCATTGAAAAATAATCAAAAGGTAAAATCATTAATACTGAGATGATAAAGGCAAAATACCTCCTTATTTTCAACAAGGTCAGATTTCACATACAGATTGCTTAGACTTAAAGCAGATATTTGTGTGCATTCCTGACTGTTAAAGCTGTGAAATGCTGTGAAAGCAGGTGGTGGGATAGATCCACAAGGATCTGCAGTCCCCAAGGTCTGAATGCCCATGAGCTGACCAGAGCTGGCAGGTGTTGGCTGGTGGGTCTGTCTTACCCTTACTTACAACTATTTATGCTTAGCTGTATTGAGTACACAGTTCCTCTCTGTCAGTATATGCTCGTCACTGGCCACATAGAGAAAAGAAGCATGGCATGAATATGTTCATGGTATAGCTTACCCAAATTCTTTGTTTTTTATGCTGTTTCATAATTGGCCAGCTAACACTGTCATCCTAGAAATTATTGTATGGTCTCAAGGTAGGTATAAAATTCAACCAAATTGCTGCACATATGCATATTTGGATTCTTCACAATGTTTTGTACATATATAAAATGCCTATAAATGTCCTTTATCGATGCTCTCTATTGAAAGTAGCTCCCTGATGAAAAGTCTTCAGATGATTGCACTGATGTAGCTAAGAGGGAAATGAGACTAGAGATTGATTCTACATGTTGAATTTCCTTAAAGATTTTTCTTTTTTACCTAAGACAAATTACACATAGCCATTATATTTGAAGTGAATGAGTAATTATTAAACTGGAGATTGTTATGATCTCATTAAAATAAGTCCATTCCTGCACTAAGAGCAATGATTCACTATTCACAAGTGAGCTTAGACCACTGACGTTAAATGCTAATCTTACAGCCAGACTAGAGATAGAATTATTTCCTTCTTATCTACAGTATATAATTCCACTAAAAACCATTTAGCCACAGGTCACACAAATATAAGTTTTAAGTGGGACAGAGTCCCATATCATCTTAGAAGGCTTCAGAGAATACGTAAACTCATCTGGAGTGTGGGGAAGTAGGAAGAGCTTCAGCTGATGGCCTGCAGAGTGTCATCCAGATAGTAACCACTTTACAACAGGTGCAAATAAGGATGGAAAAAGAAGATGATGGTGACCCCATTCTTGCAGTAGGTTCTTCTAATATACACACCAAAAGCAGTATGATTTTCTACATGATTGAACAGCTAAGCATTAGTGACATAATCTCTTGTTATGAAATAAAAAAGAATCTGTGAAATTACTATCGGACATTTGAAGGCACTTATGATATTACCATTTTCACTTTCTTCTTTAAATTACTAAGTTTTGCCTTTTCTGGGAAAAATTGTTATGTCTGTCAGCTTTGGTTACTTTTATTTAATTTATTTTTACTAATCATATTTCACACTATTTTACTAACCTAACTGACAACTATTGAAACTTATTCTGGATCTATCCAGGATATGTAAGATCAAAATTGGAAATTCTGTGTCACAGGTATTTCTTTCGTAACAGAAAGTTTCTGTAAAGAAAAACTCTGTTTTGCATGCTTTGGGTGATTATAATTCAATTAATTCAAGGTGCTGATTAATACAGGGCAAAAAGAAGGGTTTTTTAGGGGAACAACTTATTAATGCTTTGAATTACATGCTTTAAAATTGATCACTTAGCAGTTAAGAGGTCTATCAGTTATAACTATACTCCCACCCATCCATGGACTAGATGCTTTTTGAGATGCTACAGAAAGTGACTTTCATACAGCAGCTTTCCTCTGAATTCACGGATTTGCTATAAATGTTACCATGAGAGGAAAGTGGTGAATAGGTTTTTGGCAGACTTAGCAACACTGCATCATCTACCTGGACTTGTACAAGGCATTTGACACTGTCCCACATGACATCCTAGTCAACAAACTGGAAAAGATTGGGTTTGATGGATGGACCACTCACTGGATAAGGAGCTGGTTGAATGGTCGCACTCAAAGAGTTGCAGTCAATGGCTCATTGTCCAAGTAGAAACCAGTGACGAGTGGTGTTCCTCAAGGATCAGTACTGGGACCAGTGCTATTCAACATCTTTGTAGGAGATATGGGCAGTAGGAGATCAGGCACTGAGCAGCCTGATCTAGTGGGATGTGTCCATGCCTATGGCAGGGGCGGCTTGGAACTCGATGATCTTTAAATTCCCTTCCAACCCAAATCATTCTGTGATTCTATGATACTCCTTGTGACAGAGTGCTGATTTTCAGTCTTCCTATAAGATTGGGTAGGCATGGAAAGAGTTGTTTTCTTTTTCCCTTTTTCATTGCTCAGAAGCATGTGTTTCCAATGCTGTTGACGTCATATTGGCTGAGAAGATTATACTTTTGTTTTATGAGGTAGGTGCACTTCAGAAACTGTTTTGCTAATTTATATTATGAGTTATATTATGTTTCCTTCTACATTTTTTTGCTTAAAACACTTTCAAGTGTAGTAAGGTTAACAAAATATTCACAGTTTAAGCACAAAATTAACTGATGGGCTTGAAAAGTAAGAAATGAGAAATTTGTAAGTTGCCACAATCTGTGGATTTGATGACTCATGCCCCAGCAAAGAAGCTGAATGATTTTAGTAATAATATCCAGGTGGTGCTTTCCTCTAGCTTCATGTCACTGACTCACTGCTTGATTAGATATGGCACACCACAGCCCCAGTGAAAGAAGACGGCTCTCAGGGAGAGATTGCAAGACTTTTTCTAATCACAGACCTTCAGAAATCTAGAAGGCAGCTGATCCATTCTTGCAGTTTCCACTGTAATGTACACGTCATCTTCCAATAGGTGTACAATAGGTAAGGGTGCTAGTATCACTCTATGTATCATAGAATGGTTTGGGTTGGAAGGGATCTTAAAGATCTAGTGCAAACCCCCTTGCTGTTGGCAGGGACACCTCCCACTAGATCAGGTTGCTCAATGCCTCATCCAGCCTGGCCTTAAACCTATCCAGGGAGGGGGCATCCACAACCTCTCTGGACAACCTGTCTCACCACCTTCACAGTAAAGAACTTTGTTGCAGGTAGCACTAAAAATAGATATGGTTTTCAGAACTTACTTGTACATTGGGCACTTGTCCAAAACTTAAATACACATATATGTATGTATGCAATCAAATACAAATATAGTTCTGATTTAGATAAAACCTTTCAGATCATCAAGCCTAACTTCGGTGAGAATTTTAGCTGGATAAGAGCTTGAACCCTTCTCCCTTGGGTTAGGAAGTTGGTGCTCTGCCAACTGAGCTACATATCCAATCTAAAGATGATGAATGAAATTTTCCTACTAGGCATGTGAAGAGGTATTTCATATTTTTTTATTCTGGAGACTGAAAAATAATATTGCATGGTGAAGAGTATACAGTATATACATACTTGCACAGTCCACATTCTTAATAGAAACCAGAGTCAGCACACCACCTCCTCTCATGTACTCATGTTGTGGTCAACTGAACCCCATCCAAAGAGAATCCAAAGCCTTAGGATCATGGTGTGAGAGCACCTCACTGATGGGCTGTGATGGAGCCTTGATGTCTTTTCAAGTACACTGAATGGGATGCAACCCTGGAGAAATAATGAACTCATCTCAGAGGTGCTCCATGGAGCCCAAGGGAAATGCCAGCCAGCAGCTGGGTGCCATTGCTGGACATCAGAAGTGCCAGCAGGGGAAGACACCAGCTCTGAGCTCTGTACTCCTGTCTCAGATTCTGCCACTAGGTCTCAGGCCAAGGTTCTCCCCCTGGGACCAAGGCTCTCCACACAGCCTAGTCCATGCAAACAGTAAGGATGCACTTGCTAAACCTTGAACTATAGATAGTAACAGGCTAAGAAATCTCAATCTGCAGCCTGGTTAGTAGATGGAATTACAAAGTGACATTCAGTGATGTTACCTGAGGTGGGATGCAACAGGTGGCACTTGGCAGGCTGTCAGGAAGGATCTGATGGCAATCACAACCTTGTGCTCACAATGACGGTTGGCAATCTTGTCATAGCATTTTTTTTGCCTGAGAGTTTTGGCATACAGTTATTTTTTAATGGTTTCAGACATTGCTATTCTTGGCTCGCGAAGTTTGATAGATGCTGCCACTAATGTTTTGTTCCTCACTAAGTCTTGGTCCTTCAACTGCTAATCCTAATATGTCTATGTGCGCTGTGGAGTAAGAATCTACACAAGCGATGTGTCCAGCTCCGTTGAATTCATGTGGACCTTTATGTATTTTCTTTTGCTCAGGGACAGTGTCACAGTTAACACATGATTAGCCAGGCTTTTCTGAAGTCATAAAATTTTAGGGTTAAAGTCTATGAAGCAAAAAGAGAGGTCAATACATAAATTATAAGCTACATTTTGCAGCTATACAGATGCTGAATAGTTCATCCAATAATAAAATATGTAACTGTGATGAAAGAAAATTGTGATCACAATTGCATTGGGAAATGTTGCTCAAAAAAGCAAGATATGATGTGGTATTTCACCTTCAAAATAAATTAAATGGAACTTGAACAAACAGTGGCAAAACAAAAAGATTTTTATTTCCATTCTCTTTGGTGAGACTACCAGCAAATTTTTGCTTTGTTAAAATATGACTATCAGATCAGTTTCAGCTTCCAGCATAAGTAAATTAAATTACTATAATGTTTAATCAGAATTTTAATCCACCTACCCAAGATGCCACCTATTTAATGGAATGCACTTCCACTTTAAAAAGATATCAAGTACCCTACTAGTAATACAATTCTGTTGTGAATAATTACAGTAAAATGTCTTAAAAGGCAAAGGCTTCCTAAAACTGAAACAGACTTATTTGAATAATGCCCTGGAATAAAAAGGCTAAATGCATACCATTTATATGCAATGAATATTATACAATACTGTTCATTATGCCTTTTTTTTTCACTGTCTCCAAAATATTATGATATGTTTTAGTTATCAAAATGGCTGTGTTTATATAAAACTGATAGTGATATGTAGTAGAGATGACAGCTCTTTGAAGATAATTCAAAAATAGAACAAGAAGATACACCTTATAGAGACACAGAGGGAATTTGACTTGTTTAAAAAAAAATAATAAAAAAGAGGGGACAATAGAAATTAGTAAATTTGTGATGTTATATTTAGTTCTGCATACTAGTTTCTCCTAGATGCACTAGCTGAGGTTTGTTGTTAATTGTTAGATGATTAATTTTAGAATTGCCTAAAAAATCCTGAACCTTATAGCCAAAAGCCGTCATGGCAAGGAAACATTTTGGAAAGCTTTAAAGGTGTTAGCTGGAAAACAGGGTTTAGACTGTTTAACTGTCTGGGCTAAGTGTCACATACAAGGAGACAGGTTATATTCTACATCAGTTTATATTTTACAATCAGTTAAAGCTGATTTAGTTAGAAAAGGAAAACAATTGATAACACTGAATATATCTGAGGTATTTATGAGACCATCGTAATCATGATCTCCTCATGCAATGAAATCAGGTTTGACAAAGTTTCTCCAATAACTGTGAAGACCAAGTTTAATTAAATGAAAACCCATTAAGCATTGTTATCCTTAGCAATACTTTAAGAATAAACAGAAGTCAAGGTGTCAACTGCCTCTTTTAATCACTTACTAAACTTTAACAATTCCATGCTAAATATAAAAGTGTCAGATGTGATATATACATATTTAACTAATACTGCATGTTTAGACTTACAGTTGCAAGTTACCATACCACCAATTATTAACCAGCAATGTAATTTAAATGAGTGGGGTTTTTTTAATATCTTTGAACAATTTTTTTTTTCAGTGACTTAAGATTCATTTGGTTATATAGTGTAGTGTGTTTCTTTGCTCCAAGATAGGCTGAATGTTAACTAATATATTCAGGAAAAGGGCAAGGGAGCCTTTGCTTCTTAAACTAATGGTCAACAACAGATGGGGAGCAACAGCCTTCTGAAAACAGAGCAAAGCTTCTCCACTTATCTTTCTCCCTAAACACAACTTGTGCATCTTAAAACTTGGTATGTTGTTGTCTTTGTGTATAAAAGCTAACTATGTTGATTATCTTCGTGAAATGAGTGGAAGAAAAGTCAAGTATAAGAGCAAAGCATTAGGATCTGTTAAATTTTTTGTCAAACAAAACACAATTAACCACTCAGCAATATTATTCTGGCACCTCACCAGTCATTTTCACATCATTCTTCGGCAAGGATGAATGATATATTTCCCACTTTTTCCCACTTGTATTCTTACAGCAATTGTTGACCACCAGGAATCCACACACTGTGGGTGAACAACTGCTCTGGCTGGACAGCAGGAAGGGCAAGAGCAGCACCTCATAGGACCTGAAGATGACATCTACACCACATCTATGTACAGGGTGCCTTGCAGCCCTGCCTTTGACCCTGCCTTCAATGGTGCCCTGCTTCATGGTCATGTTATGACTTTCTCTGTCATCTCATGTCAAGATGTTTAACTCTCTTTTTAATTTAAAGCCAAAACATTTGTATTTCTAACATGATAACATAAAACTTCCATTAACTTACATCTTTTAATTTCCAAAGAACAAACAAAAATAGTTATTGCTGGAGGTTGTTGTTAAGAAGAAAGTTACCTGAATTTTATAGTCAGAATTTGGGGATGGGAGGAGATGGGAGAGTGGAACAAAGGAAATGCATAAATAGTTGAGAACAGATTCTTCATTGAGCCAGGTGATCACTTTACTATCTAAGAAATGTCCCTCCTGAGAGTCACAGCTGGAGACTCTGTCAGGTTTTGCTCTCAAACCGTAACAGAAACTAAAACATAGTTACCTAAAAGTTACAGGTTGAAGTGTCATAATTTTTTTATAACTAAAGGAAATAAGAACTCATGAGGCAATGCATGCACAGCTCTTTACATTAAAAAATGGATTCTCATGTTTATTTTACAATTTTTTAAAATTACTTTTGATGTATACTATACATCATGCTTTTGCATAGGATATCAAAGTTTGTGCAATTCCAAGTGGCAAAATACTACACAAAATCCCAAACCAGTTTTTAAAAAAACTGTTATACAATTATTCAGACCTGAAAAATTTATCCATTTAACACAACACCTTTACTGTCAATGTCCTTCCCTAAGTTCCAGGCAAAATTGCCCTGTGGGACTGACACAGCTGAAACAATAACACAACATTCAGCAATGCCTTCACCATAAGACTTGATTTATGTTCTCATAGTACAAATTTCAGGTATCAAGAATATTGAAAGTGACAAGCAGTGGAGCATTTAATAGTACAAAGTAAATAATTTATTTAGAATTGATCATATTGTGTAATATTCTGTATATTTTAAGGATGCAGTTTTCTCATATGTTAAAGTAATAAATTCCTCTTGTACTATAAATGAAGGTTACATATGTATGACATATGAAGGTTAATGTAAATTTTCTCTCTACTAACACAAAAACAATGTAATACAAACAAGGAGAAAAAATGCTATATAATACTACAAAGTTTTTAACAGTTAAGCGGGAAAAAGCTGTTAACAACACCAAGAATAATGATCATTTAAGCTGTTACAAAAAGATTAGCAACAGTCTTTCCTTGACATGTGACATGTGCATGTGGTTAAAATTTAATTTTACAGTACATATTGATAGTCATTGGCTTACAAAAGACAGAGTGTGAAGAAAAAGATGACAATGCCTCTTACTTCAGAGCTGGATGCATTTTGTCAGGTGTCAATTCATACATGTTTTCATTCATCTGGAAGATTCTACTGCCTTAAGGAAGGGTAAGAAAGTTAAGTATTGTCGCAATCCCTGACAGAATTTTCTGTTCTTCCTTACATAAGGATAGATTATTAGGAACTTCTAGAACTGTTGCCAAAATAAGGTAGATTTTTGTAAATACCAATACCAGAGACTAAAGCATGAAGGAAACATCAGCATGAAGAAAGAAAATGGCACTGAGTATGTTTGGATACCCAAAATGAAGAATTTGATAAATTTCATGGAGTAGTGTTAATTTTCCGGCTTTAATTTTCCTATGCTTTCTAGTACCAAATTAAGAAATCCTTTAAGTGGAGAAAGTAGCCATTGAGAAGTTCAAGCTAGTGGACACTGAATAAATGCTTCCGCTGTAATTTGTGCTGTGAGAGCCCAGAGCTGAGCACCCAACAGCCGCTGGGTGTTAATCTGACATGCTCATGTTGTTCCCTCGCTGTCAGCGAAGGGGAAGCTCATTTAAATCCATTTGAGAATGTCCACGTGAGCTAAGAACGCTGCATTTGATCAAGGAGATGTACTTAAAAAAATATTATCTCTGCAGCTGTTTCATTCAAGAGCATTAAGCCAAGAATTTGTATTTCATAAATGACAGCACAAAGATTTAAAACATGGAAGAGTATTTATAATGTCTCGATTCTAATTTCTGTTTCTCTAAGAGCATTACATTACACATACTCTGCCTTTAATGTCATAAAAGGAAAGGCTGTTATTTGCTTTGTTTGTATATGTCTAATAGTCTGGTTAATAGAAAATAGTTACATCCATAAATGCATTTTGTGATATTGTTTGGCATTATTTCAGTGTTTTGTGCTTCTAATAAATGTTAGTAAATAGTTTACAGTAAATCTTAGTGAAGGCAAATGGATTTCAGGCATTCCACAAGCGATATGAAACCCAGGTACTATTGCAAATGAGGTGTATTTGAGACTGCAGCCTTCAAAAAGAACATCAAATACTTCGGCTTTGTATTAAAGTGTTGAGGCAGATGCGATTTTAATAGTCATATTCTTTGAGAATGAGGATTAATCTTTTCCTATTAACATGACGTGTGGAAAGGTTTTAAGAAGTAAAGCAGGTCAGATATAACTATCATTTTTAACATAATATCGGATGGGAGGACTAGAAACAATGGATATAAATTAGAGGGGGATAGATTTAGACTAGACATAAGAAAGAAATTCTTTACAGTGAGGGTGGTGAAATACTGGAACAGGTTGCCCAGGGAGGTTGTGGATGCCCCCTCTCTGGAGGTGTTCAAGACTAGGCTGGACAGGGCACTGGGCAGCCTGGTCTAGTGGGAGGTGTCCCTGCCTATGGCAGGGGGGTTGGAACTCGATGATCTTTAAGGTCCCTTCCAACCCAAACTATTCTATGATTCTACGATCACTTTGTCTTTATTATTTAGAGCATATGCCACACAAATTTGACTGTTAGCCTCTCACTATACCACTCACACTTCCATCTCTACCACTGACAGCACACTATCACACTAAAGTGAGGCTGCAACTGCTCTTACACACAATTTTGGAATGGTTTATCTTTTGCTCCCACAACACAGCTTGGGAAATTATAACTAAAGTTCATATATTGAGAATAAGTTGAGCAATATGAGGCTCTGAGCAAAATGATCTAATGGAAGATGTCCCTGCTCACTGCAAGGGGGTTTGACTACATGCCATTTGAAGGTTCCTTTCAACTCAACCCATTCTACAATTCTGTGACTCTATGAAGGATTGTATCAGCATTATGATGTATTTTTTAATGTTTAAAAGACATGATATGCCTTGAAATCTTGCTATAGTGTAGAGCTTACCAGTCTTTTCATGTTGTAAATATAATTTGAGAGGAAAATACTAAAATTGCAGAAAAGTCCATGGAAAAAAAATCAGTATCCCTTACGGCAACCCATTGGCCTCTACTGTCCTCTATTTCTCACCAGTGTCCATCTTGTTTCTTGTAGATATCTTTGTACCAACGTTTTTACAATGCCTTTGTTTTTCTGGATATGGTTGGGTTTTTACATTAGAATTGGAATACTGTAATAACTTACTGATAGTTCTGTACAAACACTTTCCAGTGTTAAGTGAAGTGCTTCTTGAGGAAGGAAACTGCTGACATCACTTCAAGTTAAAAAAGCAATCATAAAAATGTACACATCTGAACCATTACCTCCCTACCTAGAAAACAAATTAAAAAATTGAACTCGGGAGATCACACCATTATATATAGAAACAAAATAAAGTTTCAAAGTGTTAAAAAAAAATACTGGCCTACACTGTGAGCTGAGGGCACAAGCCAATACTCCTAGCCATCCCAACTGCTTACATGCTGGCTCTCACTCCTCCTGTCTCACAGAGGAATGAACCAAAGCAAGCAATGGATCTCCTTAAACTTAAAGCCTTCGGCTTCATAAATTAGAGCCAAGTGACATGAAGAATTAACAGGGTAAACCATGCCAGAAATACCTGCTAGAAAGAAATAAGGGCAAAATCCATTCACTGTGATTAAATTGGTCCGTAAAGAAAAATTCTTGCAGTTGTAAGCCTGCTTGCACTTGTTAGGACATCATCACAATATATAATGAGTTCTTTTATATTCTTTATAGCTCTGACATTCAGAGAGATGATAGTGATTACCCAAGATCTTTATTATATAAAAAGAGCTGTTTGCTAGTCCAGTGTTCTGAAAAAAAAAGTTTTTGTCAGTTACTCATCAATTTGCTCATCTGTTTGTCCTATGCAACATGATGATTTCAAGTCTGCTGTCACTGTTACCCAAGGGAGTATGATTCATCCAATAATTTTCCTTCCTTCCTGTCTATTTCTTTTAAATTTGCTGGAACTTTAATATATCTCATACATATTTTCCACCTTAAACTATTTTACCCTTACAGTCATTCATTTCACTTTCTTATTTTAGATAGGCTGCTTCCTGATACTAGAAAAATGAACGTGTTATAAAATTTTGTTTTCTTACTCTTAACATCCTATTCTTGCAGGACACCACTTTAACTTTTTGGTTATCTTGGAAAATGAGCTCCTCCATCAATAATATTACCAACAATACCTTTGTGTTCATTTCCACCAATGCTATGAAAGAATATTAGCCATGTGGGTAGTTTCCTGTTTTACAGGTCATTTAACTCCAGGATACACAATCAACCAGTGACCTTCTGAATGAATCTCTTGATGCTGAATCCTATAGTGGCGAGAGCACCATTTTTTGTAAGGAAACACATCAGAGGCTTCTGGAGGGAACAACCCAGGAATTCCCATTTCCACTGCCATGGAAAAGTAGTGGAGGAAGGGACTGTGCAAGCTTTGGAGAGCTCAAACTAGGCGAGTCTGAAAATGTGGAATATTGATCCTGGCAAAGACAGTTCTTCACCATTGCCTAATCTGTGAGATAAAATGGTCAGGTCTCATTTTTCCACACTCCAGATGAACAGAGCTGAGGAAAACATTTTGAGTCAAGAAGCACAATTTGTCCACAGAGTGAAGGAATATAGAGTATTATCCTGTGGCCAGTTTCCCTCTTCAACGAAACGCTGGAGGTGCTGCATGAGGTTAAATGGCTTTTAACTCCCACCACATTTATTAAGTGGTTTTGTTGTTTCTGAAAGAGTTTTCATTCTCATGTCTTGATGGCTTTAGAATAATTTCCAGTTTTCATTAACATAATTTTGGTCCTTCTCATAGGAGCTCTTGTGGAGTATCTTTATGCAAAGGAAATGTGTCAGCCTCTTATCAGAGAAACCAGGCAAACTGTAAGGAATGTTTCTTTTTACTTTGTTGTCCATTTCTGTTTTCCCACAGATACTTGTCTTCTCCTTTCCTTGCAGAAGTGTCCAGCTGCTTTCCCAAATCCTTCACTCGCTATAAAACTTCCACTCCACCATGTGATTCTTATAAAATTTTTTCCTGTGCTTTTCATTTTGATTTTATCTTTTCCTTCAAAGTATTAGCTTTTAAACACAATTACTTAAACAAACAAAAGCACACCTTGACTTCAATGCCTTATTTCACCCCTATTTGTTTCTATGCACAAATTCACACACTTCTAGTTCCATTCCAGCTCCCTTCCCATTTGCTGTGTACAAGGGAACATAAAGGAATCATCTGTGAAGTTGCAACTGTCTCAAGGTTTCTTACATTCCAGTTAGTGGGTAGTCTGCAATTTGGCCTTTAAAAGATCATCTTCTAGACAAAGCCAGTTTGTATGTGGATGTGAGCTTACTGTTACCATATCCCTGCCTTTCTCTTTCATATCAAATGCTTCTTATCTGTGATACTAGCACTTTGCCAGAACTGGTCTTGCCTGTTTTCATGCCTCTATATGGGAGCTGAGTCTCACCTGAATCCCCTGTAAAGAAGAAAAAAGCCAACTGTCATGACTCCTTCCCTCATATGAGATTTCCTGTTTGGAAACAACATCCTGTCCCAAAGTCTTTAAGCCTACCACATAGTTAAAGAGAAAAGCTGCACTGCTATGCTGTCATTTACATACAGACACTCTGGGTGGATGTGAAGCTTTCAGAAAATCATGAGAAATTATTAAGTCGTGATTTAATAATTTTGCATTTGGGCCAGTCCTCATGCTTTTGCAATTTGGGGATTGAGAATCCTGTCACATTTGTGAGACTAATTATGGTATATCTATACATAACAGTCTACTTCATCTCACAACCCTACATCTACATCATCAGACCTTGTAACCAGCTTGGAAGATTCTGCGCACAGTTAAAACACAGTTAAACCACACAAACACGGCTAACATAAGGCCTAAATTAAATTACAGTAGATATCAGAGAACTTTAAGATGTCAAATTAGCCTTTTCTCTAGTACTGCATGGCAATGGAGCCCTCTAAGGGTTACAAAGCAAACTGACTGCTTTCTAGCCAAGATAGAATGCACTTCCACTAGGAACTTCTTTTGATGAGTTAATACAGCTGTAATGTATCACACTTAACTAGGCTAAATTTAAATGAGCTGAGCACTTTACCTTGTATGAGAACTACCTAATATAATGACACTGAATGACAATGGCTCTTGCCAATAGAATTGAATTGGGATGTGTCTATCTAATGGGCGTACATACAGCAAAACCAAGAGAGTTTGCTATTAACTGAATATTAATATTCTGAATGGTTGCCTTTTAATCCATAATGTGCTATGTAAAAAAATAATTAAAAAAATACAATAAATATTAACTCTAGTGACATTAGTATACTTTAAGCATTTTCATTCAACAATTTGTATGGAGCTTCTGCTAGTCTTTTAAAAAAGGGTACTTTTTATTTGAGAGGACAAGTTCTCCATCTTTAAATTGAAATCATTTTTGGTGATATTTTTGTGATACTGCTGTCAGTGATCTGTCAATATATATATTAATATGCATAAGAATTATTTAGGTAGTAGGCTGAAAAAAAAGATGTAATATCTATTTTTTCTCTGTGGCATTTATTTTATTTCTCATTCATGATACACTTAAAGGCAACTTGTCATGATTGGATTAATTTTACTCTTTATTTTTCTTCCAGTTCATACTACAAAAAATCTGAGAGACTGCGATGTACTTCACTACACTTAAGCCATCAAAATTGTGATTTCAGAGTCTTTTCGGATGATTTCTAACACTTAAAGCTTGAAAAGCATAACTTCAATGAGATTTTTCAGACTCTGGAGAACATCTTGCTTTCTCTTTTCTGATGTAGATATATAAAACAATCTCTCCGGTATTTTACATTACAATAGAAAACTTGACAAATTTACAAACTTCATAAAAGTTAGTGGTTTAAGGAATTATATAGCTTACTGACAAGTTAGGTTCATTTTCACATTCTTTTTTTAAGTATTGAACAGCTACTGTCAAATCAGTTTCTGAAAGAAGCTCTGTTTAATGATATTTTGGAATATTTTTATTTCTGCTTCAAAGAGTATTATGTGGGAATCATACACCATTACAGTTGTCATAATTTGCTCACATATAAATCCAGTCTGCTGATTTTGCATGTTAAATTTGTTCCTTCTGCTACATGGGGGGAAGAATCTGGTAAAAATCAATAAACCGATCTGTTAGAAAGAAATAGGTCTCACAAGCTTTTAAAAATAAATTAGCTGTTCTTAGAGGGATGTTGTGTCCCAATTTTGATAATTACAGTAGAATGATTAATTTTGGGCATTTAAAACAAGAAAATGGATAAAGTTGATCTTTTATTTATGTTTAGTCTGTGATCTCTATGCAAACACAGCCTGCGATTGCTTACAAAAGGTCTCACTACAAATCAATAAACACCATTAAGTAACACAATTAAATGCATTTCTACTCCCATTTTACAACATTGCAGTGTTTTGAATGTATCTAAACAACCAAAAAGCTCACAGATATCTGATTCTACTAGCAAATAATTTGCCATGAAGGGCATGATTTGTTTGGTACCTCAGCTTCTTGATTTTTGTGATGCTTTTCCTTGAGTACAAAGCTTACAGGGTGGTTGTAGAAAACTCATAGCTTCACTAATCCCTAAATCAAGATGAAGTGTGGTATCAAAGGCATGACTCTTATAGTTAGGAACCTAAAATGATTCACATCTTGCAGATCCTATTATGCATTACTTGAAGATATATTACTGTCATGCGCGGGAAGATATGGACAATCAATATGATTGATAATAAGCAAGCTTCGATTTATTGGGGTTTTCACACTCTTATATACAGTCCACTCATTAGTAAACACACTAGGCAATATCTTATTGGTTGGCAAGTAAAAGGTACATTTGCTCATCCCGTCCCCTCTGCAATTACTGCTGTATCTAACTGTGGCACCTTGTTATTGTAACACAGCTGGATTCAAGGACGTGTTATCTTTGCCTTTCCCATGAGTACCTTAGTTAAATCAGCATAGCTCCTTCATGTCTACTTAAAGTAATGTGACGATGGGTGTAAGAAGGGGCTGACCTCCACGATCAATATGATCTGCCAGAATCCGTTTATTGTGAGCATGAGACAAGCTTATATACAGTGATGGCTATTTATCAATGCTACTAACATACTGATTGGTTACAAGTTACATTCTTCCATTAATGTCAGACCCTCCTCTTAGAGTTCTGCCAACACACAAGGTCGTTGTTATCTTGCTCATCCTTGACTCCTTATTCTTTCCCAAAACAATGGAAGGTACAAACAAGCTCCAAGGCCGTCAGGTGGCTTGATAGGATTTGCCTCAGGCCCTGAGCTGAGCAGCTGTTAACCCTTTATGGCCTGTGCCCATACTGCAACATACTTTGTCACGTAGCCATTCTCCCACATATTACTAATGAACTGTTAGACAGAACATTACTGCGGATTGCACAGGAATAGCACGCTTCCACACTGGTCACGTACTTGTTCCAGTTTCACAGCAAGTTTACTTAAATGACTTGAAAAATTTCTAAAAGCTTATTTCTACCATACTAAAACCCTTCCAAGCTTAGTGTTCTCTTAGATCAAGTTGTTAACAGTCCTAATTACATGAATATACATCCTGTCTTGCTAGTCAAAATTGACTATATTTATGTATTACAAAACCCTGTAAGTATAATCCCAGTGGAGGGTCCCAGCCGGGATACCTGTCTCTCCAGCTGAACCTCATTCTGCCTCCCCTCAGACCCCTGTGCAAACTCTTTTTCACATTATTGCTAGATCAGAAACAAGGAAAGGTATGCAAGACTATTTCTTTGATTCAGAGAAGGATTAACAAGCAGTTACAATGATACTTGAAACTTAACCTATTTTAAGAAATGTACCTTGTTTCAGTCAGTTCTGCCAGATGCCTTGGTAATTATTCTAACATTTTAGATTAAAGAGGCAACACATTTAGTTGTGACGTTAGTTCCAGCTGGTTCTAGCTATGGACAGTGCCATGGAAAACGACCATGATTTCAGTACGACCACTTAAAAGTCAGTGCTTGTAGCAGGGTAAAGAATTATCAATTACAGCTCTTTTCCTGCCTTCATTATGTCCATGAGCAAGGTTCCCATAGTTCATACTTACATGAAACAAACACAAATATAGGAAATCATAGAATAGTTTGGGTTGGAAGAGACCTTAAAGACTGAGTTCCAACTCCCCTGCCACAGGCAGGGAGGGATACCTCTCACTATATCAGGCTGCTCAGTGCCTTGTCCAGCCTGGCCTTAAACAGATCCAGAGAGGGGACATCCACAACCTTTCTGGGCAACCTGTTCCAGTGTTTCTCTACCCTCGCCGTAAAGAATTCCTTTTGTATGTCTAGCCTGAATCTACCCCCTTCCAATTTACATTCATTATTTCTAGTCTTCCCATCACATATCTTATTAAAAAGTCCTACCCCTGCCTTTCTGTAGGACCCCCTCAAGTATTGATAAGCCAATATGAGGTTCCCCCTGAGCCTCCTCTTCTCCAGGCTGAAAAACCCCAACTCCTTCAGCCTTTCTTCATAAGGCAGTTGCCCCTTTAAGCATCTTCATTGACATCCTCTGGACCTGCTCCAACAGCTCAATGTCCTTCTTATGTTGAGGACTCCAGAACTGGACACGATATTCCAGGCGTAGCCTCACCAGAGCCAAGTAGAGGGGCAAAATCACCTCTCTTGACCGGCTGGTCACACTCCTCTTGATCAACCCAGTATTTGGTTGGCATTCTTGGCTGCAAGCGCACACTGGCAGCTCACATTGAGTTTCTCATCAGTTGACACCCCAAAGTCTTTCTCTTCAGAGCTGCACTCAAGCCACTCTCTACCCAGCCTGTATCTGTGGCTGGGATTGCTTCGACCCAGATGCAGGACCCTGCACTTAGCTTTGTTGAACTACTTGAGGTTGGCATGAGCCCACCTCTCAAGCCTGTCAAGGTCCCTCTGGATGGCATCCCTTCCTTCGGGTGTATCAACTGCACCACACAACTTGTTGTCATCTGCAAACTTGCTGAGGGTGCACTCAATCCCACTGTCCATATCTCCTACATGTTAAATGTAGGAGATGTTAAATAGCACTGGTCCCACTACTGATCCCTGAGGAACACCACCTGTTTCCACTTGGACAACGAGTCATTGACTGCAACTCAATGTAGAGGCCTTCCTTCCAAGTCCTCTGAGGTATTTCCTATTCAGCACAACACTTTTGCAGCAAAACAGTGGTGTAAATGTGGTCACAATCTGGAGAAACTCGTCAGAAGACAGATTACAAAACAGAAGTCCATGAAGCACACTGGTTGTGAGCAATGAGGCTGGCATTTCAGAAGCATGCTGGACCTTAACTGCATAATCTTTTCAGAGCTCTTATGCACATTTGCATACATATAAATTACTGGAAGAGAACTGAAATAAATTAAAAGTCTGCATTCTCAAAGAGGTGGCTGTTGGAAAGAATTCAGATGAATTCCTAGGGTAAATGAAAAAACTTGAACAGGCTCAAAATCTGGTACACAAAAGAGAACTCTCCATCTAAAATTCCTCAAATGAAGTAGCGGTGCCTCTGAACTTTGTCAAGTATCACTTGCCAGACTGTGAAGAATATCCAGAGCGGCTTCTGATACTGTGAGAACCTCAACCATAACTGTAAACGACCATGAGCAACATAACATACAGCTGTGACACCACCTAACCTAGGTTTTCTGGAATAGAACCCTTCTTTATGATCCAGTTGGATCCTTCCAAGTTCTCTTACCTGGAATACAGTCAAGCATGCAGGACACATCAGTTTACTGCCTTTCTGTGCCTCTGGGAAATATGTATTTCTTTCAGGACATGGGCATATCCAAAACTACGACTAAGCTTGCAAACCCTCCTGGGGAACAGATCCCTTATTGGATCTGGGTTTTTTTATAATGACATTCATTGGACCAAAAAAAGTGAAAATACACTCCCAGCTGGGTGTGGAAAAAGAGAGAATTCTAGATTCTAATTTTGGAAACTCATCAGTTATTACTTTGCCACAGAGAACAACTTCAAATTCCAGGCATCTTCCAACTAAATTCTGCTAATCTGTCTTTTCAGAGATTCATATGCAACAAAACGACTTTTTACTATGGTAAAATTGGCAGGTTAATATTATTTTTTCTCTTTTAATGTTTTTCTAGACTAGCTGACACTACACACTGCTGTGAAAAACATGCAAATGAAGGCTGAAGGTTTAAGTAACTGCCTGAAAAATGCACAGACCACCTCCATCTCATCTCGTTCTCCATAGGATCCAAATGAGCATCTCCCAGCTTGTCTGGATGCACATTTCAAACTCAAATAACCAAGCTGCTTTGCAATTGCAATCTAAATTCAGGTCTCCCAATTAAATGCAAAGGTTTTCCACCAGCCTTAAACACATAACTCACATTCACTTATACAGAAGTCTATGTAGGCTAAACAGCTTCTGAATTCATATTTTGGTTGGTTAGCACGGAGGCCCTTAGATGATGTTATTGGACTATCACTTCATAAATCCAGAAACATAAGAAATTACATGCTTTACTTCATTACGAGGACTTCTCTGACAGTTAAAACACTTCTCTTATGGTTAATTAAAAAAAAAAATTAAACTTAGCTCTTAAACTTAGTATTTCTTTGTCAGGGCTAGCTAGAGGACAACTCAGATAAAAGTTTGCCTCTTTCTGAAGTGTAGAAAATGGGAATATTTTTATGATAAACATATATATAGAAACCACATTTTGGTGTTTGGAAAAATCTTATCTTTTGTAACCATTGACTTACTGAAGTTTTGGTTGTCAGTGAAGGTTTATAAACACCAAGCTTGGAATTTCAAGGTGTAAATTATGAGATGTACATTTTTTTTTTTGAAGGATAAGCATTTAAGAATCTGGAGCGGTTTACACTTGCAACTTAGCAATACTTTTTGAACACAAAAGCCCCAACACCCTGGTACTTACTAAGCCAAGTATTATTTGCCTCCTAGCCATCATCTTATGCTAGCGGTATCAAAAACCAATGGATAACATATAGCTCAAATGCACTTCTACTTGCTAATTAAAGTACCTGCCACTCACACTCAAGGGTTCTTTGTTCTTTAACTTTCCTAATGGGCTGTAATGCCCTGGATTAGTGTATCAAACAGAAAAATTTTTCTGTAATGCAACAAAAAGTGAAATACTGCTGAAAGGTCAACTACATTGATAGGATGAAGAAAAAGAATCTAAGCAATCAGAAGATTTTTAAATTTCACTTGGGAGTGAGAAGAACCATGCTAAATTAATCCATAGGAAAAGTCAAGAAATGGAACTCAGACTATCATTGCACAAACATTCCTCAGTGCTGTGAAGCTCACCAGAAACTCCCATTCCTCCCTAACTGTAGACTTGTGAACGATGTGTGGCAGTCATCTGCTTATCTCCCTCAGGTCCATATTCCCATTGCTGTAAAGACTATTCAAGTATTTAAAATTAATTTCAGAAATACATGCAAACTTAAAAACTTAGTGTTCCATGGTTTTGTAGTAGTTTAAATTCAGTTTCATATATCCACCCTTTATATGTCTTAAATGGTATCTATTTTGGACAGAAGTTTAGTTCCACACAGTTTACCTGATTCCAGCTACATCTTCTATTGAACATGTGTGGACAGTCTTGCATTTTATTAATTCCTACCTCACAAATTTCCTTAGTCCAATTAAAACAGGCTACTCGGAACAAAACTGAAGTAGCTACTAGATTTTTTTGGTAGAAAAAAGTATTTATGAAAAAGGAATAAATAATAAAGTAACATAATAAAGTTTTTCCTCTTCTGCTCTGCAAATAAGCAAGAGCTATCAAAGCTCCACTCAGCTTTAAGAAAAATAAAATGTACAAAATGAAGTGATCGCTCTGAAGTATTTACACAAACTAAGTACAAGAATTTACCAGACTGAGAATTTTTAATAGAAGAGAGAAAAAAAGTAATACAAGTCAATTTACAATACACTAGATAATTTTATTTACAAAATGCTCCTGGAACACAATATATGTAGTAGTATGAAACTTGATTTATAAAGAAGTGAAATGCTTCATAGAAGCATGGATTCCTGAGGTATTCTAAATACAGACCCTCATTTCCTCAAACACTACTGCAACTGGCAGCAGATGAGGATACTTGAAAAACACATGGTTAAGACATAGTTAGAAAACATATGGCCAAATGGAAATAGACTGGGAAGACAATTTTCCACCATGACCAAGACCTAGTCATGGTGAGACACAATCTTACTGTGAAGGGCACAAAAAAACCTGTTAAGACTGAGTTTCTCAATTTCACGGTCAATTCAGATGTATTGTTCACCTCATTGTCCATGGCTACGGATTGCATTGTCCTCTTGACATCAGACAAAACATTGCTGTTTATGAATAAAGATGCAGAAGGTCTTACTGGACAAAAGTTACTTCAACTTTAAAATCCAGCATTAGGCACTTTCACTTCTTTTTCTCTTTTTCTGCTTTAATTCTTTGCTGTAGTGTCTTCAGTTCAGTCATTACATTCAAAGTTTTGTAAACCCATGTGATCTGAAAATGTAAATTAACTTTAACTAATTCATTTCATTTATCATCTAAAGAAAGCATCCATATAATTGAACACATACATACCACAATTATAATAGTATTAACCAGCAGTGGTGCTGAAAATACTAGTGAAATAAACATTCCTCTTGAATCAAAGTATTGGTATTTAGAAAACATCCTGGAAGAAATAAAACAAGGAAAAATAAGAGATGAAACTTTACACACTGTAGTTCAAATAACACAAGATTTCAGAGTAACTATTCAAGATAGACACTGTACTGATTATCCTGCTTCTTGAGAACCCCAAGCATAGCCCAGCATTCTACTGTACTAAATCAAAACAAAGAGGTGGTTAGTATGTCATCAATGATGTATATTTATTGCAATGCCATCTTTTTTTTCTTTAAGGTTTTATTGCTCAAAACCTAAATAAAACAGTCATAGATAAACTAACTTACATAATATGACTACATTAGTACACACATTTGTGTATCAGAAATGATGCTTATCCTCAAGTCTCTGAAATTACTTTCTCAGATATTTTGCTAAGTCATATTAGAAAAGACAGTGGAAATAATAAATGTAGTGAAGCTGTAATTTAGGCTGTGTATGTCTGAAGTGAGACAAAGATATATGCATAAATTAGTGTTAAATACAATTTCCAGTTACATCATGGAGAAGTTAGTTAAGTGCTTATGAAAATAAGCCATCAGTTTAATTTTACTATACAGTCTCAGTAAAACAGGCAAATTGATATTGATCAAAGAAAACCTAATACAAAAAAATACCCCCACCAAAGCTCACATCCTCTTCGCATCACTCATTCCACTGTGCTTTTCACTTAGCTGACCAATTCATTTACAATCATCCATATAAACATAGATTTAAAGCAGTACAATAAACACATGCTAGCACTCCAAGATTACCTTTTCTTATACGCTAAGTGATAGCTGTATTGTGTTGTACGGTTTTGTTAAAAAGTTTTAAATCAGTCAATGCACAGACACTGTGCCATCGCATTCTACTGATGAGGCATGACTTTTTAAATTAGTATGTGAATTATATGAAACCCAGAACATATTAATAACACATAACTGCAAAAAGAAAGTGAAAACATTTACCTCCAATTCATGGCTGCTAATTCATTTATATATTCAGCAGAGTACACCAAGCTCACTGTACAACAAAAGAAAAATATTACATTTGATATTTCTTTAAAAACTACCATCAGGTCCAGCATGTACGCTAAAGACATCTGTATACCAGACAATAGAATTCCTTAAACCTCAGAAGATCAAACCACATTTTTTTCTTAATTGCACAAACTCAGTTCTGAATTAAACATCCCAGGTAGTTACCAAGAAGTATTAAGCGATCACAAAACATACCCACTATATTAAAAACTCAGTTGAACATACAGGAAAAGCTAAGGCTGTAAATGAAGTAAAAACCAAAACACTACCTCTAAGTTATGTCTGTAAAATGAAATGCCAGCAATCCCTAAAACAGGTATGGAAATAAGTTATGACTTCAGATGTTACAGTATTTATGGAAATTATGATTGCTATATGTAACATCATGATCTGAAGACAGGGTGCTAATTATATATAAGCAGCCTGCTAAAATACAAACTTCTTTTGAATGGGTGCATATCAGAGTAGTCTGGTGCAGTCAGGTAGAAATTAGCTTATTCTTTATCCAAGATTATTTGAAATATTAAGCCATCAAGACAGTAAGAAAATGCAGCACAACCACACATTTCACAAAAAAAGCAACACAATTACAAAATTTTAAGTTTGTCCTTGTTTTTTGTTGGTTTTTTTTTTAAAGAAACAGATGAAAAAATCCAGACTTGGTTACTTATGGTGAGTTGTGCAAAGCAATTAAATAACTTATTTGGTGACAGGAATAAGTGTCACACAACAATTAAATATGCTATATTGTCTCATTAAGGTCTGGATTATCTCTGCACAGCGCAGAACAGCATAAACACATCTGCTACTGCTCAGCTGCCAAAGTAAACCAATGTGATAATTTCATTACTCCCTCAGTTATTTCTGACCATCTACTATACAAAGTTATTTTTAGTGCAAACATATCAAAAGTGGTACAGTTTTTCAAGTAAAGACAAGACTTGGACTCAGTACAATATTTTAATGAAAGCTTACATTATATATAGGTTAAAAAGACAGCAATAATCAGTTCTACTGCATTTTCCAACATGGTCAGACACTGCCATTCAAACCAGTGAATGGAAATACTGGAAACACTGGAAATACTTCAGCTAGTTTAAAGTAAACAGCATACAGTTGGAAATTGGGAACATCTAATACTAAACATAAAAGACTATATTCTTATAGAGAATATTCAGGCCTACTGTGTCATAAACAGTGCACTATTATTTTGCCTCCCTAGATAATTTGAAAGTCTGCAACTACAAGTGACCTTATAGAAATTAGTAAGGTTCACAGATTTCTTTCTGGGAGTACCTAAACCTTAGCTTCAGCTGATGAGAAGATCTGCAGTTCTGAAGAAGCTATTTATTTTATTCTTTTCCCAACTTGAACAGTTCACTAAATGATATTCTAAAAAGCCTACAGCGTCATTGTGTAGCTTTTTGTCAGCAAAGCTCTTTCAATTGCACATTCTTTCTGGAAGCACGACGGAACTGAGGATCTACCTAAAAAAACCCAACTCACCAGAAAATCCAACTGTGGCTAGAAGCAAAGATCTAAATCAAATCAAATATCCCCTGCAAAGCAACTACATCTTCATTCTGTCGCCTCCAAAGACATAGCTTTGAGCATGCACAAACACTGTGGATTCTCAGGCTGAATTCTTATGATATACCCTAAGACAACAGAAGCTGGTACTGCAATATATAGGTCCAATCTTGCTGTTCCTCAGTCCACCATATGGTGAACCTGCTCCAGAAATTAATACAAATGAAACCTAACCATCTCCACTGAACTGCACCATTAAATCAGAAAGCACCTGCTAGGTCGAAGTTATTTTCTGCTTCTTCATCACACCACCAATTTAGTAGATTTCTCATGAAGAAAACTTGCTTTCTAGAAATGGAGTTAAAATTTCAAACAGTCTTGGAAACTAACTAAATACATATTTATAGTTCATAGTAGCTTCTATAAGTTAATCATGGGCAGATAGGTACATTCCCACAAGAGAAATACTAATCTGCATACGCTTTATCTGCCGCAAAGTACAAAACCGTGTGCTGTTCAAGAAAACTGGTATCGTTAGGGAACCGAAATAAGCCATGCTAACAGTATGAGTAGCTTTAAGCTACAGAAACAGCACTTATAGGCCAGTTGAGAGAAGCATGAACACAGTACTCACCCATGCAGAGGAAGTGCCCTATCTGCACCCGGTAGTGCTGGAACGAGACACACGTCAGGAGGAAACACAAGATGTGGAAACCCACCAGCCCCAGAAGCCACCACTCAGACCAGTCCGTCTTCTGCACGCAAAAAGGAGATTAAGCTTTTGAAAAGCCCACCCAGCAGCCTCAGCCCGGCATCCACATCCCATTCCAGCCTTACCACCAGGATAGTGAGGAAGCCCGGCGGCCGGCTCACTGGCTGCTCCATAGCTGTCGCCGAAGTCTCGCGAGAAGACGTCCAACGGCCACGTTGCCCGGAAGTGATGTAGTGAGGGATTCGTCTTTGAGCCTCGGGGG
>VZTY01026375.1:95553-109410 GCA_013400935.1 Turnix velox
GGGACACCTCCCACTAGACCAGGCTGCCCAGTGCCCTGTCCAGCCTAGTCTTGAACACCTCCAGAGATGGGGCATCCACAACCTCCCTGGGCAACCTGTTCCAGTATTTCACCACCCTTACTGTAAACATCCTGTTCTTACCGTGATCAAGTAGAGTTGTTTTTAATTAAGTTAAAACTCTTGTAAGCCTAATGAGAACATGGACTAAATTTATATCTTTTGTTACTTAGGGGGTCATCATGCCAATGTTACAGTAACCCGGGCAGGAAGTCATAAAACTCAGGCATAACGAATGGAGTACTGCTTACATACGGTATCACGGCAAGATGCAGCTTGTCTGAAAGCCATCCTGCTAGACCACCCACAAGAAGCTGGTATGAGCTAAGGCCATCCTGCTAGACTGCTGGCAAGGCACCAGGCAAAGCAGTTTTGATGGACAGAACTTCAGAGGACAAACATGGGACACAGTGTGGAAGAGGAGTGCATACAGTAAAAGACCACCAGAGACTGCTGATGACCACCCTATATCTTACTATGAATGCTCACATGGGCAGAAACGGTAATAAATTCCCAGAATTGTAATGAATTTTAATAGCACATATGCCATGGTCAAATTCCAACATATATTGGCGGTAAACATACATGAAAGCACACAATTTGAGGAAATTGTCCTCTGTGCACCCAGTTCTGTAATAAAAATGCATGCTTTCTAATACAAAATTCTGCCTTGAAAACTTTCTTTAAAGGTTGATTTTTAGTATCAGTATCGCGCACCAGGCTAAGCTGTTTGTTTCACAGCTGTGCAAGGCTGGGTACACCCATCAGACCTCTTCCTGCAGTTTTTTTATACATTTTGCAACATCTATTATCATATTAGTACTTCTTACCTGCATTTGATTTATTGGTAATTTGTGTATGGGTACACATTGAAGTAATTGACAGATTCATGGTGAGAATCCTCATCATACGTGAGTATATACATATACCCTTTTAATGCTAGTCACTGACAACCTTTTCAAGGGTATGCTTTGGTAACACTGCTTTCTCAGAAAAGGGGCAAGAAGCTCAGAAGCTTTTGCTTCTGAGGTTAGGAAGCTGATGGGAGAACATTATTTGTCATGATCTGCTCAGTGGAGTCAGGCTAGTGTCAAGGTGTTTAGGATCGGTGGCCCAAAATTGGTATTTTTTTTATTTACCAATGCTCAGTGTCCAGTGTCAGCCGCTTTAGGGATGGAAGCACAGGAAAAGAGAAGTTTTTAAATGCAACTGGAAATTTCCATCAAAAAAATCCAGCTTACAGTGGTAACCTAAGTCAAGTGGAAATTGCAGTACTTTTTGACAAGCGAATAAAAACCCAATGAAAAATAAATAAGACATATAAAATGTTAAACCTCTCATAATTCCTATTTAGGAATGTAAGTCTGGAAGAACTGATCACTCTTAAAGCTCTGTCACACTTGAACAGAGATTTCAATCTCAGGCTGCTCAACCAAGCCAGGAGTCTTAATTAGATTAGCATTGTGAAGTAAACCATACTGTCATACTTCACATTCTGTTCTCATGATGTTATTTTTAATGAGTCTTTGGCTTTTTTCAAAATGTTCATAAGTGCATATGTAAATATTGCAAATACTTTTTCATTTAATCTACCATATAGTCAAATACAGGCCATGGTTGGGATCTACTCCCGTTTTATGTCACACTTCTGCAATTTAATGAGAGATACCTGAAACTGAGAATACCTGAAACTCTTTCGTTTTAGGTTTTTCAGTGGTCTTTTTGTCAACAACAATAATACCTGGAAGCCAACAAAAGGTTTTGCTTAAAGGATTGTGAAATTAAGTAGTGTAATCAGAAGTGGTAAATTCTACTACTGTTGTGTTGTCAATTTTAAGACTGAGAGAAAAAAGATGTTTTAATTCCACACTATAGATTAGGAAATCTGTAAGACCTTTAGAGAGTCTTACAGCAAATGTAATTAATGAAATGGTTTTGAAATTTTGCAAATGAGGAATCAGTTTCTCATAATTGCTCGGAAATTTACTTCAATAACATCTGGAAGAGCTGAAGAGTGAATGAAGGATATAGTAGCTGCTTTAAGAGTGGAATATGATGGTCACTGGTGAATCTGTGATGTGGACAAGCTGAGTGAATAGGAAATTAATTACTTGCTCTGGCTACAACATACTGTATTAAAAATATATAGCTTTCACTGTCAGCCATTGTAGCAGCAGGGGAAATATGCTTAAAAACAAATAGGAGGATAAAGTCAGTTATGCTGTTTGTCAGCAGGCGGCAGCAGATATGTATTACCAAACTCTTTGTATGGCATAGGCTATCTTGGATTTAATTTTAGTGGAAAATGAAATGTGAAGAAGAAGATTCTACAAGGTACCAAACATATATCTATACATACATACAGATTCTTCCAAGGGGAAAAAACTGTATTTGCCCTTTTGCAGCTTCTTCATAAGCCATTATTGCTGCATTTAGGTTTGAATTTTAGTAGTACTCTGGTAACCAGAAATATACAGTACAAATGATAAGATATAAAAGTTTTTATCTTATTGCTATAAATAATCATAGAATTATAGAATGGTCTGTGTTGGAAGTGACCTTAAAGATCATCTAGTTTCAACTCCCCTACCCTGGGCAGGTACACCTCCCACTAGTCAAGGTTGCTCAAAGCCCTATCCAGTTTGGCCTTGAACACTTCCTGGGACAGGACATGAAATGAATGTTTATTTTAGAAATTTGTGCTGACTTATTTTTGTTACTTTTACACATGTCTGGTTTAGCACTGTGCAATGTCTCTTCATGGAAAAAAAAAAATTAACACAGTTTTCTAGTCAGTACTGCAGAAGAATTATATGGGTCCAAAATGAAATTTCTATTTGTCTAGCTTATATTACGGATACAAATGCTTGATGTATTAATAATAAGATTATATATTTCAGTAAAGTGAATTTCATGCCATTTTATTTTTGATTCAGGTGTAAGGAAGAAATAAATGTATTTGGAGTAATTTCTTGATTGTGACTTCATTAATTTCATAGATAAATACAAAGAAAATTTGACTACTAATACTGCCCCAAATGCTTCAGTAGTCCTTAGATTGAGTTGAAGGAAATGATGAATCCCTAGACAGATGTGAATCTAAAAGTTCATTAAGACAAATTCAGTGAAGCAGTTAGGCTTATTGTTGAAGACCTTTTTGCATGGATATACTAGTGGAAACCCGTTGCAATCTACACAAAGTTGTTTGCTGAAGTACACAAGCCATTTCGATACTCATGATTGTGGTGAATCTCTGAGTGATGGTGGGATGAGAGTTGAGTTGAGAGTGATGTGATTTTCATGTATATTTCACATCTTTGCCATCAGGTATATAGTATGTAGGTTCTCTGTCACAAGCTTACATGAAACTGTCTCAGTTTTGTTTGGGAAGATTCAAATTCAAATTTTAATTTCTTTCAAATCTACGGTATTACTATACAAGTAGACTGAATGAAAGGGAAAAAAAATAGATTGATAAATAGAATTTTTTTCACTTTTAAAATCTGAAAAACTTTACATAGGAGAAGGTCTAAAACTGGACATTTATCTTAAGCTTAAGCAGTTGAAAAAGCAAGCTGACTGGGGAAAAAACTGTATTTAAGATAAGGAATACTGAACTTGTGTGCTATATTTTGTTCCTTGTGGTAGCTGTTGCAGGTGTCCTGCAACAGATGTTATGGTACTGTACTTAACACCACTTGGAAGTGCCTTTTGTACTTTCTGTTGAGGGAAATGCAATTCGAGTTCTCTATGAGAATGGTGAAGAACTTTCGTTTTTGAAGTTCCCTTAAAGCATGGGAAGTACTTAATTTTTACTAATTTTTTTGATGAATCATCAAATTAACAAGTAGTTTGATAACTTTTAATATTCTTGCTTCATTACCTCTGTTCAAAACCTCCTAAGAGGTTTGTTTTTGCGTTACTGCATTTTCAGTTTCTACCATAAAGCTAAACCACTTTTCAATATCAGAGCCGTATTTAAAATATCTTTTAAAAACTAAGCATAAATATCTGCTGTCCTTGTCTTGAGCAAATCATGCCCTACACTCTTTTTTTCTTTGCATCTGATTTATTACATGTTCTGACTTGGCAGGATTGTGTTTATGAGGGATGGGATTATCTTGAAATTTCAAATTTTTTCAAATTTTCATGCCTGAAATAGTTTACATGTTGATATACAGCCACCCAGTCACTGAGGGTCTTCCTGGCAGTTGGCGAGGCTCACATTTCTCTTTGGGTGTTCCTGAACATGATCTCTAGGCAGAGATCTCTGAATTCTGAACAAGGAATTCTTAAAATATTTTGTTTTCACACACAGAATCACAGAATAGCAGGGATTGGAGGGAACCTCAAGAGATTGTCTAGTCCAATCCCCCTATTGGAGTGGGAACACCCAGACCAGGTCACACAGGAAGGTGTCCAGGTGGGTTTTGAATGTTTCCAGAGAGGGAGACTCCGCAACCTTTCTGGGAGGCCCTGACTTCTTGTCTGCACCATACAGATGTGTTGGCCCATTGTTTCTTGTTTTTTCCTGTGAACTGTTCCTTGCAGTCAGAATATGTGACTGCAGCCTTGCCAGATGACAGCTTTCAATGAGTTATGACCAGATCAAGCCCCTAGGTGCAGAAGTTCACCAGTGTCAGCAACTGTAACCTTGATACACAAGCAGTGTAGCAGAGAATCCCTGCACCATTATAGTTCCAAACCCTTATCTCAAGTGACAGAAATGTAGCAAATTCTACAAAACTTTTGTTTATGGCTTCATGTGGGCTTCATCTTACCAGCTGGATCTAGGCAGATGTAGTGCAGATCTTTGTGTGAGCGAGTGGTTTTATACAGAATACACTCAATGACAGGGTTGGGAGGCTTTCATTTTTTTGTTTTAATTCTTCTTTTTGACACTGCAGAGTGGTGGATGGCTGCCTTTACCAGACAGGATGAATGAGCTGCTGCTTCCTGATAGTTCTCCAGTCAGCCATAGGATGCTTCATACTAAGGGCATGATCTGAGTTGTCAGCAGCATAGTATGTGCAGATACCCAATAATGATGGTCTGTTTTTCTCACTGAGGGAGACCCATTGTTCCAGACACATGGTACCAGAACTGTTTTTTCACCTTGTTTCTTCCAAGTTCTATCTGCTCTCTCCCCTTTCTGTATTCCCTACTTCCCACCTCTTTCTTCATCAGCTGATGAACATAAATATGTATCTGGCAGTGTACTGGACTCTGGTCTGCCACACAAGGAATGTGAGCATCCTGAACTAGATCAGGATCTTTCTTGGGAAACTACAACTGGAGATCCCCTCCTGCGGCTTCCCCTCCAGTTTTTACTTTCCATATCCAAGCCTTTCTATGACCTGCTTGTACCATAACCACCACTGAGAGATAGTAAGATAGTAGCCATTTGTTTTGCTTTTTCTAAAAGTAATTATTCCCTGCAGTGCCTTTTGATGGCATACTGGGAAATACAGAAATTAAAAAGAAAAAATACAGCAGAGAATGGACAATGACAAAATATGATAACACCTGGGGTTCCACTGAAAAGCTATTCCAGAGCCTGCATTATCAATTATAGGACAATGCTTCTCTGTGTGCTTGACCCCCCAGCACCTTTAACATTCCCCCTTTTCCATTCTTCCTTTTCACTGTGTTTTCTATGGAGTCGAATTAAATTGTACCCTGCTTGACAGCACTATCTATGGTTTCAGAACAGACAGTCCTAGTGCATTGCCAGGAGTATAGGTAATGCAGTCAGATAAGGAGAGAAACTGATCCACTGTTGCCCTAATGGAAACAAACTAAATGTATGATGTTATGGAAATATCTGCTCTGACTTTCTTTCCCCATATTCTTAAGTCTGCTACAATGAAACATGGATTCATTGTGTCATTAGCTGTTGCTAGAGGAAATATGCAGGCAGAGATCTTTTCTTTAAAGATTCGGTCTAGGCTTTTCAACATGAGCAATAAATAGGCAATCCTCCAGAGGTCATGAACCACAGGAATCTCCTATGTCCTGGGAAAGTCAGAGTCAAAATTAGAGCTCTAACATTACCAAATCTCTTCTGTTGCAGTAACTCCCATGCTGAGAGGGTTGTTCTCACTGAGGATGAGTGGTTATATTGCTTTTTCCAAAGCCTTTGAATACCTCTCAAGAGGATCCTCTGGTCTCTTCCAGGCCTCAGGGACTACAGGTTGAGTAGTACAATAGCCTTCTTTTCCTTCTCTCAGACAAAATTTTTCAGCTCTCTGTAACAGGGAGGGATTTGCCTGGGTTTATCAGAGATTTAGTTTCTCTTCCTGTTTTTCAAATGTTGGCTTCATTTTTTTCTTTTAACTTGATACACTTCAAAAGTAGGATGAGACTATACAGATCAGCTTCCTTGTGACCTTGGCAGACTGCCACTAGGTACTCAACTTCCAAGTAAAACTTTTGATCCTTTCCCTGACCAAATTCACCAGAGTAACAATATCTTGACAGAATCAAGATGATGCCCTTGGTCAGGTTCTCCTGAGCTGAAGAAGTAATGATGGTATAGGATGAATTACACTGATGATATAAATACTGTGTTAAAGTTGTGCTCTTTGACAACAGAAAGACCGGGGCCTGTCAGCTAGCAGTTACTGTGGTGATCCCAGCAAGATGATGTTCTGGCTTCTTTTTTTTTTTTTGAGAGTACCAGAAACTGTGGCTGATCTCCAGTTACCCAGTTACCTCTTTAATCCTTTTGCATTTCCTTCAACCTCAGTGCATGGATGAGACATATAAATCTTTCCATAACTGTTGTTTGCATGGACTTCTGAGCTGCTGAATTTTTGCTTTAGAGGCACTGTGGATTGCATCACGGTGTTATTTTTTTTTGCTTACTTCAGGAGAGAAACCTCATTGTGTGAACAGGCTGTCTGTGTGCAAAGCACCTTGTAATTCTGAGTGCAGACTAACAGCCTGTTCATACCTGGGTGAAATGATGCTGCTCACTAAACCACTAATGTAGATGTTCCTTAACTGTTCAGATTGAGTGTGTTATTCTCAATTATTTAAAATTATATAAGGATATGGATGTTTACTGAACCGTAAGCTAGAAAATCAGATACAAAAGGCAGTCTGAGAAGAAGGTCTAATTCAGAATATTTGTTACCTGGAGAAATCTTTAGAGTTTCCTTCCATGGGCACATTCAGAGTGATATTTATTTCAGTTTGTTTCTGTTTAAATTGAGGGAATTAAATACTTCTCTGTGCATTTCATGGTTTATTTTATTTGATTGGTTCAGCATATAAAGGAAAAATAAAAAATCAAAATAGTGGCTTTGGTATCTGTTAGCTACTGAATATTGCTATTTGGAATATTTTTGAGAGCTTGTCTCTTATTTCTATTTATTTTGATTTTGTGCTGTTAGCAGGCTAAAGTTGTTACAGGAGAGCTTTTCTTGTATGAGCTATTACTGAACTGGTAGAACAGTATGATGTGCTTGTCAGTGTCCAGTGGCAGATTCCTAGGAAAGACTAAAGAGGAGGATGATCAGATAGTCATACTGTCCATCAAATTCTTACGTCTCTTACGTCTCTATGCTTTTGCATGTTGAGTGCTGAGAGAAATTTTCTGTTATTGAGAGATGAACTTGAGTTGCTAAAGACTCAGTGTAAAACATTAACCAGTTCCTGGTGAACACTAGAAACAGTTCTAAAGAACATTATCATGAAAATACATATGCAGTAAAACTGGCATCATTCAGCTAGTTGTGAGGCTGAACATACTTAAGAGCACAGCGGAAGGTGAGAAAAAGAAACTGGCACTCGTTTTCTAGAATTCTGGGAAGTAAGAACAGTAGGTGGCACTCCTACTTTGTTTTTCCTTGGTAAGTTTCTTTTCCATGAACTGTGTTCACTAAACAGATTTTGAGATGCCCGCGGATGAAGGAAGTTTTATGCTATAGATCCTCATCCTAATAAAAAGCCCAGAATACCTATCAAATTTGTGGAACAGTACCTAAGCTTCCCGCAGGTGTTCATAATTGCCCTTTTAGTGCCTACTGCTAAACGTATTCTGTGGGCTAAAAGACCCTGCAGACTTCTGTAGGATCCTACTTGTCATTCAGTGAAAGACACAGGCAGAGATCTTTTTGCTGAAAGGTTGGAAATGCAAGAAAATTTCACCATTAAGACTTAAAGAATTGTGTTGCCTCTCTGTGGAAACATTGAAAACTGTTAATGTTTTCTTCTGAGTGTCTGCTGGAAGCGAACACTACTTCAGATATGCTTCAAGATACTGTGCTTTGTAAGTATGACAAACCGGATGTGCTTTGGTTCAGTTACAATGTGTCCTGTGGCTGGTGCTGCTACTACCGTGGCAGAGAAGTTTGCATTCGGGCAATGGAAGAGCTGATAAAGAAGAGGGCAGCAGCCAAAGTGATTTTGAACTTTCCAGTCATGCCATTCACACAAAGCTTGAGTTCCCACTGTGTAATGGTTTTCTCAAACAGAGTTTCTTTCTGGTGTACTTGGTCACTGTTGTAAGCTAAGTACATTTATTACTCTTATCTAATTTGAGACATTGTCAAGAGACTGGCTGTACCTAGGGCATGTTGAAGTATTTAGGTTGCAAAAAGTAGACAGTGTCAAATTGAGAGCTGTGGGATTTAGATGGTAAAAGATGCATTCTGTTGAAACAGAGGAATTCAGCAAGAAATATGCAGACAAGGGAATTATGTCAGGCTTCTAATTGCTTGAAGACTCTGCCGTGATGTACCTTAAAATGTGGACCCTAGTGTCTTTATTGAATCATAGAATCATAGAATAGTTTGGGTTGGAAGGGACCTTAAAGATCATCGAGTTCCAACCCCCCTGCCATAGGCAGGGACACCTCCCACTAGACCAGGCCGCCCAGTGCCCTGTCCAGCCTGGTCTTGAACACCTCCAGAGAGGGGGCATCCACAACCTCCCTGGGCAACCTGTTCCAGTGCTTCACCACCCTCACTGTAAAGAATTTCTTCCTTATGTCTAGTCTAAATCTATCCCCCTCTAATTTATATCCATTGTTTCTAGTCCTCCCATCCGATATTATGTTAAAAATTCCTTCCCCTGCCTTTCTGTAGGACCCCCTCAGGTACTGATAAGTTACTATGAGGTCCTCTCTGAGCCTTCTCTTCTCCAGGCTGAACAACCCCAACTCCTTCAGCCTGTCCTCATAGGGCAGTTGCTCCAACCCTTTGACCATCTTCGTGGCCCTTCTTTGGACCCTCTCCAATAGCTCATTGAGACTGACTCTGGAGCCTCATCTAGCTGCACAGAAGTGCGCAATATCCATCTCCTGGAAAACACTGTCATTAGCGATGCCCTGCTTGAAAATTCCTCTGTCATGAGCAGTGAAGATCTGCTTTATTTATAAGCACCAAAGACAAAAAGAAAGTTCCTGCTTATAGGTATTAAAAAATTTGACATATTTAGGAGTTTTAATTAACACTTACATGGACAAAAATAGAAACATAGAATACAATTGGTGGAACTTATCTTAATGTTATTAATTGAATATGGGTGATAGTGTTTTCAGCTCTTCACAGAACCTGGCAGTGATGTGTACACAAAATACCACAGTAAATCTAGGAGAAAAATAAGATAAACTGTGGTTCCATTACATTGACATCAGCTGTAATTAATCTTAATGGTAACTTGTATATCTTGCAGAAGATGCAAAGCTGAAACATTTTCTTTTCTTAAATATACCAAGCACAACATGAAATTCTAGTGTTTAAAACGAGATGTAGTCAAGATATTTACTGCATGTACAACACATGAAAATTAAATAATATTTAGTAACTAATATTAGAGGAAGTCCTATCAAAGGAAAAAGTTAGAAATGGTAACTTGAATTTCAATGTCAGAAAATAAGAATTATTGACATACTACATTGATTCTTTTAAAAATCTGTATGTGAACTTGATGCTCTCCGCTATCAAAAAAACTTGAGAGACAAGTATTTGTTGATGGAATTCTTGCAGATATTTGCTGGAAATAAGAGTATTAACTTAGGCTATTCTAATAAGAGTTTTGACTTGAAGGCAATTCATTGTTATGGGAATCGTCCATAAGATGGGAATTTCTTAGAGTGCTCTTTTGAGAAATGCGCTGCTTAAACAGTGCAAGAGTTAGGAATTAGATGACTTGCAAGACTCCTAAACTCTTAGATGCTTTTCTATAGACTAAATTTTTGTAAACAGATAAGTTTGCCATGCTAAAATGCTCCTGTTATGTGCTGTATCAATATACACCATCCCTCATCCTCTGTGTGAGGACTGCCTCCATTCTTATTTCTTCCAGTTTCTTTCCTAGAGCACATAGGAAGTGATTTAATTCTGAGCAAAAGGAGCAGGAACATAGAGAATGGTGTGGCAATGTATGGGAAAAAATGGTTATCAGCACAAACTTTTCATTGAGTGCTTTGAGTGGTTTGGCTGTTGTTCTATGTGACTTATCAAATACAGGCAAGGCTAATTTCATAATATAAAGAATCTCAAATGCAACCCTAAGGGAAATTCTGTGCCATGAAACAGACTTTATTGAGGAGATGATTTTGGAGGGATTGTGCTTGTGTGCAGTGTGTGAAGAGCTGCCTAGTGTGTCATGTAAAGAGTTTGTTCATGCAGCTGAAAACATTAGCCATAATTTTGCATGAGATATGGCCTATTTTAGGTTTTCTCAAGAGCTCTTTCTTTGCAGTGGGCTTATTTAGAGAAGCAGCTAGACTGGCTTGAGGAATTCCAAACGGAGTAAGTTACAGGAGATAACAGAGGACAAAGTTGTGAGTGTGGAATGTAGACATGGTAAGGTGACATTTTTTCTGGTGGATTAATGTAATACTACCTGCAAAATCATGACGGTGACCTTGCATTTCAGGAATAAAAGAATTTATGTATTTTCAAAATGCTCTTTAAGGATTCCATCCCCAATTCTATTTTTTTTAGGAAATTCATTTTTCAGCATGTCCACATATTTATTTAGCAGTGTTCAGACCACCAATGTTGGATATTGCAATCTGTTGTGATACTGGATGGGACGGGAACTAAGCTTACAGTTCCTGAGTTCTTATTTGGTTGAGACAAGAGACAATCCATGCTACAAATTGCTCTGATAATAATATGTTTCTCTCATGTGTGAGGCACCTTCATGTGTACCTAAGAAATCTGGCAAAACTGAATGTGCCAAGGAAAGCTGTACAGCTGGTATGATATTGTCCTTTGAACTGCAGACTGAAAAACTTATGAAAAATGGAAGCTCATTGCCAAGGGCAAGGAGATATTAAACAAGCAGGAGGAGAGGAGTTAATGTGGATGTAGGATAAAGACACTACTATAGATGATTAGGCAAATGTTGATTAAAAAAAAGTGATATTGCAATCCTTGGTTAAGTTTATAAATTGTCCTTTATCATAGAATCATAGAATAGTTTGGGTTGGATGGCACCTTAAAGAACATCTAGTTCCAACCCCACTGACATAGGGAGGGACACCTCCCACTAGATCAGGTTGCTCAGTGTCTTGTCCAGACTGGCCTTGTCCAGCCCCTTCCAGAGATGGGGCATCCACAATCTCTCTGTGCAGTCTCTTCCATTGTTTTCCCACTCTCACTGCTGGCTTTTGTTGCCTTGCTGTGTCTTTATTGTAGAAAAGCTAGCTAGGAAAGAGGACGGGAGCTGGCTGTGATTCCTTTCACCCCAGTTTTAGATTGATAGTGAATTTACAAGCATGAGGCTTTCACTATCTGCTACTTCTTGGAGTGGCTGAGTGTTGGCAAAAGCTTATCTCCCTGTCTTGTCTGTGAAAGCATGGTTGGCCCAGAATGTGTTTTCTGTGTTCTTGCAGCAACGTGGCCTGTGTGTTCTGTGGTGAAGTGTTCCTGTTGTGTGTGTGCATGTGTGTGCATGTAGCAGTGTGAGGGGACAGAGGGTGGTGTTGATTTTGATTGGCTTCATGTGACCTGTAAATGCATGTGCCAATGAGGAAGTCTCTCACTAATGCTTCCTTACCATGTGTACATCTGGGAAGCAAGTAAATGTCTCCAGAAATATTCTCTGAGGTGATCATAAGGCCAATAGGCAACACTACCAGACATCTTCCCTGAAGTAGCATTCTACCTCTGGCTACAACTATAAATTCTGGATTGTCAAGCTGCTTGCAGAAAAATGAGTAAATAGGCATCTACATGATTCCTAGTTGATGAGTCATAGATGTTCTTGCTATTCTTGGTGGCAGACAGAGCATTCTGGTTGTGTTCTGCACCATTCCACTGTGTTGTCCCTTTGCAGTGTGAAGAAAGAGGGGCTTCTATATGTGTATTGTCAGCTCTTTCCAAGTGTTCACTGCCTGTGCTGCTCACTAGCTGCCACTGATACCTTCCTTACCACTTCTTATTGTGTGTTCTCTGTGTGGAGTTCTACGTGGTGAAAAGATGTTCTTTTGGCACCAAAACATGATTGGACCTCTAGGAACAGAAGGCTGGAGCAAGCCGCTTACAGTATAAGGCATTGTTGAATACTCGCAGTTGGTCAGCTATACAACAGACTCAGCTTTTACTGAAGTACCTTATACAATTTTTTTTTCCTTCCCTGATACAGTGACTACTGCGATTTCATCACTTTGCTCTCCCAACAGAACTTAACAAGTGCAGTTTCAACTGTGTGGGTCTTGGAAGTCTCTTGGCATCTGGATAATGGAACTGAGATGCCACTGCTTGCCTGGCAACATACTGTTGTATGACCTGTAAAAGCTGAACAAGTTGGGTTTTGCCTGAATTCTTCTGCCCTATCTGGAGTTTGATTTTAGGTTGCTTAGCTAAAACAACAATAGTTTAACAACCAGGTAACTATAATGTAACTTGTTTAGCTTAGCTAGCATTCTGCTCTTGTCTAGTAGAATAATTTGAAGTGCTTGTGCAAATAATGGGTAGCAATACGAAGAAGCTGTTCAGTGTACAGATGTCTGTGACCCTAGAATAGTAAAGCAGTGAAATGGAGTACAAATGAAAGATGAGTTCTTGAAAGTAAAAAAGACCAGGAAGATACCAGGGACTGTAAACAAATCACCAGTGGCTGCTTATTGGTCATTAAAGTAATGCAGCCTTGGAAGCTCAGTAAAGCAGAGCAAACAAAAAATACCAGCATATGTAAAGCAGTGTATATTGTACATTCAAGAAAAGTTCTTGAATTTTGGACTATAAAGAAAAGCAAGCAGGTAATGAATGTTAACATTAAAAAGTAATGGTCAAAGACTGAAGTGAGGAGAAAAACCCTGACACAGAAAAAACTAATGTATGATTCTATTGTATTATTTGATTCAATCATTGTTAAATAGCTACTTAGATTCATACTCTTGAGCAGTCTTGGAACTGGAGGTCATAATTTAGCTCACAATTCCTACATCTTTCCCAGTCACTTGTGTGTTCTATATATACTGTTCTGCATGGTGGAAAACTGTTTCTTCTGCAGCCAAAACATGGTTTGGCCTTTGGAAACAGTATAAGGCATAGTTTCCAATCACAGCTACAATGATACAGAATGTGTCAATGCACCAGCATAAGGTTATTAAACAGTCTTCCATATATACAGTACAGTACCTTACAGTTTCAAAAAAAAAAAAGAGGATTTTCCCCTTAGGATGCTTTTTTTGAAGTCCATATCCTGCCAACTGTTTATTTTTCCTGTGCTAAGATCAGACATCCCTCTTTAAGACTTCTAAGCTGCTTGCTGCTCCTCATTAAGCTAAGTAATTGTGGTCAGTCAGCATGGCATGATAGATGCACTGGTACGAGC
>VZTY01026376.1:7625-68315 GCA_013400935.1 Turnix velox
GACAACATTCTCTGCAAAGCAGTACTTTTCCATAGCCACTTTATAGTCATTCAGGATCATCATATTACTGCATGGAATGTGAAGAGGTAAAATAATCACTCTCCTAAGATAAAACAAAAGGGAATAGAGAATTTTGCTAGTTACATTTAGTTTTTCCTCTTTGCTTGATACTGCTATTCCTGTTAAGTTTTTTCCTGGAAAATGTCAAATAGGTTGCCTGAATATCTGCTGCATTTTCAAGAGAGCTCCACATACACTAAGTGCTCTTGAAAATCTAGGCCTATGTATGAATTCTGAAATTTAGTGGTGACCAGCTCACACACCTTTAGTCAGTTATGAAGAGAACACTCTGGGTTGTATCTAAAAATCACAATGTAGTGTGCATGTGCCAGTTTTCCAAAGTACAGAATTGATATTTGCCAAACATTTTGTTTCAGATGTTAGATATGGCCTAGGGACAAGATAAAAACCTAGGTAATAGATGATCTCTTCAGTGACTGCTGGGAAATGAGAGACATTTTATGGCAACAGCTATAGCTCCGCCAATACACTTTAATCCTACTGACCTGATATACTGTCACTTTGAAGCAAACCAAAGAGGCTAACAGAGCACCAAGGATCAAATTTCTTGCTGTTCTGCACCTTGTATCTTCATTTACCATTGCCAAAGGAGGAAAAAAATCAGCTGCTCATCTGATTGTAATGTATACCCACTTAACAACAAGATGAAGGATGACACAAGCAGGAAGATAATGGGAAATATATTCATACGGTTTTATGTTTGTACTGTTATGCATTGGAGTTTTTGAGCATTCATGTTTTTCTCTTTGAGCAAATGATGCTTAGGAAAAATACTATGTACAGCATAAAGGAAAGCAATCCATTATTTAACAATTCTGTGTTGGTATTTTCTGACTCTTGTTTGCAAAAACATGCCAGGCATTGGGAAACTAAATAATTTTGGGTGGATATCCTGTCCCCATATACACACGCAATAGAAAAAAATGGAAATCTTTCTCTGCTACCATTATTGGTAAAAATCAATAAATGGGATTTTTGGTGATGTGGAAAGGCAATGTGGCTGAAAACTAAGCTATGTTGTGAACAGTGAAGTAACAAAGTTTTATAACATATGGTAGTCATTAAATTAATAGAGAAACAATGTTATTGACACCACTAGATCCTTTTCCTTACTTTTTGTGAGGAACACATACATTAAGTGCTTATGAAAGGAAAATCTTTCTCTGTTTCTATAACAAATAACAACTCACAATTTTGCTTATACGTTAGCTGCTAGAAAACAATATCACCATTTCAACTTCTGCAAATTTGAATTATTGTATGGCATCCCTGCATGGGTACACAAAACAGCATATGACAGATAAATAAGTGTCACACAGGATTTGTGCAGTCTATTGGTAATTTTTTTCAAGGTACTGCAGTGTATTTCTCTCGTAGCTGTGAGTCAGAGCATAAACCAGGTTGTAAGACACTATTTGAATGTGTTCTGTATTTCTGAGGGTTTTTGTGGTTTGCACATAAGGGTTTTGCTGCCTGTGTGTTCACACAGCAGGCAGAGGAATCCTGAAAAAGAGCTGACTTTATTCGAATAAAGAGAGAGTCCACTGAGACATTCCTCAGGGGGGGTCTCTCAAATTGCTGGAGAGTATAGCCTACTTTTATCCCCAGTTTTCCTGGCCACTCAAGTCCCTGTCTGTCTCATCACTGGTTTAGGGGCTTACAGGCTCCCTAGCATGCCTAAGACATATCAAAGCCTAACTCTCCTCTTGAAGTCAGGTCCACAGCTTCTAGACACATCTACTTGTCATGACTCTCTGAGCACCTTCTAACTTCACTTTTTGCCAAGTCATTGTTTGTAGAGACACCAATGTCCTTACCTTATCAGGACTATCTCTGACTCGGTACACTAAGTGCCCTTGTATTCCAAGTGGACTCTTAGTTACTGGGAGATGAGACAAATTTTCAAAATTCTGTGCACAGCTTTGTGAACACCTGTGCTTCCTGCTCTCTGGGGGAAGTTTGTTTGGGCATAATCAGGTCTGCAAGCAGAAATATGAATGTATAAAGCTACTGTTTGCTGGGCAGCACACTCCAGTGGCTGCAAGGCTCTAAGCAGCTATCTGGGCTGAACACCAATGTTGTAATCATCCCTTGATGGATGAAGGATAGGCTGCTGCTCAGCACTGACAAGCTGGTTACACCAGTGACTGAACCAATGGACAGCTTAACCTGACAATCCTACAGCTCTTGACTCTGGATCATAGAAAAAAAAAAAAAAGTTAAACCCAATAAGCAGTGTTATTGACCAGGCATTTCTTTATTGCAGCGCTGGGCAACACAGGGGATAGCTCCTCCATACCTGGGCACACAGGTCCCAGAATCCTCAGCATTTATCACAAGATACATACAAATTCATGAAACTCTTGTCTATGCTAATACAGATTCTCGCTTTCTATGTTGATTTGGGTCTGCCCTCTTGTGAAATTTCACTTAGTCCTGAAGAAATGGGTCAGTGGTCGTTTGGGGGTTGCAACGCCATCTTGTGTTGAAGCATGTAGTTCAACCTCGGGGTTGAACTTTTCAACTTTGGGGATGATTCTGCTGATACCTCAAGTTTTTGTGGTCCTGGATTAAGAGGCACAACTGCAACATCTTATTATCTTATTTATCCTTGATTAGGAGCTGGGCCTTGGTATTCTGCCTTGTCTTTGTGTTTTGTCTTTGTGTTTTGTCTTTGTCCTGTCTTATCTTGTTAAAAGTCAGCAGACCCCATCAGGACTTCCTGACCAAGCTGCATTCCAAAGTTTTCAAATTCTCCCACCCCCATTCAACTCACTACTCTTTGTTTTTGGCACACCTTCTTCCTGCAGGGACTTCTTGAGTCCCTGAGCAGCCAATGACTCAGTCTCAACATCTTACTTCTCAGTGGGCTTCACTGCAGTTCTTTCACAACTTACAAATTTTCTGAAAGATCTTCACCTGCCTCCCAGCTGTGGGATAAAGTGTAGGGCTGGACAAGCAGGGGATTGTGCCCCAGAAGGCAGGGGAGGCTTATAGCAGGTATCAGCAGGGGACATGAGACCCAGAGTGGTTTTGCTCATACTGTTTGTTGTGTGCTGTTGATGATTTTGTAAGTATGGAGGGTTGGAAGACACAGTCCACTCCATCCCAGCTCAGTAACATTCAGGCAAGATCCCATCTCCATATTCACACCAGCACCCAGTGGGGCAGAGAGGTCAGAGACGTTGCCACTTACCTAGGTTATTTCAAAGGGAAGAAAAGATCAGTTGCAATTCAGGTGTTTGTTGTTATAATGTTCTCAGATACTACAATTAGCTCCACAAAGTGACCTTTACAAGTTGGTGACACTGCAGAGGCCAGCCTTCACAGGCTTCTTGTGTCCAGATAGGTGGTTAATACAGCACTTCCTAGATTCAAGCATTTCCAAGCTAGAGACAATATTAACCCTCGTGCTTTCATATTGCATGAGAATTAAAACATAATACATGTTTAGAAGTAAGTAAGCCTCCATAATTTCCCCCCAAAATGAAACAATATGAATCATCCTGCCAAAAATCTCTGTGTTTTTTATCTTTCCCTTCTTCAGAAAGTTTTCTTTTCACTCTGTGAAAATCACAAAAACTTAAACCTTCGAGAATGCTGGTACAACTTCCCTCCTCACAGCCAGTATTTCCCTTCTGTACTGAAGTGAGAGAATTCTAGGGAGTGAACTTCAAGTGTGAATATTAAGTGATGTAAGTGATAATATTAAGTGATAGAGGAAAAAATCAAGTTATTATCGAACAAACACCGAGGTATGTGAACCTTTTGCCGAGGTTTATAATGGTGTCTCGTCCATCAGATAATATTAAGTGATAGAGGAAAAAATCAAGATGTAGTTTTCTTAAATGAACTAGAATGGTTCCATTGTTTGAACTGTATTCACCTCTTTATTATGCTTGGTGGCTAGAATATCCATGGTGTAATGTCTCCTTAATCATTGCTTCAAGTAACAAATATTCCAGTGTGGAGTGGAAATAAAATATGTGAAATGGATGATTTTGAGGTCACAATTGTTGAATAGCAGGAATGATGGAAAGAAGGTACAGACCTCTTATCTAACATTACAGATAAATGAATATTAAAACACAGTGATGATTGTGTCTCAAATTTTGAATAATGAGATTCAGCCTGTGTATTCCTAGCAACACATGCTCTCTAAGCTCCTATTATGAACGACCTTTAAAACACAGTATTTGTTGCCAAGAAGCACAATATTAACTAGCTTTTCACAGATTTAGAACAGTGTTTGTTCTGCAGAGATTCCAAATTTTATGTCTTTTTAAACCTCTACTCACAGCTCCCTCCGGACTCCCTCTGCCCGCCCTCCAACTCCTCCCTCTCATTCAGGACTGTAAGAATAACCAGGAAGTAGAATGAGAAGAGGTCTGTGCTAATGATTAAGCAATTATCTGCAGAAAAAAAGGCTATGCAAAACATTACTGCTAGGTACTGCAGCAGGTATGGCTTTAAGGATTGGGTGTTTTTTTTTTGCCATGAGCATCATTCGGCTTTTACATCATTCAGCCCAGTGAAATGTGACATTCAGGGGCAGCTGCGTCTCTTCCTTCACCTCCCACCCTCTCACAAGCACCAGCCGCCTCCCCGGTGTGAAATCCCAATCTTATTTCACAAAAAGTCAGAAGAAAGAGGAAAGGAGGTCGAGGAGGGGGAAGAGAGCTATTTGAATTTTCCTTACATAGTTCAGACTGCATGTATGGTAAGTGACAAATGACTTGATCACCTCCTTGCTAAGACTTCATTTAAACTGAAGAGGTGATATTAAGAAATGAATTTGCTATCTAAATTTTGCAAAAGTTCTTGCAAATATGAAACGAAGAGGAGATACTAACAAATTTGTTATAATTGAGACGGATGAAGGTGATTGCAGTGAAACAGGCGGAGGTGTAGTCAGTGATAAGGACAGGCGTTTCTTTACAAACAATGTGAATGGCGGGAGTGTCCTTGCAAGCAGGGGTTGAATGAGTATTACTGGACCTGCAGTGTCCTTATGAACATAGGTCCAGGTAACAACTGTTATGAGGGGCAAGGTGGCCAGGCACACGGAGAGCAGCTGAGTTCAGATAATTATGCTGATCGGACAGAATGATTGGAATATCAGAAGAAAACAAAGACATTGGTGGGATAGCGTCATTTACAAGAATCTCAGTTCTCAGTCTGTGGCCATAGATACTATGCCTGTTGCTGAACACGACACACAAATGGTTTGTAAAAATTATTTCCTGTGTATCCCCAAGGCTACTGAGTAATTTTATTAGAGATCCTACGGCTTCAAAACCCTGTTTCTGCTCGTTCCCCATTTAAAATAAAACAGAACGATTAAATGAAGTAAAAATAAATATAGTTCCATTTAAAGCAGCGGTTTCTTTTCTTTAATACTACAAAGTTCCAGACATTTTAAACAACTGGGTTTCAGTTTCCATGCTCATTCACATGAGCATTCCTACTGATTTTTTTACATTACTCATACTACAAATAATCTATATTGAGAGGATTTTTGAACAAAGCTATAGCATTTATGCTCATTTTCAACTATATAATTTCCTTTCTTCCTCAAAATTTTTACTTAAAATAGAAACAAATTTCAGATTTTTTTTCACCTCCTTTCCAACACTTTTCCTTCACCTGCCCTGAAGAGTACTGTGAACTTCTGTGGATTTGTCTGGAATTAATTGCATGTATTATATCAGACACAATTTCTGCACTGGATAAAGTCCTCTAGCTAGGATACTAATATTTTTAAACCACATTTATGTATCCAGAGCTAGTATTCCATGAATTACAAAACTCCAGTTGGACACAAACACTTGTGTTGTATATGAAAAAATGGAGGTCAATCACAGAAACAAAGTTAAACCCAATAAGCCTTGTTATTGTGCAGGCATTTCTTTATTGCAGCACTGGGCAGCACGGGGGATAGCTCCTCCATACATGCACACCCAGGTCCTGACATTGTCAGTATTTATCAGCAGATACATGTGTATTCATGAAACTTTTATCTATGCTAATACAGGTTCTCACTTTGTATGCTAATTTGGATGTGCCCTCTTGCGCAGTCTCAGTCCTGAAGAAATTGATTGGTGGCTGCCTTGGCGTCGTATCGTCATCTTTTGTTGAAGCACGTTGTTCATCTTCCTAAGGGTTGAACTTTTTACCTTTGAGTGATTCTGCTTACACTTCAAGTTTCTATGGTCCATAATTAGGGGGTACAGCTGCAGCACCCTGTTATCTCATTTTGCAGCCTGGCCTGTGCATTAAGTTCAATTTTATTTTTGTTTAAAAGTCAGCAGATCCTATCCAGGGTATCCCAAGCCTCAGTCCAGAGTTTTCATTTTCTTCACTCCTCACCACCCCCAATTAATCAGTAAAGGTAAAATTAAAGAAAAAAAATCTAACAACCTTTCTCAATCTCTACACTTGCTTTTATTCAGGTGGTGGCCAAATGGAAAAAAATTATACAAGATTAATGATTTGGTTTTTTGAATTATTTTAGAATGGCTGTAGAAATAACAGGAACATTTATCCATGTTCACAAAGAGTGTACTTTATTACTGATTTTTTTCCAGACCTTCTTTAGCTACTGGCATGTGGAGACTAAGAAAATGTAAAATAAATTCATAATATTTATTACACCAACAGCTACAACTTCTACATTCTTTTAGCATACATATTCTACTGAATGAATTCTTTCTTCAGTTTGGTTGTTAATTTGAATTTGTGTTGTTGTTTTGAAACCTCACATATTCCCATTCTATCAGCATCAACTCAGATTAATACTACAAAACCTTAGATACACTGTGCAGAGATCCATACTTGAAAAATTAATCAAGAAAAGAGTTTTTGGTATTTTGAACAGACAATAGCTGAATGTACCTGGTATTTACATATCTGAAATGATGCACCAAAGGATAAAGTAATGAAATTGGCTAGCCAGAATGTCTCAAGATTAACAGCACTGAAAAAAAATGCAAAAAATTTAAAAGAAAAAAAAGAAAACAACCAAACAAGAAAAAAGCAGTAGAATTAATATTTTCCTAAAGATGGGTCCATCACACGAGGTCAGAGGTAATGTCAGAGGCCAGTGCTGTGACAAGCAAGGACCAGGCAGTATGGGCAATGAGAGCAGAGGCAGACTGCGCAGGTGAAGGTATAATGTCTGGGCACTCTCAGGACAAGCTGGGACCTCAGCAGCCTGGTGCCTACAGGGACACCTTGGCCAGATGACATAAAATAGCAAACAGAAAATACTTGGGGAAGTTTTTATTTTACTTTTTTTTTTTCCTCTGATTTTAACTCCACGGTCCCAAGCCTATGGACAATTCTTTCTTTGCACCAGGAGGGACCTCTTGGATTGATGTTCTTGAATCTCCCCTTTACATATCATTAATCAGCTTATTTCTTTCTCTCAACTTCCAGAAGTAGAAAACTTGCTTGACAGAAAGAATTAAGGTGCTCAAGTGACTTTGTTATTCAAAGAAAGTGTTACAGACTTATGATCTTGACATTGAGAACAATTAACATAGGCAGCATTGGATTTTCCCTCAATATTAATTTAAAAAATGCTTTTAATAGAAAGCATATCTGAAAGAAGGAAAACATTATTAAAGGATAATGTCCTGTGTGACAGAGATTCATCACAATTTCTTTACATTATCTGCCCATTATACATTATCAATCACTGTAATGTTTGAATACTTTATAACCCTCATGGTTTGAGAATTGACAGGATGAGTGCATTTGCTCTTGGGTTTGCTATTTCATATTTCTGCCTATCATTTGCATGTCTATTTTCTTTTTATTTGCTCCTGTCAGTTCTTTACACAGGAAACAAGTCTATTTGAGGAAATGCAAATGGTGGCCTGGCCAATTCTAAAGTGGACTTAGTTGTGATACTGGTTAAATAATGCATGAATGGAATTATGGGGCAAGCCATAATTCACTGCTAGTTCTATTTATTTATCATCTGTCAGTCCCCTTTCCTGTCAGGATATCAAATGGCTACAAAGTGCTGAATGCTGTTTTCCTTACCTTTGAGCTAAACGTTCCATTATATCACATTTTAGACTTTTAAGCACTTATAATGAAGCACATATAACATATAAAGTGATTCTGAGCAGTATATCAGTGATGCATTGCATTAATAAGTGATACAGCATCAGAACTGAGTGTTACACTGTCTTGTTGGGAGAAAGGAACATGACTTAAATAATTCAATCACTAGAACAGCAGGTATTTTGCTGTTGGTTTGCTACAGGAATTCAGGGAAATTCATATACATCCATTTAGAGACATCTAGAGTTCAAAGAACTTAATTTGGCTCAGATACATGTCTTTGTAACTCTGGGATTCACAGATAGAAACTGTTATCTGGCTTAAGCCACTGTGTTTGCTTGCTTAAAACCCTTCAGGCTTAACCTCTGAATTATTACAGCATGAGCAGGTTAATCACTTTCTCTTATAATGTCTTCCATAAATGGGGAACACAATTTTTAATCGCTTTGTTCTTTTGGATATCAGCATCAAATCGGAAAGCCTATGTTTTTGAACAAGGATGCTTCATGTTCCATTATTGTAACCATGAAAGGACTCATCTGTGGCACAAGCTGAGTAAGAAATGGATTCATCACCTGAGATGACTCCCAGAAACATGTATTTGAGTTGCCAGTGTTATACCCTACTTTTTATATTGTTTTTACCCTGCCAGTGACAAATCTAGTATATTGTTATTCCTAAAATAAACAGTCTAATAAGTATTCCTCCACAGTGTGCCAGTAGACAGATGCTTGAAAGAAAAACAGAGATCCAAACAAAAACAAAGGTCACATCATGTCCTGATATTTTAAATATCAAAATTCAAATAGGCATAAATGTTAAAACTCAAATATGCTAGCTGTTAGAAAAACATCCACAACTTCCAAAAATATTAGAGTCTGACCATGTAATGAGCTATATTCTGCATCAAAAAAGTGTACATAAAATTATTACATTTGAATTGAATTGCATCTAAAGTATGCAGATTAATTCTGACAAAAAAAATCGACTTAAAAAATCTTTTTACAACTCTTACTTTAAAAAATATGTTGTTCTTTACTAATCCTAAAGCTACATCTGTCTTTCATACCTGTAGGAACCACAGGGGATGTGTGGGTCTTCAGTTCCAGTTTGAGCCTCTGGGATACCACTTAATTTCCTATGAAACATTTACTTGTTTTGCCCTATCCTCTCTAAATCTACAAAATTAGCTTTTATCTTCTGTTCCTCCTTAAACCAACATATCCTTTCTATTCTTGCTCCCCTGAACTCTCAGCAGGATAATTAGCTAAGGCGTAGCAGTAGAGAGGAGCTGAGGGCACTATATTGTTTAGTCTCATCCTTTCAGATGTTGGCTTTATGACCTGATTAATAAAATATTTAAATATCTCATTTTTAATGCCCACAGGGAGCATGATTTTAATCTGGCATAAAGCGTGACTTGGGCAGAATAAATGACAAGCCAGTGAGGGAGGAGCTGCTTTCCCAAACAAGACTGATGCTGTTCGGGATATGGCACTGCACTAGGATGTTTTTTTACACTATTTTTTCACACACACAAGAATAATCTGATTGCTTCAACACATTAATACTGTTGAAAGCCATCTTATGCCACATAAGAATTGAATTGGCCTCCATTAACTTTTTTAGATTTTTATTTCTTGTTTGGAAATAAATTTCACTTAGTCTCATGATAGCGAAAGATTGTTGTACCTTTTTAAAGTGAACCTCAGAAAATACAAAACGTGGACAGGCTATAATACTTGCTAGATTTCCAACAGAATAAGCACATATTCACAGATCTCTGAAGAGTGGGAAAATTTAAATGACACGCGACAGAATACTGCAAACCATCAAGGTAATTTTAAATGCCTTCCTTGTGACAAAAGACTATACAGGATCAAAAAAAAAATGCAGAGAATTTACCTGTGTCCAGACATCACCTGTGCTTGAAGCAGGCCCTGCTCCGAGACACACAGCTTGAGCAACTCAGTAGCAAAATTTCAACTTTAATGTCCACAGATCTAATCACAGAGCTTTTGCATGAGTACTATTTGAACTAATTCATTAGCCTTGCTCATATTAGCCTAGCAGTTTATAAGATATTAAATGCACTACAAAGTCTAATGTGTTTGTTACACTTTGTAGTCAGAGCACCTGTGCAAAAGCAAACTGCAACTGTACTTTCCAATTTCAGGGCATCAGGTAAGTTATGATGTACCTTATTTTTACAACCTAATCTTTCTTCCTCTTTCACATTTGAATTTTAGAACCACAAAAATGAAATTCCCCTTTGATAAACCTTCCCCAAGTCCTTTACTGATTGATACATATACAATGGTCAGATTTAATTTTCAGTTGCTATGGTAAAATACTGTAAAAAATATTTCATTAACTTTTAATCCTATTTAACACTGTTCTACTCTCTTGAGAATACATTGAAACTTTGGATACTCATGGGACACAATTTTGATGAGAGATTCTAAAATAGTTGTGGATTTTATTTAATTATTAGAAAACTGAACAGGAATACCTAGGATTGTATGAAGTTTCCAAAATGTTACTTTACAGTGCCATTCCAGCAGGCATCAAGCCATTGCATTAGGTGTTTGAAGGACCGAAGGAGAGATTCTCAGTGCTGATGTCTTTCAGGAGGGCAGAAGGGCATCCTAATGTCTCTGAAGGGCCTCACTACACCTATACTCAGGGACCAGACCTTCACTCCAGCTGTGGATTTCTCTCAAGGGTTTTTAAAAGACAGTAGTATTTAAAAGGAAGAGTTACTATAAACTTCATTTAGTCCCAGTCAGTATTTTTCTTACACCTGAAAAAAGTCTGTATCAAATGTGACAGGTAAATAAATCAGGGCTGCATGAGGTAGCCTAAACTAACTACTTCCAACTCTTTATGGCCCATGATAGAGCAGAAAAGACACACTGCCCTCACTGACATGGGATAAGATTATGATGCACACAGTAACATGCTACTGAAATAGCTTCTTGCAGTTCAGATGTTGCTTTTTTTTAAAAAAAACCTTTTATATAAATTACAGCAATAGCTGCAGGTTGAGGTTCTTTTATTATCAGAGCTACAATCCATTACTGCAGCTGATGCAAGTCATCTTCATCTTACAGTTCTCAGTGTGTTGACATGGAGTACCTCTTTGAAGGGAAAAAGACTACAATCACAGAAGAACATCATGATCCAAGTTAAAAAGAACTCTACAATGAGTAGTGTAATGTAAAAGTCCAGTCAGGGCTTTCTGTGCTAGAGCTTTCAGGCAGAGGGGTCACTATGAGGCAGGTTAAGTATCTTAATTTTCTCAAACTAAGAGAGCATTGTGCACTTGGTGCTCTCTCCTGCAATAGATTTCTAGGCAGAAGTTTCAGTGAGCAACTCTGTAAGGCATCAAAAAGTGACAGCACCCCTAATGATAGATGATTCAAAACACAGTGTCTATACACTTTCATTCTCATCAAAGATCTGAATAAACAAATCTAGTGCTTCTCAGATAGTAGAGTGCATATTTGTGATACTATGGTTAGAAATTATATAGGGTTTCCTAACAATTGAGCTCCAAGGCAATTTCTGACTCAGCATAACACATTGATTCATATGATTCCTTTAGGAAATCTGGACTGAAGTTCATATATAATTAAATTATCACTAACATTTTTAGTTTGTGGCATTATGTCTTTATTTCTGCTTTTAACTTAAAAAGAAAAGCTAACTAGATTCACTATTTTGTTTTATTTAAAGGCCTATAAGTGTTACAGTGGTATCTAGAGGCCTTTTTCAGGTCTAATCATCCCTGCACATTCATTGCAGTTTATCCCTTGAAGCCAGATTTCCAAACCACAAAGAACCAACAAGAAATCCCATTTCAGAGTAGAGACCATGAACATTTGAAGCTGCAGAAGCTTGGATGTGCCAGGATGACAATTAAATAGACTTCTGTGTTTTAATTCAGTGGTCACCTGCATGAATACAGGTGTCTATCAAGCTGTTGATAGATAACCATCTGTTAAAGTTCTGTTCCTGCTGCTGGAACTGGCTGTGTTATCCTCTTTGTGCTAGAGATAAACTTTTAAATTTTGGATTTGATGGGAAATAGCATTTATGAGAGCCATCAATTCTATAAGCTTGGATAGTAATTTTTACTCTCACAGATTACATTTTAGATATCTTCTCCTTTCCATCATCTGTCAGTCTTCATTATAGTCAGTACAGAGACAGCCATTTAAAAACAAGGTCTAGAGTAAAATTTCCCAAGAAAACTAGGGAAAGGGTATATGTTTAATTCCTCCTTTACTGTGTTTTCAGGAAGTTATATGTATACAAAACCTTTAATTAGCTCTCTTGCTTATTTTTTATATTTGCAGCAATCTTTCTGAGTGTTACACAAATTTCTGCTGAGTGAGACAGTCTACAAATAATCCAACTACAGCACAATATCTATTATGTGAGAATTTAAATTTATTATCTCCTGCTTGGTAACTGCTTCAATAATTTGTAAATAAAGACAATAACCAAAACCAAACTCAATCACTCTAGTGTTTTTTAGGCAACAGAAAGATCATTAAGTGATAATAAAAGACAGTTATAATCTAAATGCACAGCATGACTACAGTAATCATTATGAGAATTATTTCTCCATATAAGAGTGGATATAACATCACTGATTTATCGCTAAGCCCTGGGAATCATATAGAAAATTTGGTTTCTGTGCCCTATACAATGATTTTTGTAGCTTTGTGCTACTTTTTCAGGGTGAGAGGGAGGAGGGATGAAGGAACAAACAAGAATTTGTGAGGTGCAGGAGTATGGGATTTGGAAGTTATATGGGACCTGTTTTTTGACCTCCATGGACCCCCATTCCTCCAAGGGGAAATGGGTACAAGCTGGAACTTAGAAGGTTCCAGAGAAATGTAAGAAAAAGTTTTTTCACAGCGAGGGTGACAGAACACTGGAGCAGACTGCCCAGAGAGGTTGTGGAGTCTCCTTCTCTGGAGACACTCAAACCCCATCTGGCTGAGTTCCTGTGTGACCCGGTCTAGGTTTTCCTGCTCTGGCAGGGGGATTGGACTAGATCATCTCTTGAGGTCCCTTCCAATCCCTGATATTCTGTGATTCTGTGATTACTAACACATATTAACTACTGCAGCATACCGGAATTGACCTTAAACTCTTCCTTAGAAAGAAAGTATCATTGTCATACAAATTTCACTGCAACTTCCCTGTTCAGACAAGAAGTTTCTGCCAAACGGTCAATTTAACATTTCCTAGGACACACCTTGCTGAAACTTTTAGCTGAATGTGCTTCCTGAATATGTCCTCCTTTGTCACCTGAAGTAAGTACCAAGTACTGCCCCTCCCTGGGTTTGGCCCTCGAGGCAGATGAATAACTATAAAGCAGCCCCCAAACCATTGTTCTAATCCAAACGGGAATCGCTGCCGCCCTTGCTCCCCCGCAGCTCCAAGTCCTGTTTGCAGTGCAGTTGGTATACATCACAGTTAAAGGGGCAGGCCCGGGATGTTTTGGAAGAAATTACACAAGCAGGCAAAAGAGGCTGAGGGTCAGATCTCGTATCAAATATTATGTCATATCCAGTGATGAGGACTAATAGAGAGAGCCCTGACAAGTGGAAATGCTTCAATTGAGCCTTATTCAAGATTTACATGCATCCTGTGTACAACGTGGTTATAGCCTCTATATGCACAGTCCCTTCTGTGAGATGTATTTTCAAATGAACTGACACCATTTGACAGCCAGCAGATTGCACAGTTATGTTTTACCACCAATGCAAATGCTGTTATCTGAAGTGCATTGCAGACGTTCGGGCCTACAGCAAATGGGAAGCGGAGCATGCCAGGGATGCACAGGTGGACATAAGAACATCTGACCAAACCATTCCAAGCCTATATGATCAGCAACATACCTTCATAAAGGAAGCACCTGAGTTGATGTCACCACATCCTTCTCAAGTCGTCATAAAGAACAATAAGCCCCGACTAGTACTCACACCTGAAGTTCGTGCCTTTTGTGGGGAGAGGTCACAATGGGCTGACTGATGTTCACCTCCCACCTCCCCCATGCTGGTAGTGGTGACGATGTGCTCTCATCCAGCCTGGATCATCACCTCTAGGGGGACAACTCGAGTCTTTGACCACCTCCCTTGCCCCCCTCACCCTACTTGGTAACAGGATTGAAGTCCCTGTTTGGTTACTGGTCGTCTTTTGGTTGCTTGTTGTCATTGTTTTGCTTGTCCATTATTGTTTATTGTAACCCTTTGTTATTGCTGTTTGTGGTTGCAACCAGAAGCTTGAGCTCCAGGTATTAAGTTTGGTGTTGTTAGGTTGTTATAAGTAATGAAAAGTTAAGTTTAGATAATTATAAGAAACAAAAGTTCAAGTTTGGTGTTATTAGTCTGAAAAAAAAAAAGGGGGATCTTAAGTTGTATTGTTAGGTTGTTAAAAGAGGCTGTTACAAGCAATAGAAAATTAATTTTGGTATTGTTAGTTATAAGTAATAGAGTAGTAAGCTTGGTAAATTAGGTTTGAATTTGGTATTATTACTACTATTGTTAGTTTGCTATAAGCAATAGACTATTAAGTTGGGTAAAGTAGGTTTGAATTTCTGTTTGGTATTATTATTACTATTCTTAGTTTGTTATAAGCAAAAGAAAATTAAGTTTGGTATTGTTAGTTTGTTATAAGCAATAGACTATTAAGTTGGGTAAAATAGGTTTGAATTTCTGTTTGATCTTNTTGTATTGTTAGGTTGTTAAAAGAGGCTGTTACAAGCAATAGAAAATTAATTTTGGTATTGTTAGTTATAAGTAATAGAGTAGTAAGCTTGGTAAATTAGGTTTGAATTTGGTATTATTACTACTATTGTTAGTTTGCTATAAGCAATAGACTATTAAGTTGGGTAAAGTAGGTTTGAATTTCTGTTTGGTATTATTATTACTATTCTTAGTTTGTTATAAGCAAAAGAAAATTAAGTTTGGTATTGTTAGTTTGTTATAAGCAATAGACTATTAAGTTGGGTAAAATAGGTTTGAATTTCTGTTTGATCTTATTGCCACTGCTGTTAGTTTGTTACAAGCAAAAGAACATCTTAGATTTTTGTTTTCTGTAGCAATGGGAACAGGGTCTTCCACAGGGATAGCACGAAGAGAAGGTTTAATTTTAAGCATTGCATTCAAAGTTGGCCCACACAGAGATGGGATCACCTCTGCTTGGCTACAGGATTCACTTGGGGCTGGGCATGGGAAGCTTGTAGCTAGCACCTAATTACAGGTCTCTTTTGCAGTCTGTAATCTGGTTTACACTGATCTGATTTGCAAAATTGTACAGTTCCTGTGCTATGAAAGGAATAGAATTAACTATTGACAATATATTCTAGCTTCACATAGAAAGGAGAATTAAGATATTATTTTCTGTGTGATGGCTCAAAAAGATAAAACACATTGATCTTCTTTATAACTTATGGTAAGATAACTATCATGCTTTGCTTAATGCCGTGCTAATATCAATGTCATTGAGTTAATACAAATAATATATTTAGATCACTTCTGTCTATAATACATTTACCTTATTTTGTATTAATGTTGGTTATTTAAAAAAAAAAGCNGGCTACAGGATTCACTTGGGGCTGGGCATGGGAAGCTTGTAGCTAGCACCTAATTACAGGTCTCTTTTGCAGTCTGTAATCTGGTTTACACTGATCTGATTTGCAAAATTGTACAGTTCCTGTGCTATGAAAGGAATAGAATTAACTATTGACAATATATTCTAGCTTCACATAGGAAGGAGAATTAAGATATTATTTTCTGTGTGATGGCTCAAAAAGATAAAACACATTGATCTTCTTTATAACTTATGGTAAGATAACTATCATGCTTTGCTTAATGCCGTGCTAATATCAATGTCATTGAGTTAATACAAATAATATATTTAGATCACTTCTGTCTATAATACATTTACCTTATTTTGTATTAATGTTGGTTATTTAAAAAAAAAAGCCAACAAAAAATCTTACCCCCAACACTGCTTAATGTAGTAATCACCAAAACAGGCAGCTTGACATGCAGAAGTAGTAGTAGTATATAAATCTATAAATCTGTATCAGTAGAAATACATAACACAGAAGAGCAGCAAAAGGCGTTGTTTAACTAACATATGAGATAATGAATAATCATTAAGAATCTAATCATGAGACTGAGATCTCATAGAAAAGTTAAGGTGGTATTTCTTTTAGAAACTATACAGCTGAAAAATGAAAAAAACCCACAAACCAAAACAACAAAAAACCAAAACCAAATCCATGGCCTGAGGCAAGGCTGATTACTCAATCTGTTTACAGGCAGAATCTGAGTTCTGACTGATGCTGAGAATTATTTCTTCTCATGTGAACCTAGTAATATTTTTACTTCCTTGTTATCTTTTTTTTGCCACTTCACTTGTGTTGAATCAGTCACGAGAAGCACAAGGACAGGAGAGACAAACAGGCCTTTAGTTTTAGGTGTTTGTCCCTGGAAGGCATAGATTCAGGACAATAAGCTGGCTTCTGTGCAAGAAAATTATTTTATATTTCATGTATTTAATGAAAAGTAGAAGAGATAGAACCTTCCACCAGGTCTCTGTAAAATTGTTAATGTGCCAGGAGCAAGATCTTACAGAAACAAGGAGTACACTGGGTATTTGTGCAAGAAAATGTAGATGTTTTGTCAGTAGGCTCTCGGATGTAAGGTAACTGCTTGCTACTGTAAAAACCACATTGTATCTCAATAAGGTAGCTCTACTGATTCATATTTGAGTCCATTTTTCTCATCACATGTGTGATGCATATTTATCAGTATTTGCATGAGCACTGAGTTATCTTTACCTACAAATAGTTCAGAAAGAACAGATTGCTTGGCTATTCCCTTGAAGTTCATCTAACAGGATGTGGATCCATTTATTGAAGTACACTGACAAAATAGATTAAGAGATGCCACTTATACCTGTATATTTCATGTTTAACTCACAGCTCATAGGCTGATTTTCATGTGTCTTTGACAATATTGCTAAACACTCTAGTAAACTCACTTTCAGAGTTGTTCCATAACATTCAGCCTTCCCTCTTCTGATTTTATTTCTTTCTTGATCGTGTCCCATAGTAAATAATTATTTCTCTCTGCATTGTCATTCTTTAACTGTTTTATGGCTTGCTGTCTTGTTTCTGCTTGGTAATTGCTTTATCTATTCAATTTTGCATGATGTTGTTCTTCCACTGTTTTGTTTTGGTTTTCACATTTCGTTAACTTCCATTTTGTGAGTTTCTGGAAATATATTGTTCTAAAAGGAGAACAGGATTTCACCATGGCATTGTCCTATCCCTGCTTTGCCTCTTCTGCAGCTTAAAAGATGTCTAAAGCACCCTTTGTTTTTTTTCTGGCTATATCTTTAATTCGTATCTTCTTATATTCTATCTTTCAATACCGTATTCTGGATTTTTGACATTCAGTTGTTTTCTTCTCCTGGTTTGTTTGCATTCTTTGATTCTCTTCTTCTAAATATTTTCTGAAAATTTGAATCTTGAGTACCCTTTGTGTTGTCTTTTTACCCTTATGATGTTTGGGATTGTGAATTTAGTATCACCAGTGAATTGCATTAGTGCACAGATGTTATTTAATGATGTTATGAGAGGTATGTACTTTTAGTGACTACAGGATTTAAGCTTTGCTTCAAACTATTTTTCTGTGGAATCAGCATATCTGGACTCCAGCAGCTGTAATATAACACCCTATGCTGATCATAAAAGTCTAGTAATGAATTTAGCTGGCTGTAGATTTTCAGCCTGGGAGTTTACATTTAAGTGGATGTAAAGTATCAGAAGAGTCATTCTTTGCTTAGGACTAATAGATAAATGACCATCCCAAATGCATTTCAACAGGAAACCTCTGAGACTCACAACTGGACTTAAACTGGTTGTTACTCCCTTTAGCTGATCCCATTAAAGACTTTGGGAAGTTCCTGGTTTCATAATGGGAGTTGGATTACTGAAGAAGGGAATCAGGCAGATGTACAAACCCAGTTCCTCTATGCTTGTAACCATGGTGGTAGCATTATGTTTTTAGGCCACATCCTGGGCTTGATGCAAGATGGATGAGAGGGATATATGTCTACAAACCCTTCACCCAAACCTCCAGACCAAGCTGAGAGAATTAACCTCCACTTGATTTGATGCATTCTCTTCACATTGAGGACTGTATGTATTTGCCATTGCTTCCCTGGAGTTTTTTGCCAGTTACTCAGAAACTGGTAAAGCTTGCAGGAGAATTTATTGAATGTTCAAAGTTAAGTTGTCCTACCCTCTTGCAGGATCAGTGCAAAGAAAAGTATTTCTAATCAGGCATGCCCACCAGACAGATAAGTCTTGTGGACAAGTGCTCAGGAAATACTTATGTAATTGAAAATATGAAATGCTTTCTGATGTGTCTTAATCACAGTTGAATTCCTTTCTGAATTATAATGGTGACAGGAATTATCTCATGGGATTTGGGTTCTGAGCAGGAAGGAGAAGCACGGAATCATGAAATCTGTTTTATAAAGTTGATGAATTCTGTTTTACATTTATTTATTTGTGAGGGTCTTAAATTTTGACAATTAATCTGGGTGACAGAACGCTGGAATGGGCTGCCCAGAGAGAGTGTGGGGTCTCCACCTCTGGGGACATTAAAAAACCCACCTGTGTGAACTGATCTAGGTGTTGCTGCTCCAACAGGGGGATTGGACTAGATGATCTTTCAAGGACCCTTCCAATCCCTGACATTCTGTGATTCTGTGATACTGTGGAGCAATGCAGTGTTAGTCATTAGAAACTGAGTCAGCTTAAAGTTCAAAAGATGAATATCCAGTACGAGTTTTTGTGATTCTTTAAAATACAAGTTTATTATCGATTGGTCTATTTTATTTAAAAACCCTAAAAATGTGTCCTGTCATTGAAAACCAAAACAGTGAAAACCTGGCTGAGCAAAGCAGTGTTCATGTGAGTAGAGAAATAAAGAAGAAAAAATGGTTCCTTATTATGAATTCTTACCACTATATTTTAGCTAATTTCACTTGACATTGTCTAGATAAGAAACTATTTTTGAGACTGTCAGACTTTGAAGACAAGATTGAAGTCATACTAACAGTGATTTGAACTTTTCACTCTGGCATTTCAAATTTGATTAAAGGTTTGAGCTCTTGGAGCTTAAGTGCATGTTTTATATAACACAGTGAGGGCCGTATTGTCAAACAGTCAGAGGAACAGTGAATCAACAGCCGTCATCAAAATAGCACAAATCCACCAGCAAAATCTCCAAAAAGACTGTAGGGTGTTATTATAGCACCTAGTGGAGTATATTACTATTCTTCAGATTTTTTTTCTTACAGCTGGCTGTTCCTTTGCACCAAAGGCTCTTTCTAAAGGAAACACACCTGGTTTCTCTAGGGCACGTGTGTTATGATAAGAGAAAGCTCTTTGGTTTTTCTTGTGCACAGGAGCAGCAGAGGCAAAGTGATACTGTCACCATATCTCATTAGCTTGTACACAGCATTTCTTAGTTCACGTGTGATAACAAGCAGAGGAACATAATCTTGATAATGACACTGTTATTGCAGTATTGGGTAAAGTCTTCCTATGTAGTATTGAGGAGAAACAGCTTTCAGTCTTATGGAAAAAAAGAAGATTCAGGGAACTACAGGCCAGTCAGTCTCACCTCTGTGCATAGCAAGATCATGGAGCAGGTCCTCCTGAAGGCTCTTTTTAGACACATTAAAAATGATGCTAAGATTATTGAAGGTAACCAACACAGCTTCACCAAGGGCAGATCATGCCTGACTAACTTGCTGGCCTTCTATGACAGAATTACAGCACTGATGGATAAAAGTAAAGCACCTTACATCATCTGCCTGGATTTGTGCAAAGCAACAAATCATCTGCCTGGATTTGTGCACTGTCCCTCATGGCATCCTTGTCACCAAACTGGAGAAGTGTGGGTTCAATGGATGGATCACTCTCTGCATAAGGAGCTGGCTGGATGTCTCATTCAAGGAGCTGCAGTTAATGGCTCCATTGTCTGGTATAGAGGGAAATGTCCCTTCCCATGGCAGGGATATTGGAACTAGATGTTCTTTAAGGTCCCTTCCAATCCAAACCATTCTATGATTCTAAAAAAGGGTGTTGAGGAAGGGAAAAAAAGGGGTTTAAATGCATCAGGAAACCATAATCAAGTTGTTGCTGTGGTTAGTTATTTTACTTTTTGAAATTAAGTTTTGAAATGAGGAGTGAAATGCAATTAACTGAAGCTGTATTTCTTCAATCTGTTACTCAGCCCATAAAAAGAAAATTGAGAGATTACTGAGAATATGACCCCTTTTCTTTCAAGGCCAAAACAAATTCCTTGACAAGCTCAGTCTGGCTCTTCTGCAGTGTAATGTGTGGGTATTCAGGTACACCCTCTGTGCTGGCACTCCAATTTACAGTTCCTTGTCTTTTGAAGGAAATTAAGGACCAGAGATAACAAGCACCAGCAAACAAAATTATTCACAAAGCAATCTTTTTGTAGGTTTTTCTTTGTCTCTATGTTCTAGCCCTCTTCTGCAGTCTTGGTAATTAGGAAATATTTTCTGCTTCAGTTTGGATTTATTTGTTCTCTGCTAGTATTCCCCACATTGCTGGAAAATAAATAATTTGCTGGAAAAAATGAGAAGTGATGAGGAAGAGGGTGATTAGTGTCCTACCATTTTATTTTACCAGATAAATTGAGAGAGGTTTCACTCAGTTTGCCTCCATATAGTGTTTTATATTCATTTTGCAACAGAGTTAGTACTCAATTGTATCAAAAATGAAAATTCATAAATCTACAGCAGTTTGTGAAATGCTAATGATTAATTAGCATCAAAATATAAACTAATTCCATGACGAACAACACTTTCATACTCAATTATTTACACAGTACATTTTGTTTCAAATTATTAAATGCCTTGAACAGTCTTCTGCCTGAAAGAATCTGGGCTTTATAATGAGACAAAAGTCTTGGATTCAATCAGCTGTCTATGAGAGTTTAGAATGACTTATGTCTGGATTAGAGAGTTTAAGGGCAGAGATTTCCTGGCAGGAAATTAATAATGAGCTATATTACAACATGCTTTGAGATTATTTCAACAACTTAGCTTGCATTGACTATAACAGGCTGTCAGTTCCCCCTCCCCCCGAGTTTTACTATTGTTTAGTAAATAACTGAAATAATTGAAATACTGGTAATGTGCTGTGACTCATCTTACAAAACCAGAATAATTCATATAATTTTTCAAGCAAATTTCTATGGAAAAGCAAAAAAATACAAAAAGAAGTAGGTGATCATATTTGAAAAGAAAATGGGAAATGGGCAGATGAAGAACATGTTCTTATGTGTTGTGGCTGAGCAAAGAAGAATACAGGCCTAGTGTTTCTGGTTGAGAAAACTTTTTGTGTTACTTTCTATTTTGTCAAATAAATCCTAACATCAGAGCGCATTCAAACAATTTTATACTGCAAAGGATGAAAAGACTGAAGTGGACAGTAGTAGCTAATTTATCAAGATCATTAAAAAATAGCCATTGATCTGTCATCTTTTACTCTATATAAATCAGTGTACACCAAAGACAATTAAGAGTTACACATCTGGGGAGGGATTTAAGGTTCAATGTGCAAATATTTGACCTGGTGGTAACAACAAGCACTTTGCCAAAGCAAATTTTCAGGATGTTCTGTCAGCCTTTTCAGTAAAGTAAAACAAAACCAAAATAATTTGTCTTACTGTCCAATTCTTAAAAATTAATATCAATCCTACAACATCAGTGAATTAATTGAAGAGGGAATGAGCAGTTAAATGATCACCAGTGACTGCTTGTGCTGGGCTGAGACATCGTATTCAATAGAAGTGAAAAACAGATACAGGCTATTATTATTATTCAAATCGAACCTGAAAATGTATGGCAAATTATATGACTGACAATAATTTCTGAAAGAAAAGAACAACCTCAACTCAAAACAAAATGAAAACCAAAACTCCCGCTATGAACATTTTCACCAGGGAGGCAGAAAGAAAAAGATTATTCATATCAACTTCACAGTGTAATGAGAGATGTACGGCCCTACCTTGTAACTTTGTAAGATGATAAATATTTTATTTTTTTCAAAGATGGAGTGATCTTGTAACTAGAACTTCCTTGCCCCCCTGTGTCCTTGCAGGCATTGTGATTAGGAACAACTCCCAGGAGAAAACCAGAGCTGTGATGGCATGCAAGAACTTGCCCATAGAGGGTTCCCTAAGGGCTCCTCTTGGCCAGTTCTGCTCACAACCCATTTATTTTAGTATTGAGTTTAAATCCCCAATGCTGCTTCCTTTTCCTACCCAAATGGATCCCGTAGGACTTAAGCAGAAAAGCTTATGCATCCCAGAAGAATACACAAACTTTTCCAATACTTCCCTCCAGGGAAAGCTTATTGGCAAAACATTTATCAACATTTTGCAAAAAGTAGTTTTGTTTTTAGGGTATTCCAGCAGAATAATTTTCATTGAAACACCCTAACAAGCAAAGTTTCATTAATTTCAGGGGGTTGATCAAAACAGGTCATGTACTTTGTGGATTTTTCAGGCTTGTTTCTGGCGGCTTAGTTTGTGGGAGCTAGTTTCCCGAGGAGAAGCATCTTTCAAGGAATGAGAAAGGTAAATAGGTATTAGGGAGAAAGTTACAGGAAGGAAGCAAAGAACTTTTTCAATATTGCTAACAAAAGAGTAGATAAAAGTAATGGATCTGTAAACATAGAAGTTCTCCTGTCCAAAAGTGGCAAAGGAGAATTAGAGATCAACCCAAAGTATTGGAGTGTTTGCATTGTTCAGTTTTCTGAAGTTCACTTACATATTACTGGGCTTGTTGGATTTAGGGTATTCTTTACACACACTGTATTTTTAAGTTAAGTGAGGTTACTTAAAATATGAGTGCCTAATCTGCAGGTAGTCTCGATGTACAAACAAAATAAGTGTTACTTGTTAGTTTTTTCTCTACTCACATTAATGCAGAGTTGTTTTGATACTTAATCTTTCTCACAAAACATTCAGTTTATCTTAGCAGATAATTAGAAGTATTTCTACTTGACATAGCTTGACTGCAGCGAGAAGAAAGAAACATGTGTCTCTTGCTCTAGTTACCTCCTTTGTGGGGACCAGACATATGAGTGGAAAAAATAAGACAAAATAACACTTGTGGGTTGAGACAAAGGCAACAGAAGCAAAGTTTAACAGAATGACAACAGCAACAAGAAAAAAAAAAGAACAACAATAACAGGAATGAGGTAATGTACAGACTGATACAATACCACACCAGGCTGCTGACTGTTCCTGCCATGCGCATTTGGCCATGCCCCAGTTCCCACTCTGTGTTCCAGCTTGCACCCATTGCCCTGAGTCCTATCATTAGAAGTCACTGAGAAGAGCCTGACTCTGTCCTCCTGACACGCACCCTTTACAAATTTATAAACATTAATGAGATCACCCCTCAGTCTCCTCTTCTCCAAGCTATAGAGAGTCAGATCCCTCAGCTATTCCTTGTAAGGGAGATGTTCCCATCCCTTCATCTTTGTGGCTCTGCGCTGTACGCTCCCAAGCTGTTCCCTGTCCTTCTTGAACTGAGGGCCCCAGAAATGGACATATTTCTCCAGATGCAGTCTTACCAGGGCAGAGTAGAGGGGGAGGAGAACCTCTCTTGACCTACTGAATATGCCCCTTCCAATATAGCCCAGGATGCCATTGGCCCTCTTGGCCACAAGAGCACATTGCTGGCTCATGGTCATCCTACTGTATTCCAGGACCCCCAGGTCCTTTTCCCCAACACTGCTCTCTAACAGGTCCGTCCCCAGCTTATACTGATACACAGGGTTGTTCTTGCTCATATGTAGGACCCTACACTTGCCCTTGTTAAATTCCATTAAATCCCTCCCTTCCCACCTCTCCATCCTGTCCATGTCTCGCTGGATGGCAGCACAACCTTCTGGTATGTCAGCCACTCCTTCCAGCTTTGTGTCATCAGCAAACTTGCTGATAGTGCACTCTAGCCCTCTCCCAAGTCATTGATGGAAATATTGAATAGTACTCGCCCCAGTACACATCCCTGAGGGACTCCAGCTAGACGGCCCCATTGACCACAACTCTCTGGTTTCTTTCCTTCAGCCAGTTCACAGTCCACCTCACTGCCTAATCATCCAGACCACATTTTCTCCGTTTAACTGCAAGAATGCTATGGGAGACAGTGCCAAATGCTTTACTGAAGTAGAGATAGAAAACATGAACTGCCTTGCCATCACCTCATAGAAGGTTATCAGGTTAGTCAAGCATGACTTCACCTTAGTGATTCCATGTTGACTCCTCCTAATGAACTGCTTATCCTTGATGTGCCTAGAGACAGCACCAAGGATTAGTTTCTCCATCACCTTTCCAGGGATAGAAGTGAGGTTGACTGGTCTGTAGTTACCTGGGTCCTCCTTCTTGAAGACTGGAGTGACATTTACTTTCCTCCAGCATTTAGGCACCTCTCCTATTCCCCAGGACTTATCAAAGATGATAGGGAGTGGCCTAGCACAGACTTCTGCCAGCTCCCTCACCACCTTTAGGTGCATGCTTTCAGGACCCATGGATTTGTGAATATCCAGATTGCTTAATTGGTCCCTAACACAATCCTCATCAACCAAGGCACACTCCTCCTTAATCCTAACACCCTCTGGGGTTTGATGGGTGTGGAGCTCCTAGGACAGCCTCCAGTGGTATAGACAGACACATAGAAAGCTGGTATTTTTCTGAACAATGGATAAAGAAAACATCTAGCTTCTAATTTCCTTTCTCCTCCTGGTGATTTCAAACCAACCTCTGGCATTTCTTTTCTTTTTTCCCAGAAGCTTCTTTAGAGATGAAGTCATGTGGAAACATGGAAAAAAAAACCCCAAAACCTGTTTTAGAGATTTTCCATTGTGACTATTGATGCAGTTACGTTTGGTATAGTGTTGCTCTAATGGAACCAAGTGATTCTGAATAACTTTAACTTTGTCCAGAAACATGAAACCTGTTTAATCAGATGTTACTGTTTGCAATTGCCCTGGTTGTTGTGAGGTGATTAAAGTTTTTGTGGCAAGTGCAGGGAATGAGATGATTTTGGCAGCTCAAAGTTTGGCTTCTCAATTTATCATGCAGAATATTCCTGTCTTTTAAAGGATCTATTTTTTCTTCTTGACTGTTAATGTTATAAATGAAAGGGAGAGGCTTGTACAAAATATCAGCTGTGACATTTCTTTATTGCTCTACAAGTAAAGTCCTGACCATGCAAATGGTTACAAGCTCATATTTTACAAAAATTTTATTTTCACCCTTTCCAACTTGGAAAGATATCTTGGAGCTTCTCACTGTTTTCATTTCTGTTGGGAAGAGGAATAATGTGTATAGAGAATTAGCTTAGGCTGAAAACTGTGAACATTTATTAAAGCTGACCTATTTAGATACTTTTCTCAGCAGTTTTATCACATCCACAACAGCAAACAGTGGTTGAGTTGGAAGGAGCCATTGAAGATTGAAATGTAGAAACAAAGTGAAACCAAATTGATTAGGCATTTCTTTACTGGAGCACTGGGCAACATGGGGGTAGTTCCTCCGTACATGTGCACCCAGGTCCCAAAATCATCAGTATTTATCATGAGATACATAGATATTCATGAATCTCTTATGTCTGCTGATAGAGCTTCTCTCTTCATGCGTAATTTGGATATGCCCTCTTGCAGTCTCACTTAGTCCTGAAGAAATGAGTTGATGGTCATTTTGGGGCTGCATTGTCAATTTGCATTGAAGCACTTTGTCTTCTTCAGGGTTGAACTTTTCAACTTTGGGGGTGATTCTGCAGATACCTCAAGTTTCCATGGTCCTTGATTAAGAAGCACAACTGCTTCTTAACAACAAGCATCTTGTTATCTTATCTATACAGCTTGGCCTTCATATTCTGTCTTGTCTTGTCTTTGTGTTCTGTCTTACCTTGTTAAAAGTTAGCAGACCCTGTCCAGTGCACCCTGACCAAGCTGTATTCCAAAGATTTAATTTTCTCCCATCCCCATTCAAGATAATCTAGTTCAACGCCCCAAAGTCACATGCCTAGCACAAATTCACTGTGTTATTTGCAAGTGCATAGTAGAGAGCTGAAGAGGATTTTCTTGAGGCAAATCACTTGTTATGATGTACTGTATTATAATCAGTTTTTTACTGTGTCATCTAAAAATTTATAGAAGTATTTTATTGCATTAATTGTTTCACTGCTATGGGGATAATGATTAATTGTCCTAGAGGAATTAATTTCTCGCTAACATGTCATAATTTTCTGCCTTTGCTTTAGAACAAAGACGACTTGCTGTAAATTATTCTCATTCTGCATATTGCTCATATTCTTAATTACAGCTATTTGAAGACCAATAACTCTTGTAGGGACAAAACCAAGCAGGTTAAAAACTTCCACTTTGCACAAGTCCAAATAGCAGTAAAAAATGAACCTTCCATATAGTTTAGGTTTAACCATCTCAGCTGTAAATATTGTAAATTATCTAATTAAGCAATTTTCAATGAAAATGACTTATTGTATTCATTGTACATAAATTGTACACATGGGGTGACTCTCTAGGCAATTGATTAAATTGCTGTTCTTAACATCAGACCTTCCACATTATGGATGCAGAACGTGAATCAATCCTACGTGAATCCTTTGAGTAATGTGTCTCAAAGATAAAAACTCCTTACAGATTAACAAATCAGTGCAGAGTATCTGTGAAAGAACAAAATAAACACATTCTGGTTTTGACTAAATGGACAGCATGCATTTTCCTTCTGAGAACTGTGAATGGTCTCCACTATAACAGTAACTGCAGAAAATTCAAATGAAATAATTTGGTTCTGAAAAGCAGAACTCCAAAAACAAAACTGAAGAGCCTTTTACTCAAAGTAGTTGTTCTTGTAGTTTCAGGAATACAATGCAGGAGGTAATTCTGGTGGCAGGGCCATCATGCTAAGTAACAAGGGAGGTGATGCATTTTTCTAGCCTACATTTGATAGTCTGTGCCTCAAAGGAAATAGTTTCCTAATTATCCTGCTTATCACTGTTTACTTATAGCATTATCCTAAACCAGCTTAATACTCTATGTAATCCAATTCATCCTGATTTTCTGTAGCTTTGAAAGGAAGGAGGAATGTAGACATTTTAGATTATTCTGTGTTACTCTATGAAGAGTGAAAGGGAATGATCTTTCCGGATGATCTTTTAGATTCTGATTATTAAAGTCCAAGGGAAGGAATTAGAATTATAGAATCATAGGGTTGGAAGGGACCTTCAAATGCCTCATCAAATTTCCTCATGAGGCAGAAACTGAAAGGATATCGGGAAACAGTGTGGGAAACAAGCAAGATAACAAAACACCTCAGTGCTATTTTGATTCATTACCAATATCAATTTAATATCAGTAATTCTGCCCTTAATGCTCATATATCAGTCAAATCACAAGCAGATGGTGTAGATATTGCTTATCAGAATTGTGAACATCTCAAAATGATCTAATGAAATTCAGATTGTATTAAGATGTGTGCAATCAGGAAAAAAAAACAACAAACCAACGTCTGATTATGAATTAAACAGTTACGTTAAAAAACTTTATTTTGTTTAATGAAACATTCTTTTAGAAAGTGGCTGAATTTCAGTGGGTGGAAAATTACACAGAGTAGAAGCTGCATTGATGATTGATTGTTATTAGCAGTGACAACAATTTCAGATTGATAGAGGTAATGCTTTGTGCAGCCAAGTGATTTTATTATAATCTCCTTGAACAAAGAATAGAACTATAATATGGGAAAAAACATCCAAAAGCCTTTTAATAAGGTCTCAATCTTTAAAGGTTTGGGATATTTACATTTGATTATAGTTATAGAAAACCTTTAATTACTGATTGTTAACAGTACATAAAACTGAGATGGAGAAAGGTCATTAAAGTCTTCCTAAGCACTTGAGTATTTCTCTAGAACAGTCTTAATTTAAACACTGATTCCTAATATTTACTGTACTGACATGACTCCAAATGAGTTCTGTATGCTTATCACATGACTGAAGGAGACTTACATATCATGATGCCATCTCCTTTATTTTAACATTAAAAGAAGCCAGGCTACAGATAATCTGTGAGGCTTGAGGCTGAGTATCACCATTTCGGCAAATTCTTTTCTTACTCCCAGATGGTGTTAGCCTGTCAACAATGCCTATTTAGCTCATCCAAAAAGTTGGATTTCTTCAGATGAGGATGAATGAGAGGGAAACACAAAGTTTCTTGTCCCATAATGTTTTAAAACAAGTGCATTGAGTGCTTACCACATATTTGCATTGAATTGTGCTGTTTTTGCAGGTCTATCCCACTAACCTCCTGAACAATATTTTCTGCTGTCACAGGGTTTTGGAACTTAAAATGTATTTCAATATTGAATGTTTAGTTACATTGGATTTTGGATGTTGTTTTTTTGTTTTGTTTCAAATATGGATGAATATCTGTTACCAGACTTTCCAGCATTATCTAGAAGGACTTAACTTTCCTATAAATTTGAATTTTAAGCATCTACCATAAATTTAAGTTAGTCCTTAAATAAGATTGAGGGGTTTTCTAATTGCAAATATGGCTTTTGCCAGCACTTTTGGAAGCAGAAAGGCAGATGAAAAAGAACAAGCTGAGGAAAGATTGTCCTGGTTCTGGATGGGATAGGGTTAATTCTGCAGACACAGGCATCCCATTACCACCTAAGCCATGCCCACCTGTAGGCAGGGCTGGCTGGGAAATGTGGGTGCAGGAAGTGGCAGGAGTAGGTCAATGCAGGACCTGGTGGCGGCCTCATGTGTGTCCATGGTCATCAAGCATGCATAGAATCATAGAATGGTTTGGGTTGGAAGGGACCTTTAAGATCATCGAGTTCCAACCCCTCTGCCATGGGCAGGGACATAGAAGGTTTCACAAAAGCCTGGCCTTGTATGTCTCCAGGTATGGGGCCTCCACCACCTCTCTGGGCAACCTGTTCCAGTGTCTCACCACCCTCATGGTGAGCCCTCAAGTCCTTCCATTTTTCACCCCACTTTGCCTTTAGGCAGATTCCACATACCCCTCATTTCCCCCATCTCCAGCTTCTGCCCCACACCACCCGTTCTCCAGCCCATTTTTCCCCTAAATCCCACACACCTGGGCTCCACTGGAGACTCCTCCCCAGCTGTTCCAAATCAGCCACTCTCCTATTTAACAACAGTTGGGAAAGGCAGCAGCCAGCATTCTGTCTCTATGTGGGGACTGAGAAATGTGTCTTCTGGTGTATCTGCTGCAGGACATGCCACTGATACGGTCTATCTATAATGAGGTATTACTTAAAAGTTAAGTTAAATTATTCAGCTCTTTCCTAATACATTGTGCTAATTCATCTGAGAGAACTTTCTGATTGGTAAATGTTATGTGGAGGAAACTGTAGCATTCCCCATTCCTTCAATTCATTTTGTGATTGAAAAAAAGGAAGGCAGTATTTTTGCAGCTGGCAATAAAGGATGACAACTCAAGGAGTCCCGTTAATGACTGATACAATAAAATAATCTGAAGTGAAAGCTGTAGAAGGGGAAAAAAACAAAACCAACTTGAAAGGGTACCAGTCATGCAGACAGGTAGCTCCAGCTTATGTTTTCTTTTGTGGTGAAGTTACTCTATAGCCCACTAACAGAGAAAAAGGTTTGAGTGTTTTAAAGAGAAACAAGTTACTTCAAAGACAGGTAGTCAAAAACTTCAGGGAACTGTTAGCTCAGTACTTTAAGGTAATTATTATGTGTACATCAGGGATATGGAATAGCTTTAAAAAAAAAAATCAACCAAACTGCTAACCAGGGTGTTTTAATAACCTTTAATATTTTTAAAACCTTTGCTTGAATGAAGATTAAGTGAAGATTGATGAGGGGGAAACTAAGTAGTATTGAAAAATTAAAACAGAGGAAATAAGCATTACGAATTTTGCGTGTGGAATGTGCTTATGGGAAAGACGAAATGGGAGAAAAGAAATTATGTGTTAATTGGTGCAGGTGGCTAGATGGCTTATTTTTTATTACTTAATATTTTAGCATCTTGAATTCTTAGATTGCATGAAATTCCAGTCTAAAAAATGATAAATAAATCTGTATCACCCACTGTTTAAACTTATATATGGAAAAAAATGACAAAAACAAAACTCTAGATGAAAACATATAATAGGAAAAAATAAAAGCTTTTCAATTACCACCCATACTTCAGATGGTCTTTTTGTGTGATTCTTTTGTTTTATTCAGCATTTCCTTTCTTAAAAAAAAGAAAAAAAAAAGGTCAAATTGGGAGAAAATATTCAGACTCATAAAATGTGAAATAGAATTATAACATAAAATGATATGGTACCCATGCTCCATGACCACACCTATTTAAATATTTTCTATAAATATGTTTGCTTATTTTTGATATTGTGACAAAGTACTGCCAGGAAAAGATAATGAAGAAATCTAAGAAAATACCACTTGGAATAAGGCTTGCCTTTGTTTCTACCAGTTGTTCCATAAAGGCAATGAAGGTTTGGGATTTTTATTTGCTTGAACAAACTAATTCTTAAAGCTGTCCTGTGTCTGTACTGACTTTTTATATTGAGTTAAGGTACTATTCATCAGGAAAAACTCAGTCTATGATCCAGTGAGTTGCAGGATCTTCTTTTGAATCTTGTCAACTGTGAATCTAAGCTGAAATTCCCTCTTTGATGAAAGATATATTTATTTTTGTTTCCCCCACTTCTCATGGAATAGTTAAAGCACTTTTACCCAAAGAACAAAATACCAAGTTTTTTTTTGATTGAAAGGGATGACAAATTAGGAAATCTTCCAGAATATAAAAATTGTTCCTCTGAAACAACCTTAAAAATCATAAAATCATTCAAGAAGGACACATTAGTCCATACTCGGTTAACCAGTTAATTTGGCAGCTGGTTTGAATTAGTTAATAATTTGCATAGCTGCTCAGCTGACTTAGCCTTACTGTGTAGTGCTCACTTAAATCTGTTCTTGATTCTTATGAAGTAACTGTTAATTTTTGTGATGCTCAGATGTTTCTTGTCTTTATGAGGTTCCCAGGCTTTCTATCTGTCAGAAGGAATATCCTAGTAACACGTCTCTCACCTAATGGGATAAAAACACTCAAATATTAAATGTACCTTTGTTCTGGAGGACCCTAACTCACTTTGAACAATTAACTTCACTCCAGATAAGCTTGTGATCCAAAACTGTGCTACAATGTAAAGCATTTTATTTGAATGTGTCAGTTTCCTTTGTATATTTTTTTGAGTTTTACATTCATTTCGTCTTATCATGAGCACGCAAGCCAGCTTTGTTCCTTTGCTTGTGTCCGCTTGACTGTGCTGCGGAGATGGAAGAGGTTTGGGCTTTGCAGGAGTATGCACTAGCCCAAGAGGGTAGGGCTGAAGAGGAATGTACTAAATCAAACCAGGTACCATAGCTCTTGAGTCTGTCATGTGGACTTCAGCAGGGAAATACCCTATAGAGGATTTTTTTAAAAGTAAATTGGCCATCACCACAGGAGCAAAAAGTCTTAAATTTATGTGCAATTTCCGAAGTTCCTTTTCCTGTCAAGACTTTTTTCTCTCTTCTGCTAAAAAGGGCATTTTGGATTAATACAATGAAAATAGCATAGGTTTGGTGTGGAGATGTGGAAAGCAGAGTTGTTGAGCTCTGCAGGTGAGGATTGTCCTTGGGAGAAAGATACAATAGTACTTGTTGGAATGAAGCCATGGGAGTAGTGAACTGTGCTGGGAACAAGATCTAACAGAAACAAGAAGGACTCCTGGTATTTTTGTAGATAGCGCAGACGTTTTGTCAGTTGACCCCAAGGTGGAAAATAACTGCTTGCTAACAAGCACACTGTAGCTCAACCAAGGGACTGCTTTTACTATCCTAATCTGCCAGTCATGTGTCCACCCTCAAATCGTGCCTGAAGAGGGACCTCAGGGTCCATGGCCTTGTGCCACAAGTGCAGCTCTAGACCAGGGCCTGAATATGCCACTGTCAGGTACAGGAGTACCAAAATAGGGAAACAAACCACCATATTTGCTGCCACAGCCCTCACATCAGTATATATATGTACTTCTAGTGACAACATTTTATCTGTATTACCTAAATGTTTCTGACCAGTGTTTAGACCATTTGCCTCTATGATAGAGACTGCTCGATGCCATAAAGAATGTTTTTTGTCAGTGAGGCGTCACCTTTGGGAAGCCAGTTCAGTTGAAGTGACAGATTTGAATGAAGTGAATAATTACTCAAGGTCTACTTGACTGTAGAAAATGAATAGAGCTTTACTGTTATCACTGTGCTCCAGTGTCAAAAAATATAATAATAGTATGTATACAACTATAAAAAAGTGACATATGATGTCTCTAGTAAAATTAATTTTTATTTGGATTCATGAACAAATATAAATGTCAATAGCATGTTCAAAATCAGTTTCTATAAGTGATACAGTTTTTGTGCTGGTAGTATGAAAAGCATAAAAAAATAAACCTGATTATATGCTAAGTTCAATTCTGATTCCTATAAATATTATAACATTTTATGAATTAAGTGTATTGTGCCTACGTAATAAATACATGTAGTTTAGAATTCTTAAAATGGAAGGTAAGTGCAAAAGTTGTCTCAAACCCTTAGCTAGTGTCATAAATATTCCACTGTAATCCATATGGAATGAAATCTTTCACTGCCTCTCCACAAAGGTATATTTTTCAATTTTCATAGCTATAGCATGACAGATTAGAGCCTAATACTTTTGTGCCACTAACCTACACAAGACATTTTATAAGCAACTACCCCAATGTTTAAAAAATGCAAAAAGCAGACACACATGTGCAGCTCAACTTTTTTTCCCTTTCCAAACAGCATGGAAATACTTGATCCTTTCCTCTAGTAAATCACTGGCAAAAATAAAAAAAGGAAATTTTACTTCTGTCTTTCTTATATTACTCTGGTTGGGTTTTTTTTCTTTCCAAGAGACCAAGTAACATTTCTATATTTAATACAATATATCAGTCCACACATCTGAGCTTCTTGGTCAGTATTTGGGAAATCACCTGTGCCTGACTTTGTGCAGTTATGCTGTGTGGATAATATTCTAAGGAAACTCACTATACAGAACAGCTTTTTGATAGAGATTAGCATGATTAAGTGATGTTGTGCCAAGTTCTAGGAGACAAAGCCCTTGAAATAAATTTCATTTTAAGTCATGTGGGCAGAGCATCAACCTAAAAAATAGTGATGGTAACAGCAAGGGTAGAAGTCAATAGTAAAAACAGAGACTGAATCATATGGAATACATAGAAACTAGAGACATTCAGTACTTAACTATACGTATAGAAGTAGATCAAATGTAGCTTTTACTTTGTGAGGAACTAACTAATCTTTAAATTGGAGAGTAAGTAAATTTAGCTGCCAGTGTTTGAGATTCTATTGACTTCCAGAGATTCAGAATGAATTCAGTAATAAAAGCTAATTAGAAGGGAAATGGAGGCCTAAAATATCACTGGTGTGCATATAAGGAGCATTAATTGAAATTAAAATTTAACAGTACCCTAATGCTGCATGACATAAAATTCCATCTGTTGTGCAAAGCCATTAAACTAAAATACTTGGGGAATAGTGTGTGATGTCTCAGCTTTGCAGCTAGTCAATGAATGTATTTTAATGTCAAACTACTCCTCGCAATGGGAAGTCTGATGTTCAGAGGAGTCAGTTTAGGATGTGATGATTGGTGTAATTACTAAATTAGAGAGAAAAAACCTAAAAGTGATTCTGCATTAATGAGACTTTTTTTTTAATTAAGTAGGTGAGGTTTCTTCCTGCTTTTTTTTTATCATTATGCAGAATGGGTACCCATGGATTTTAGTGCATGCAGGCTGTAAATTCTGTGTCCAAACCAGTTCCTAGATGTGCTTGTATGGCACAGGATCCATGCACCTTGCTGGCTCCAAATGGAATTCAGGAGCAAAGACAGCATCCTTTTTCACAACACCTCATTGAAATGCTGTGGAAGTTTCTGCAGAACACATAAAAGGAAGTAAAGGACAGCTTCAAGTAATTTATTGTAGATTGTCTGGTTTTTGTGCTGTTCACAAAGTGTGTGTGAAGATCTTTTTTTTTTTTTAATGACTAATTAAGTGACTGCTGTGGCCAGTTTCAGCACCCACATCTGTGACATGAATTCCTGTGAAACAGTTCTCAACACATGGACTGATGTTGATGAAAGGTAGTTGTATTTTACTTTTCCATATGAGATGAACAAGGCTGTGACAGTTACATTTTGATGATGCAGCAATCGGAAAAGTTCTTGTTTTTAAATGACATATCTGCTAGTTTATTTCTAGAAGATTTCTAAAATGTTATTTTCAGGTATATTATGTGTTAGATTGCAACAGCAGCTTTTCAGCTGTTCAGAAAGTGAATCTGAAAAGTTATTGTATGATTCTTAGCACAGTGTCACTGTGGACTGTCATTGTTACCCAAGGCTGAACATTATATTGAATCGGACGCTATTTGAAATTCATATAGTAAATTTTCTGAATGCTTGTACGTGCACTCATAAGTCAGCATCTCCATCCTGGGACATCTCTCAGTGTGAAGTTAACAGCTACTGCAGAACACACATAGTGAGAGAAAGTATGTTGCACAGAGGAGAGCAACAATCATTTTGTTTCAACTGAGAGAACAAAAAAATCAAGTACAAAACAAAACAATAGATAATTCTGTGAATTAGTAGATAAAGGCAAGCATTAAACCGAATTCATATTCATAATTTTTAGGGATGTTTAGCTGAAGGTAATTAACCAATGGAAAAAGCAGCAAAATGTATGGGGATGACCTCTTTTCGTCAGTCTAAGATCAAAGTTGAGTTCCTTTCTGGATAATCTTTTCAATCATTCAAGGTATGCAAAAACATAAATGTAAACAGGCTGCTAATGAGGATATTTTTAACCTGTGGTTTGCAAATTCATTGAAAAGATGAGCTGGGGATCTTTATGGACAATGGAAAACTACTAATACAGATCTAACTATACTTGTTTTTTGCGGGAGCTAGTAGTAGATGCAACAGTAATAGTAGAAAATGGCATTAAAATGTAAAGAAACAACAGACTTAAAAAGTTATTGCGAGATTTACAGCCGATCTCTTTGCCAAGCAGAAACAAGCTAATTCAGCTGTGGTCTGTTGTGTGAGTTACAGAAGAGATCAGCAGGCAGAAAGCCATTGTAGGGGTTGTGATAATATTTTCTTGCACTACGTCTTTTAACGCATTCTGCATGCTTGGTTCTTATAATACTTCTCACTGAGCTTATTTGTGAGCTAGAAAGTTCTACAGCAACTTTACAATTTATTTGTTAATAAGAAATAGCGTATTGCTAAAATCACCAGTAGCTCAGCACTTCAGCCCAGCTCATTCATTAAGCATACCTGTAGGGACAGTTCTCTTGATGGGTAGCTGTTACTAGTATTTTCTGAAGTTTGTGACATTTTAGCCCGTAGACTTCTCATTTGCTGATATATTTAACTTTTGTTGGTTTGATACCAGTATTTGATTCAAAGTACTTGTACTATTCCCAAAGCATTAATCTGGGGTGAAAGAGCAAAGTGAGTTGATATGTATTTGTAGCAGCGAAGTCTGTAACCATACTACATTTACTGACTTTTCAAATTGTTTAGGTAGTACAATGTATCTACATGAAGTCTGTGCTGAACCTACCTACCCTTAACTTCTCTCCCAGTAGAAATCTTCACTCATAGTTAATAAGGTGTAAGTAGATACATATATATATGCATGTGTGTGTCCATTAGATGGGTACCCAATAGTTTCTATATATGAATGTCCCACTCATTCAGCCGAGATATATTATGTACATAATTTACCATATTTTTATAGAAATCTATGGAATTTCAGCATTTCAGTATTGCAGGATATTTGGAAAAAGTATGAAAACCATCTGAACCCAAGCAAAATAATAAGGGGTGTGACAGGCAGGCTGCTAACTGAAAATCCTAATATGTGCTGCATTGTTATTGCACTTATCCTCTTTCATCATGCAGGCAATGATAAAATGTGAACCCATCAGTCTAGAACTTCTCCTTTTGAACACTAGATACAAGATATTTTTATATCAGTGGCATATAAAAACACTTCTCATAATTTTGAATAAAAAGTGTTTAATCTTCTATGATTTTACCCACTCTAATCCTGTTCAGTTGTTACCTATCAAGAATTTAGGATATTTTCCTATCTTGAATTCACATCTAATGAATTCATGGCATAGTTCCTTGCTACAGAAGGTGTCACGATTGTACTCCTCAGACTAAATTCCTGCATTCAACCTTCTGTCCCTAAAATCAGATGCCTAAGACACATTTCCATTAGTGGCTTGTATGATAGCATGAATTGTGGGGATGATTTGAAAATGGAGGGCTGTGGTCTATGCAATAGATGGTAAAGACTGACCTTAACAGGGATATCAGCAGGTGCAGAAGAGTGATCTGGCTGGGACTTCCTGAAATTCCACAAAGGCAGGTGCCCCAAGACCACAATAATCCCAGTGGCTGCAGGATGTTTCATCAGGAAGTCAGATGAGGAGAAGCTGGTTGTAGGGAGGCAGTAGACTCTGGAGATCACATAAGATTCTACATAAAATGTTGAATGTGTTCCACATAAAATGAAAATGCAGGTAAAGATAGTAATTTTTTTAATTTACTTTGCATTTTAAATAAAATAATAGATTTAAGTACTTATAAGAATTAAAGAAAAATTGAGATATTGATTTAAAATCTGACAGCAGACAGTTAACATCAGTTCATCATGTCTATCCAAAAGTTTAATTTGAACTAATGTATTTTCTATGTCATTATCCAGAAGCAACTGCATGAAGAATACTGACTTCCACAATTTCTTTCTGAATACCTTGTATAAAATTGTAACATACTGAGACATAATATCTCACCCAAAAAAGCTGTAAACGTGATCTATAAACACTTTTTGAGATGTTGGGAAATTAAACGACCACCTGGTTTATCAAAAAGTTTTATCTTCCAAATGTTTGTTTATACTTTAAATTCTAAAGTTCAATTTAAGTCTCTCATATGATGGCAACTGTCCAGCTTTAAAATCACAACTAAACTTCCAGCATTCATCAGCGCACCATCTCAAGGACATGTTTTTTCAACTTCTTAAGGAAGTGGATCCTACTATTGTAATTTTTTTTACCTTTTTTGTATGCACTGAGCTGACAAGAGAGCACTGTCTTCTGTAGCTGTAAAATGAAAGCAACATGACATTTAATGAAAACACTCCAAATATCACAAACACCAGGGAGAGTTAGCATCTTTTTTTTTTTTCCTACTGAGAAAATAGTCTTTATGAAAAGTCAGTCAGTTAGGCTGTTCTGAAGATTTATGCCAAACAAATTCTCCCTTTCTAGATTTATTCAGCTACATCCGTGGCTGTATTTGGTATACACCTAAAGAGATTTAGATTTTGTGCTCATGCTTTAAAGCAACTGAGAAACCTGTGGCTTAATATTTTTTACTGTTATTTCCTGAAGCTATTGTTTGACTGTTCTTCCAGGAATCCATTTTTGGGAACAACTCTTTTGAGTTGACTCTTTTGAGTCAATTCTTTTTATTGAAACCCATTCCAGCCATTAAGCAGCATAATTCCAGCTACCATGGAAATGCTGATTAAATCTTCAGGTTTTATTTTTCCATTTTAGCTCCTCCTTGACAACTAATTGCTAGTTTGCTTAGGCCCCAAGGGGATATTGAATTTTTGGAATAAAAATGCAGCAAGACAGAACCCCAGAAAGGAATGGATTGTTCTCATCACTTGCTAAATGGTACAACCATGCCCATGGCTCCTTCCTCTTCCAAGCACTCTGGTGACCAGAAACCTTGGGATCATATTTTGGGCTTCATTTTGTAGTAAGAGAGGAGAAATGTCCTAATTACAAGGAAAGCATTAGTGCAACAATTTAAAAGCAGCTTCTGTTGAAGTGCAGTTTAGGCCAAAGGGCTGATTACTGGCATGGCACAAGGTCAGAAAAGGAAGCTTCCCACCTTCTGCAGGTGCCCTGGAAAAGTTACCGTTGCCCAGGACCATCCATGCAGATGAGGCCTCCAGCTGTAAATTTATGAGGATTTCTGGTTATAAGTTCAGGCCTTAGTGTGACCTTCCAGCTTTGTACTGGAGCTATGTGGTGAGTTCCTGGTGACAGGAGGCTACAGTTAAAGCCAGCTCCAAGAGCCTCATGGCAGGGCAGGGCTGGGCCTCTCACCCGAACTGTATTTAAGTCAGGGCAAAACCTAAAAGGGAGAAGCAGCCCTGCAAGCACCTGGCTGAGACAAGAAGGATGTTCTGCAGCAGGGATTCCCCTGGGGTGACTGGCCTGTGAGGAGCAGGCTCCAGACAGACCCATGGAGGAGAGCCTATGTAGGAGGAGGTTTATCCTGAAGGATCTGTGACCTGGCGAGGACCCATACTGGAAAACTGAGAGCAGAAAAGAGCAGCAAAGAGGCAGGGAGAGGCTTTGGGAATAAGGGAGTGAAGTTGAGTCTGGGATAAAGATGGAAAGAAAAGCGTATAAATTTTGTCTGTGCTTTTCACTTTTCAGCATTGTCTCTGCTGACAATAAATTTAATCAGTTTTCCCCAAGTTGAGTCACTGCCTGTGACAGTAATACGTAAATTTCCCTTCTTTTGTCTCCACTCATAACTTTTTCATGTTCTCTCTCCCCTGCCCTGTTGAGGTGGTTGCCTGGCAGCCTGGCATGAGTTAGTACCAGAGACAAGGGGATGCCACTTCCTCAGCATTGCCAGGCCCTTGGGTGGCATCTACAAGCTGAGCATCCCTTAGGGTGGGAGATGACACTGTCAACTCAGTTATTCAATTTAGTGCAATTTCTCAGAAAGGTGCAGCTCTATCAAATATGTTCCTCTGAATTCTTAATACTTCTGGAAAAGATTGCAATCTTTTCCAGTGCAACATATTACTTCATTGATAATACAGTGAGAGATGAGGAGACATGAAGCTTTTTCTTGCAGGCCTCTTGAGAAGTATGAGTTGCATGGAGTCAGGCATTTCAATGAACCCTGCAGTTAAGTTGCATTTTTTAAAAATTTACTTCAGATGCTTTCAAGAGTCACTCTCTAAGACGCCTCTGTTGTTCGTCACTGTAGTGCCATGGGTATAAACATACTTGGGGATGCAATTAGTAAAACATTTTACTGGATTCTCTTCCACAGTTGAAGCCAACTGAAAATGATAGCTATTCTCATATTTATTCTATGTTTCTCTTATTCCTGTATCTATTCCTGCCTGATACTGTGTTTTACCTCATATTTAATATCACTACATTTTTGTGCCTGATCTTTAGTGTACCAATTAGATGATCTAAGAAAATTACTCATATTGATGCTCCCAAATAGTGAACAAACTTTAATTAAGCTTCACATCTGAGATGAACTGAGAGTTAATGTTGAGTTACCTGTCCAAAATTAGTGTGAAGAAATAATATAGCAATCCTGTCATAATTTAATTCTTCAAAGCAAAATGTAAACACTTTCTATACTTAACACGATGACTCAAGCACTTTAAAGCACAGAAATGTTGCCAATGTAACTTATTTGTACTGTGAGATTTTTGGCAAGTCCAAATGCCAAGAGAATGTGACTCGGCCCTTATGGATAACTAGGTTCTGCTAGCTGTGTTTATACATACAAACTCTCTACAGAAATTTTATTGCTGGTAATTTTTTATAAAATAAATATTATATGAAGATTACACTGGCTGCCTGGTATTATCTTTTGTTCAATTTTAAATGAAGATTCTTCTTCTGCCCTATTTGCCCTTGACCGCTTCATGTGGCCACTTTGATTTTAAAGATCTTCAGTATATATCAAGGAAGAGAATGCAGATGATGGGAAAGATTAGATTTGAAACAATAGCACAGGTGCTTTTTCCAAAAAAAAAAAAAACCCAAACAAAAAAACCCAAAAAACTTTGATGGTAAATACAGATACTGCTGCAGTAATACAGACCATCTGCACCCAACATTCTCTTACTCTTGAAACACAACACTCTCTTTCTGGTGTTAAAATCAAATTAAGTTTTGAGTTATATTTATTTAACTCCAAAGACTTGTTTAAGTTAGGCTTTGCTTGTCAGTTGTGACCCTTACCTCTGACAAAATATTTCTACTCTATAATAATTCTTTCATGAAACAGCTAAAACTCTTTTCTAGATGGCTTAAATACTATAAAAAAGACACAAATCTTTGGATTTTATGTTTCTTAAAACTGTCTCCCTGGTTTCTGCATTTTATACTCACTATATTCCCACTTCTCTTCAAATAATAAATGGCACAACTTTACCATTTATTCACATAATTTACACTCCTTCACTGTCTATACCATCTCTTTAGAATTTGTGCCTTGCAGCAGAATATCCGATTTCTAATTTTAATAGCTGAATTATGTGGTGTGATGTATCCACAAACATTGGATGCTATGTTTATCTTCTTTGTTTAAAAAAAACCCCAACACACAAGCAGTCAACAAAATACTCCAACTATTGCACACACACCTGCCTCTTCCAAATTCTCATACCAAACAAAAACCTTAGAGTATGTGTTCTTTATAAAGCAAATCTAGATAAATGCTTTTATGTTCCAGTCTCATCTGTTTTGTTATTTTGGAGTCAATTGCAGTGTTTTATTCAAGGCTTCTCTTTCTCTTAACTAACTACTGCAAATGGTAAAAAGCTGCTCCTTTAGTAGAGAAATACCTCTTTAAAATCACTACTTTTGTTCCATCCAGGCATGTGCCTTCCTTATTTAAGAGGAGTTAAATTTTAATGCACAGTAGAGGTATGTGTGCAACTGGTCACGAAAAGGTTAATGCAGAATATTCTCAGCACTACAAGAGAGATGAAACCATGCTACTATTGAGAAAAATCCCCATTTCTCATACAGTGGATATTTTTTTCCAGTGTTGGTAAGGTCACCACAGGAAACAGTCTAAAGTCCTCCTGAGATGGCAGAAGTTGCTGTGTTGAACTCTCCCAGCACTCATGTGAGAACCTGATAGGGATGGGTTCATAACAATATTTAATAAAGTTCAAAGTAATTGTCACTGGCAGTAATGTATTTTAATTATTCTGAGACACAGTGAATCAGGTTATTTACTAGACATTGTATTGCAGGAATTTTGTATAATTTAGTAAATTGCTTGTATTATTGTTCTGAAAAATGTATCTGTACATGTGCTGAGAGGAAGGAAATTATTTTCCAACTTGCATATTTTTTCCCATTCTCTAGTTCTGAAAGCTTTTAAAACTATGGATGGTAATTTAGAGCCAGAGTATGTCTCCACATAATCTTACAGAATGACTGTGTTTTAGGAAAGCTGAAAGGAAGGACTGTGGCCACAAGGCGTTCAATTTGTTCATGTAAATGTCAATGTGCATACAGACTTAACTGCAGAACTGTCATGGTTACTGGATTAGATCTACTGCACCAACTAAACATCCCTGGAGTACACAGGAAAAACATCAGATCCATTCAATCCATTCTACTTCCAAAGCACATGATGATGCATTGCCTTAAACCAGAGTTCAGATGATACTAGCAGGAAGATAAGACCTGTCCTGTAAGAATTAAACTCTACATGAAAAAAATCTTTGCAAAAAAATGGATTTCCATTTTTAATTGTATGTAATGCTGACAATAATTTGAAATATTTTTAAAAGTTGTGAAGTGTCTTATGGTTGTAACACAGGAATAAGGAAGGAGGAGGTATATGTTCATCAACAACTGAGATGTGAGATACAGAATTAATTAAAACATTGCATCAAAAAGACAGTTCGTGTTTTATATGCACACAGTAAATTTACTGAAAACATAAATAGAACAATTTGTTTTATTAATTTCAGAGTAGAAGTTCAAACAAAATTGCTTTGGCAGGAAGAATTCTTGCACCTCTAAGGATATGGGAATGAATACACATTGTTAAAGAATTTAAGTTAGTCTAAAGTTTGTTGAATTACAGTGTTCCACAAGTGGTAACTTGTTATAGCTTAATTCCTACAAGGAGAAGTCATACACACAGGAAGGGAAAAAAGGCTTACTGGGAATGCTGCTCACTCCATTTCTCTCATTTTGCCTACACGTTAACATTTTTAAAGGATTCTTTAAAGGAAGATTGAACATCTATTAAAATGATATGTCTTTCAGTATCTACAAATATAAGCAGAGTTATACCAGTATCTGTTTCAGACTTCATTATCTGAGGGTCAGGGGTTTGAGTCCCCGTCCAGGTATGAGGCTTGTCAGAGTTGGGCTGATGGTTGGACTAGATGATCTGAAAGGTCCCTTCCAACCTAGATGACTATGACACTAAAAGTAGTAAGAAAGATTTACAAGATTTATAGATATATATGTAAGAATAATAGTATCCTTTCTCTTAACTCTGACAAGAACCATTACTAAACTATTTCTAAGCTCTTTGTTTACCCAACTCTTAGATATCTCAGAGATGGTGCCTCAACTGCCTCCCTGGGTGGGAGGAAATTTGTGGTGAAGTTTAACCTGGAAGTGCAAATCAGTAATGAGGGTCTTTGGGCATGGGTTCAGTGCCTGATACCAATAGAAGACAGTGCGAATGACATTTGGCAATAGTCAAGAAAGGATTAACCTCATTTTTGTATTAGTCATTGGAAATTTTTCTCACTTGCTGTATCTGTATCTATAAGTAAGGAGCTTTCTTTTAGAAATATTTACATTCCAAAAATGGAGTGGTCCACTTCAAGCTTAATCAGCTCTTTATTGCTTGGTAGCTTTTTTATTCAGCTACCTTAATTAGAAGATGCCCTAAGTTATTATGCCCTCTGTCCAATTGTGATTGCTGTTGGTCATCCGATCCATTAGCCATGGCAAAATACACAGCAATTCAGCTTGACATAGAATCATAGAATCATACTTAATGAGAATTCTGAGACTACTTAATTTATCAGCCATTAACATTAGGATACTCTGGCAAAGCTTCAGGGTTATGAATGTTATGTGTTGAACCTTTTGACGATATATAATGACACTCATCATTGTGAAGCCTGTGAATAGGATAATCTGATCAGTTCACTGTGACTGGAGAGGCCTGAACACACTAATTGTGCCATTGTTTATGCTCTGAACACTGCAGACAATTAATTTCTGATCTAATTCCATAAACTTTAATGCAGTAGCTCCATGAATAATTTCATCCTAAGGAAAACAATTCCTTCCTTTTAAGGAATGGTGGAACTCAATCCTACCATCCTGTGTATAATTGGACTCTTGATTGAGTTATATATTACTGGAGATTCGTAAGGAATGATCTGCACATGCAATTTTGACAGATAACGCTGATTTTTTAATCACCTAAGTACTAATAGGAGGAAATATGTTATTGATCTCTTCTGTTGTGACTGATCTATACCATGTATTATTTTGTCAATGTGACTTTACCTTAATAATTTTTGACGTATCATAGTTTTTGGAGCTATATACATGACAAAACTGTCTAAAAATGTGCTCTGAACCTAGAGAACATGACAAAATCTGTTTGTGATTTTTTATTTATGAATGGTGAGAAGGACTAAAGGAAGTTATTTGGAAAATCTGCTCAGATCTAGTGAATGTGACCTTCAAGATGCACTAATCATAACAGCTAAATTAGGTTCCTGCTCTTCATTTCTCTTTAAGGAACATAAGTGTCTCCAATGACTGTAAAACAGGTAGACTACTCCTAAGCAAACTTTAGTCAGCATGCTTCTGTCACTTCAGACTTGATGATTTCCTACCTTGAGCCACAGTTACAGTTTGAAATATAGAAGCTGACAGAGACCTACATGAGGTTTTCCAGATCAGGTAGTATTTTAATCATTTGAGGATGCTAATTGCTTTATGGAGCTTTATTTGTAAATTTGACTAGAGTACACCATATAGCTCACTTGCCAAACTGTACACCGATTTGCAGCATCATGAGCAGAATTCTCTCTTGTATAATTGCTGCAGTTATTCTGAAAGTGATTATTTACCTGGCTAAGCACCTGGCAATGTTTTGGGGAAATTAAGATCCTGTTCAATGTTACTGGACCAATAATCAATGTGTAAATGAAATGTGAGTGATGAGTAGATTAGCTTGAGTTGAAAATCTTAAATTCTTTCAGATAGAACCTGGATAGAATTGTATTTAATCCACTTTCGTGAGGTGTAGGCCTTTTCCTAGTTTCAAAAGGATCACAGAATTTGCAAAGCTCTGTTTAATTTAGAAAAATAGTGGGAGTTTTTCATGTTCCTTAAAACATATAAATCTTGTCTTTAAGGCTGAAGAGAGTTTCAGAGGGAAACTTAATTTAGAATAGGGTTAATATATTTTTTAAAATGTGGGGAAATATGAATGATAATATTGGGGGGTTGAATGTTGGTCACATTTGCAACCTTTTTCATTGGAGAATTGTCTACACAGTTCTACAGACTTATTTTTAAGGCACTTGTTGAGCTCCATGTTGGTATTTTCTTTTCATAGCTCATTGGCCTACCTAAAAAGAGAGGGGGAGAAACAAAAAAACCAAACACTCATCATCTCACAGAAGAAAAACTAAGATTTCAGTCATCTTAAGAAGCAGATAGTTAAATGCAATTACAGACAAAAATCACTTGCTTGAGTTACAAACAATAATTATTGAATGAAATCTGAAAGCAAACAGCTTGTGGAAAATTCACTAACTGAGTTTATTCGGCAAAATATGAGCAAATCCTAAAAAAGATATATTTTTTGCTATCAGACTAATTTAATTGCTTAAATTATATGTTGCCAAATAAATGTGTTGCTCAATGTTTCGCAGAGCAATTGACCTGTTGCTTTGCACACTAATTTACTAAATCCTTTCGAATCTCTGTTTATATTAATTTGAAGAGATTATATATTCATTTAAATACCTTAAATGTTTCACAATAAAATAAATCTGCTTAAAAATCTCATTGATACCAGAGAAATTAAACTGATATTACTATTGAAATTATTCTTAGAATATAAGGCCCTTATCAAATGACATTTATTGCATAATGACACAAGCAAGAAACTCAGTCTCTACCTCCCACTAACTTTCACAGATTTGCAGAATGATTTAGGTTGGCAAGAGTCTTTGGAGATTATCTAGTCTAATTCCCTGCTAGAATAGGGGTTGCCCAGGTCCATGTCCAATGTGGTTTTGACCATCTTCAATGATGGAGACTCTTTGACCTTTCTGGGAAAACTGCGCTGTTATGATCTACATCAAAGTAGGAAAATATTCAGCGTTTGTTTGGGGTTTTTTTTCCTAAATGGTATTTTAAATATTTCAGTTTGTGCCTATTCTCTTTACCAGTATTTATTCACATTGGTATTCCCCTGAGCCTTTCCATCTCAACGCTCATCAGTCCTGGCTTTCTCAATCTTTCCTCATGTGTCAGATGCTTCAATTGCTTCAGCACCTTTGCAACCTTTGGCTGGATTTGCTTCAGCATATCCTTGTTTCTGTTGTACTGGGGAGCTGTGCTGTGTGCAGCACTCAGGTGTGTCTGAGCAGTGCCAAGTTAAGGGGAAGACTCATCTCTCTTGATCATCTGATGATCATCTGTTACAAATGCAGCTCAGGATGCCACTGGAAACATTCCTTCTGATTTTCTTTGATTCTGTGATTTTAAATCTAAAGTAAGGATAACATGAAAATAGCTGTACTTTGTTGAGCTGCTTTTACTGTGCATGCATTTATTAGTTATATATTAGATCACTTACAGAAGAGTCTTTGTTGCAACCACAAACAACAATGCTACAATAAGTGACAATTTTTTTTCTTCAACTTCAGTACAGAGCCTATGACATAAGGTAAGCACAAAAAAGAACAGTTTTCTCACCAGATAATACTCACTCTCAAACAGGGAATCTCTTACTGCTTTTCAGGGTGGAACAAATTTCTTGTGAGTAGTGAGCTTGCTTATTGCATCTCAGCCATTAGCTACAGTTTAAATATTATATTTAAAATAAATCAGTCTTGGCATTTTAAAAGGAAGAAGTTGATAGAAGTTACTAAAAAACATTTGTGTGGCTTTGCTTTATCTTCCATACAATATTCAGGATTTTTAAAAGTAGTAGTGATGCCTGATGTAAAAAGACACACATGAGCCTTAATTTCAAATGACATTCTAGATAAAAATAATAATAACCTTTTGATGTGATAAAGGTGACTATTCTTTAAATACAGATATCCTTTCTGAAAGCTGGATCATAAAAGGTTTAAGATAAGATTGTCATTCCTGTTTACCCAACTAAACGGTCAGGCTTTAGTATTAGTGCTCCTAAACACAGATGCAACACCACGAGGGCATTTATGACTGTTATCAGTTCTGACTACATTTGGAAATCAGAAAACTTGCACCCACCGCTTTGCTCTAAATACAAGGCAATTAACATTACCATTCCAAACCCCAAAGAATTAAAATATTTAACAATTACTGAATTGTACATGTAGGATTTTATATTCTTAAGGAGTTATAATAGAGATACCAAATGAAGTACAGAAATTTTGCAGTCCCATGCAAATCATCTTACCTTTCTTTAGATGGCTGATTTTGAATTGATCTTTTTACATTCTCTTCAGACAGAAATTAGTCATAAACTATCAAAAAGTAAAAAACAAGACTAATTATTAACTCACAGGGATATGTTGCTGTTCATAATCAGATATAGATATGATATCTAATTTTATAATTTCATGAAAATGTTCTAGCAAATTATAACCTTGCAATAACCTCATGACAGTTTTATCTTTTGCGTTATCTTTGTTGCTAGCTAATACTGGCATAGTATCTTGTGAAAATAGTTGTCTTTCTAATCAAATGTAGTACATAGTAAGGATAAAATGTGTGCTAATGAAGAAGCAATGCACTGAAAGTGTTTCATCTATTTTACTTTAAGTTTTTCAGTTTAAAAAAGGAAACCAAACCTGCCCATTTCACACATTATTAATTTATGGACAAGCATGTGGCTACCTCCACATGTAACAGTCATCTCCCAGCATTTATTTCTCATGCTGAGCACGTACACTGTTACAAGGGGATAATTTTTGTCCAGGCTACTGGTGTCACAGGTGCTGAATATTCCCACAGCATTATCTCTTGGAAGCCCATGATGAGACTACAGCAAGAGAAAGTGTTATGAAAATCCTCGTCAGATAGTGGGCTGGGACACTGTTGAAGGTTAGTGCCTGGCTTGGATGTTTTACAGGAGATCTGAGAACTGTCCAAAAGTAACCAGAGATGTTTTTTTTCACTTGTACCCAGATTCTGGCATTATATTACTTCTTAGCAATTATTTTTAAAGCTCATTATCTATTACTTGTCAGGAAATTGAGTCTGGTGCCCAGAACAGCACCCCCTTGCTCTGGGTGCCAGAAATGGCAGAATACTTCCTATGTTCTTGGTAGGCTATTCACAGGTATCACTGATTACACCAAACACAAAGCATTAAAAATAATTATTTCTTTCCAAGTAATTTCTTCCATGATTAAATTACTTTGAGGTACACTGCAAGTAACAATTTCAGTAGGTCTAGGAGGGGGTGACATTAGATAATGGTAGAAAAAGAGCCTAGATAGGATACTTGGACTACTATCTAGAGCCTAGCTAGTAGTCCAAATAACAGTCCAGAAAAGCAAATCACAAGATCCCAGAGTCAAAATAACAATGCATTTTTGCATCTGAACTCCAGTAACAGAAACTTTCAGCACGCCTTCCAAACAAGCCTCAGCTTCTAGAAGTGGGTAAAATTAGGTAAGTACAATACAGCTGTGTCAGACTAGCACTTCAATCATTACAAAACTGGTTGAAATGGCAAAGGATAAAAGAGGTAAGATCTCCTACTGTCCACTATTGACATATGTGTTTAGCTCTTATTACTGCCATACTGAAGCCACAACCATCAGTATCACATGCACTGACAAAACCAAAAATATTGAAAAATATAGTCTGGGAAGAAGCCAGTTGAATTAAATGTACTGTTTTGATTACATCAAATAATTTGGATTTGTATAACCTGTGACTAACTGAGAATGTAATTACATTCCAGTCAGAACAAATAAATAATTATTCAGCAATATTTTTCAGACCCTCACACTGAAAAATCCATTGTATGGCCACTACAGAAAAATCTGAATAAATATTGTCTCATTCTGTTAAAAATGAAAGAGGACAATATGCTGAAAAATGTGAGAGAAGCACAGCATTGAGAGAAGGAAAGAAAGAGACAACAGATGCTGTTTTCCAGATTAAATCTCCTCTGATGCACTCCAGGGACCTCATTTAATCAAGCATCATTCTCACACTTCATCATGTATATTATTCAGAAATTATTAAGAATTCTGTGAATAAATTAGTAATTTATTTAATGATAAATGTTTTTTAAAATTTATTATCATTCAACTTATTTTGAAAAATTTACTTTTTGCTAAATTTCTCCCAGATGCTCCCAGATCAGTTTAATCAGAAACTGCTACTCATAGGTTCCCAAAGACCAGGACCCTGAACCTCTTTGTTATTTTTCTGGGACATAACTTCTTCTGGTATTGCATAACTCCTATTATCAGATTCAAAATTGCTCTTTCTTCGTTCTGACTTAGGATAATGTCCATAACAATACTATGATTAAAAAAGTACACTTTTTTTTCTGTGACTTTGCACGTTAAACCGACAACTTAAGGGCTCTCCACCAAAATCTTTCCCTTTTTTCCTCATGTCTTGTTGACTGTTGGTTTTCCCTTCCCTGTTACATAGCCCACTCTACTACTGTTTATCTTTAGCATGTTACATGTTAGTTTTATAATAACAGTGTAGCATAACTTGATGCTGTCCAATTAAATATATTTAGCACTTTCTTAAAGAGCTTGTACAAGGAGACACTTTTGGATATTTAATCATCTGGAGGGTGTATTATCTCAAGTGCTAGGGGGACAACAGTGAGCTGCTATCCAGCAGGGCATCAGGGTACATCTTCATGGCTAGATCACATATTTATAAATAGTAGCTCTCTTGTTCCATTGTTTTCAGTAAAGGGATTTCAATTAAGTTAGTATCATTTAAATTAAATACTTGGCAATGTCTGGGTGATAAATTTGACAGCCATGTAATGCACTGCATTTATCCTGTACAGAGTCTCTTTGCTTTGCATGCCCCCCCTAGGCACTTCAGGCCTTTGCCAAGTGTTACATAGTCAGGGGAGAAAGCATGCATTATAAATTTGAAATGCAGTTAGGTATAATCTGTAAGTAAAGCTTGAATATGTGAAAAGTTATCACCGGAAGAATTAACTTTCTCTATGTGCATGTATTTTGTAGATGTCTGTATGTATTTTTTCATCCAAATGTCAGTATTTTTTTGCCAAAAACTGTCTAGACTTTACCTTGAATCAAGGAGCATTGCCACTGAATTTCCTCTATTTTTAGTCAAAAATTATTTTATCATTTTAAAGAGGAATGAATACTGGCTTCTGATTGGAAAGTAAAAATAAAGAAAAATTTCTATGTTTTACCTATTAGCAGAAGAATAATTAATATAGGAAAATACATGGAGACTTTTCAGTCAAGTCATTGAATCTTGATGGAAGTTGAAATAATGTACCAGTTACTCAGTCATGCAGCAGGCATTAATTACCTTGTTATCCTTTCTTTTAGACTGCAAATGTGATTTGCAGCCCAACTTCATTGTCATCCAAACAATTAGCTGAATGCTCATCTCCTGGCACTGTCTCTGAGAGGTGCCATGGGTCCCTTGCAACCCATCAGCCCTGGATTCCTTCTTGCAAAAAGGGAAGATAAGGAATGAGGTATTAAGTAATTATTTTCTTTTAGATTTTTTCCCAGCAGCACTGAGCTGGGGGAAGTGAATTGAAAGCAAAGATTCCAAAGATTAGAAGAAAAAATTCTTAATCCTTAATATTTGCAATGTCAGGTATAATTGTGTCTTCAGAGTATTCTGCTCCTGCTACATGCTTAGGATACTTATCCTCCATGTGGCAACTGTACAAAATCTTGGAACAATATTGGGGCAAACATAAATTCTGAAGAGATAAGTGAATATAAAGGAAACTATTTAAAAGGGAAAGCTGTATTGAAAACTAGTTAATTTCAAATGTTCCACTACTGTGAAACCCATTGCTCTCTGATAGAGAGCCCTGGAGGGGACGTTTCACATAAATTTTCTCTCTTTATATTGTGGTACCTATTTTCTCATCCTTTCTTTCCCCTGTCCTCTTTTTTTCTACAGTATAAAAATCTTTGCATACCAAACTTTGACCAAATGCTATCATTTTTGTCGTCTATTTGAAATACTTAGAGCAGAATGTTGAACATACTTGTAGTGCTATGGCTCAGCATAAAACCAGTTCTGTTCCTTAAAAATAAAAATGGATCTTTTTAATAGGCTTTGCCATTACTATTTCAAAGCAGCAGTCTCTGAAAAGCCCTGAATGTGAGAACTCAATGCGGACTGCACCCCAGAGATGTAGGATGTATTACTTGGCAGTTAGTCATGGGTGCTGTGCTGTGATTCACTGCAATGAACTTCATGAACAAGAGATTTGTGTAGGTGATACAGTGTTTTAATGAACTAAGTGATCACAGTTCAAATCCTCATTAAACTTACAATCTACAAGGAAAATGAGAATGTATTATGATATTGTAATAGTTCATTCCAAGGTCTAGGCTTAGAAAATATTGACACAAATTTCTACAGTGCATGATGAGATATTTAATGCCGTTGTGCAGCATATTTCTTCAGTAAACTTCTAGTATCTAGGGGAGTCTGAAAACCCTCCAGCTGCCAGATTTCCTGTTTGGAATCCAAAGCACAAAGACACAATGAGGTGCATGGTGGCATTCTTCAAACGTTATATTAGTGTTTCTAGGAAGAAAGAGAAATTTGGTTCCCTTTCCAGGCCAAAGAGATTAAAATCTTAATTTTCAAGCAATTAGCCAACTGCTTAGTCATAGAGCAAGGCTCTAGCAAAGTATTTCCATTCCTCCAGTGAAGCTGTGCCACTAGGAAGGTCAGTTTGAGTATAATGGAGTAATAAAAAAATCCCAGAAGAGGACACAATTAACAGCACCTGTGCAATGGAGGGGACATCAAACTGGAAGGCACTAGTTTGTCTCAAACACGCTGCACAGAAGTGTATTTAAACTGATGTTTGTTGAGTAAGAAACTCAAGAACTTTTGGGCTAGGTTTCCAAACTAAGAGAATTGAATGCTCAACACTGTTCATCTACTGCAAGATGAGTATCACCTGTTTAGCAGCTGGTATCTTAACAGCCAAATACTACTGTCAAAAAAAACAGTGAAAATATTCTGGCTTAAATAAGTACCTTTCAGATCAATGCAACTTTTCCTCTTGTGTATGATTTTCCTCTTCATCTTTTTATCAACACAGCGCTTACCAAAGTGGTTTTTTTTCCTTTGTTCTAGAGCTTTTTTTATACTTAAAACATTTGTATGTCTGAACATTGCCTTCTCTTAAAAATCCAAATGGATTACAATAAATAGCATCATTTCAATTTCTAAAAATAACACACTGAATTTAATACAGTGAATGTTGTAATAAGCTGAAATTGCCATTAAGTGATAGCATTGTGCAGATATTTGTACAATCATTCTGACGAATTAAAGGATTTCATAAATGCATCTATAAATGCATTTCATAAATGCATTGCAATTATAGAAAGGAGAAAAGCAAGCAAAAAATCTGTACTTTCACACCTGAACCAGATTAAACCTAAAATCCTTCCTGTTTAAGGATAAAAGTCAAATTGTATTTTTTTTCTTGTTCTTTGTTCAATTTAATATCCAGTTTCTGTGCACAAAATACCGAAACCTATATGGTTAGTCCTCTTTCTTCTTGCCTAGATAGGTGCTGATCTAGTGAAATTACATGTTAAAATCAAAAGCATAGAGATACAGATATCAGAAGCTGAAGCACAAGTCTGTCTTCCATGCAATACATTAATCTGGATTCAAAACACACCAAGTCTTACAGAATATTTACATTCTATTAATTCCGTTTTTCTCTTCTAATTTTATTTCTGAGAATTTGTTGAACAGCTCCAATGAAAACATCCAAACATACTGATAAAAATTAATATTTGGAATTTGTGAGAAAATAAAATAGGTGGGTTCTCAAAGCAGGGCTCTTTATGTGTAAAAATCCACTTGCTTATCACTGCCCACTCAAACATACCATCACCTACTATATTTAAGTCCTGTATGACTGTTTTGTGAGTATTCAAAATTCCATTCTTCTGTTCCAAATGAGTATAATTATTAAATGTAAGAATTATTAGTACTGCATACACCTCATGTTCTTTCACTTAACAGATGGCTTATGTATATCTGGGATGACTTAGTAGCCCTAAAATTATTTATACATCAGCTATCTGAACACATGGTTGCCTTTCATCACTTATGCTTAATGTAAGAGCTAGTTTAATAACCCAGTTTATAAAATATTTTCTGTTCTTTAAACAGCATATGCCACTAGCATTATTTTGTAGTTAGATATGAAAATCACAAATGTAAACTGCACTTTGAGTGTCCAGTGGCCAGTCTTTCTTCCTTCTAATGTTATTGCCTCAAACCTTTGTATAATTTCATTTACATTGCTTATTGGGTCAATATCATTCATTTGATGAAGAATGATCCGTAAGAATGAAGAACATCCATAAGCCCATAAAATCCATTACAACTTCCAAAAAGTGAATCTCTTTGTACCTACTATTCCTATGGTTACCTTTCTATCTCCCTCCCTCCTCCCCTCCCTTCTTCTTTCTCTCCTATCCACTTTTCTCTCTTCTTTTTCTACAACTTGTTGAATTAATTGTAGCTATTCAGTCCTGCATATTGTTATCAGAGGCACCACTGGTTGAGTTATTTTAACATCTTTTTTATTCAGCAGTCACAAACATCAGTATTTGCTTCCAGATGCCCAAATGATTTAGAGGTTTTACATGCTTAAAACATGCTTTCAACTTAAGCTTGTTTCGCAGTTGCTACATTTTCTTCATCTTTCCTCTTCCAAGGCAGATTCTGCTGAGCCATTAACACACACCTCTGTAGAAGTCAGGGCTCTTTTTACTCTATCTTGCTTTTCATTGACTTTCCTTAAAAAAAAAATGGCTCCATGCAATGTTTTGTATGAAGAACGAAGAACCACATTAGTTAAAATGGCTTGTGGCACAAGAACATGCAATAACATGTTTGACCTAAATACATTGCATGAGCTCTTCATGCAGCTATGTAGTGTCTTAGTTCCAGCCGAAGCCACACCTCTGTGGTCAGAGTGACACTGCTTTATACCTGGCTAAATGCTGAGGACTAGAAATTCAGTTCTACAGTTATGCTGTTTCTCTCCTGTCCTGCAACAAATTGATGCACCATATGAGTTCTCTCCTGTTCTTTCCCTGAGAAAAAACCCCTTGCTATTAGCACAGACTAATATTCTGATTTTTTATTTTCCTTCCAAAAAACCCACAGATATCCATTGATATCTTGTAAACTCATTTTGGAGTCTATCGTATTGCCATTAGCACAGGAATAGCAGCCCAGAAGTAAAACACTAACAGGAAAGCAATTTTTGCTAAGTTGTTGGCATCAGAAAAGAAAATCAGTGTATATGTATGTTTCTAATAGTGCTCACGTGTGTTGCAGATCTCAGTTACTACAGTGGATTCTAATGTTTCTCGGGAGAGATCAATTATATTTACTCTACTTACCCATGTTAATGGTCTGTCAATGTAATTTATGACATCTAAGCACCAAATTGCAGGAAAGTGTGGTAATGCACTGTAAGTCTAAAATTGCCAAGTGCTATTGGAGATATTATCCACATTTCAATTGCAGCTCCAGTTTCCTTCTGAGGCATGAATACTCATGAGAATTTTCAGCTTCAACAGTCAAATGTTTCTGGCTACAATCAAGAATGGTAAATTAAATTTCTGCAATCTGTGCTTTCAAAAGATCCAGGAGTAGAGCCTTAGATGGTGTAAGCTGTTATACATCAACTGATTTTTACAACTCTATTCTGTGTATTTGTCAAAACATCTTCTTTAAGGCAAATTATGACTAGGAATGAAGGCTAGTAATTGAAAATCTGAATTTAAACATTCAAATCTAATGAAAACTCATCTGGATGAAACCTGTATCTTTCAGAAAACTCTATTCAGTTTCAACTCTTATTTATGTTTAGCGTGGTTTTTAATTCAGGAGCACTGAGATGACAAGTGTTTAGGAGAATATCTCTTTAACAATCTTAGCTTGAAATTGGTGTTGCTTGTCTCATCTCTGAATTGTTTATTGCTCCTATGTTTAGTATACTTTTGCTTGTACCATTATTTGAATGAAAATTTTGACCATGTTAGAGATAGAAGTGTTTTAAATTTGTTTTTCATCATCCAGTGTTATGCTTTTAAATCTTTGTCCAATTCTTAGCAGACACACGCATGTCTTCATAAAATATTACAGTACATTTAGCATTCACTAGTGACTAAAGCAATGGTGGAACAAAGTCCAAGTTGCAACAACCACTGTTTTCTTCACTATAAGTATATTCTTTGTGAGTTTTATTATTGGCAGTAATATTTACATATTTGCTCTTTTTCTAGCTGTATTGCTCAGGAATTTTTGTCAGAGAGAAGGAGCTTTCTTGGCAACGCTCCCAAATTTTTCCAAGAAAAAGTGATTGCAATTCTTCATGTAACTTTCCACAACTCTTTCTGTTTAATGTGTTGCACTAGAACATTTTGTTCAACCTAAGCATACAATTCCAGTTAGTTTAAAATTAACTTTATACAAAATAAGGAAGAAAAATGTTAAAAATTGCTGCCACAAAAGAAAAAGTTAGAAATTGACAACCAAATTTAAGAAATTTTATCAAAATGTGAAGATGTTGACTTTCTTTTTTTCTTATCAAAGGGTATGTCTGGTTGAGGGAGATTCAGGTTCTTATTTAAAAATCAGTCTGTAGAATAATACTTTGCTGAAAACTCATAAAATTTTATAAAAAAACTTTACAAAGTAGACTATCACAGAATTTGAGGTAAAATCATGTAAACATCATGTCTTGCTCCCATACAATTTTTCCATTAGCTTATCAGTTCTAGCTCATGTGGATAATTCATGTGGATATCTCTGCAATGCGTTGCCTCCAGCTGCTGTCCCTGGGAGAGCACAGGTGTAGATGGATCAGATTTAGCTAGCTCCTCTCTCTCCCTGTTTTTCTGAGATGAAACGCATTGGAGAAACAACCACTTGCTGTCATGTTTCATAAAGTACATAACAAGCCTAGATTTCTTGTCAAGAAAATGAAATGAATTTGCTATGTCTGAATGACCTTCAGGAAAATGAGTAACTATTTTGTAAGTTTTTCATGACATCTGTCTAATACTGAAGAATAGTATTCCATCAAAAAAAGCACCATCAAAAAAAGCACCGAACCCCTGCTGTTACCATTCGTGTTTTGCTCCGAATTCTGCTCAGCACTTGGATTATTTGAAATGCATCTGCCTGCATATTCCCTTGACTTTCTCTTTCACTTTTGTAGCTCATGTTTGTTGGGCAATAGGTGAAATCAGGTATTCTGCTGGACAGAAAGTAAGATTGGTGTTTGTAGTCGTTGAGCTGAGTGGAATATAATGTCCTCAGTTCACTGGTATAAACAAACATGTATCTTCTTGTACTATGATTTGCAGGAAAGTGTGGTTTTTAAAGTAAGAATGTTTTAACATCACTAGCACATTGTGTTCCAAATAAATTGTTACAATGTTCCTGATAGTAATACTAAAATGAGATGAATCAGAGCTGACAGAGAACTACAGCAGAGGGAGTGCTACATTAATTTCAACTTCTCCTTTGCTGTCTAGTCTACCAGAAATTTTTTTTTTTTCAAAAATCACAAAATCAAAACCACCTCACCCTTCCTGAACATTTTAAAGAGGGAGAGGGTAGAAGGGAGCAGGGAACAGAAAACAAGAGATGATCAGAAAACAAGAGATGTAAATTGGAAGGAGGGAGATTCAGGCTAGACATAAGAAAGAAATTCTTTATGGTGAACACTGGAAGAGGCTTTCCAGAGAGGCTGTGGATGGCCCCTTAATCCCTGAAGGGGTTTAAGGCCAGGATGGGCAAGGCACTGAGCAGCCTGATCTAGTGGGAGGTGTCCCTACCTATGGCAGGGGGGGTTGGAACTCGATGATTTTTAAGGTCCCTTCCAACCCAAACTATTCTATGATTCTATGAGACAATAAAAATTCAATACTAACAGAATCTATCAAGCTTAAAGCAATGGAAAGATATAGAGTTTGGAAAGCCATTGTCTCCCATTTGTACAGAAGGAAAGAAGGAAGTCGATATTTATTTTTTGAATAGTGCCATCCCTAGCATGTGGTATTGATATTTTCAATGGATAGAAAGGCTTTTTACAACAGACCTTTCATTTTCAACCATTAGAGAAGGTCTGAGCATCAGCTTGAATATTACCTGTAACACTACTCTTCTTAAATGTTTTCTTTCGGAGAGTTTTACGTTGTATTTATTGACATCACAAGTAAAACTCTTTGCATTGCTATTGCTGTTTTAATACAAATGAATACATAAATAAAGGCTCCCAACGTTGCACCATAGAGAGTGCTGCCTGTGACAAAATTTACAATGAAAGTGTCATGTGGCAAAGTCACACTGGCCTCTGGTGACAGGAGTTGCTTTGTCCACACCAAAAGCCTGAGGCATTTCCTGACTGCAGCACATTCAGGTCAGCCCTGAATGGATTTTATGATCTCATTGCTGTCCTGTTGTTATTGAAACTTGAGACAGCTGGGACCTCACTGGTGGTAGGTTGTTTTCCCATCTCCAGCTCTGAGAGGAAGGAATTCAGTCAAAAATTAAATGTGTCATGAACTAGCACTATATTTGCCTAATGTTATTTGTGTATCTTTGACTCCTATTTTAAATGACCCAATTGCTTTTATGCAGCTTCCATTTTGTCACTCAACCACTGAATCACCTTCCTCAAGAGAGGGAGGAAGTAAAACAACTCCTTAGCTCTGCAGGAGGAAAAACAACCAACCTCTGGTGTGAATAATAAAGGGTATGCTGATAGAAACTGTGCTAGAAACGAATTCTTACCTATTAGCTCCAATCTCATCCATCTTTCCAGAGTAAACATTTACAAAAATCAGCAAGATCTTAGAGGTAGTTTTCAGACCCTTCAGCAGGTCTGAGTCCTGGTAATCTCTCTGTCACTCTCTCCTCCCTATCTGGGTTGTAAATTGGGCTATCGGAGCAGACAGCGCATTTCCTTAACTCGTACCAGGCAAATTTCCCTGTCCTCTTCCTACAGCTTCAAACACTCTGATTTTATTCACTATTGTTTTGTTTGGTTTGTGCCTCACAGAGTGCTCCAGGCACTCTTGAACAACCTTTGATTCAGGAAGAGTTTTTTCCATTGCTGTAGACTTGCAAAATCAACTGTGAGTTATTTCATCTTTTCTCCAGAGAGCTAGGACTGCTCTGGGGTGGACTGGCAAAGTATTGCTCTTTAATGTCCAAAGATGGTATTCCAGTTCTTGTCATGGTAATCCGTGCTGGGCAACACCGGATGATTTAGTGGAATTTAGGAATATATCTTATTTGCTGAAAATACTCAGATCAAACAGGAGTAAACGTTCCCTTTTCTTTCAAACAAAAAAGCAAACAAACAAGAAAAATTAAAGGCAGGCTCTTTGTGCAAATAAGTTTGACCTGCATTAGATAGTTTTCAATTCAGGTAGAGAAAGATTCACACAGAAATAAACAGTTGCTGAAATTTTTCCAAATCTGCTATTTTTCCTTCAACAGAAATCATTCAGTGAATACTAGAATTAAGGAATTTCAACTGCTCTGATATGGATAATTAATGAATAATTTATCTTTTGATGAAAAATTAATTTCTCCTTCCTGATGATATACCTAAGATATGGGAGTTTTCAGATGAAAAATTATTGCCTAGGATATAATTTCAGATACATTCTATATGCAGGTACAAAACAAATTCAGAAAACAATGCTGAAACCAAGACTTTGCAAAAAACATTCAAAAAGTGACCTAGAGTAAGTAATTAGATTTGTGTGAATTAAATGGTCAACATAATCATCTTAGTACCTAAATGTTGATGTCAGAGCAACATAGAAATAAATCCCCTAATTGTTTGTAATGGTATTGATAACAATTTCGCCCAAGAAAGGGGAATCCTCTTCAGAAAAAACTAGTCATTGACGTTTTGAGGTTATGGTTAGGTACCAGAAAGATGTTTCTGACCTAAATTAAACTATGATAGCAAAAACTTTTGGAAGTTTTACCCCAGTGTTGCTGGGATTCAGACACAGACCAATGTGATCATGCTAAAGCCATTTATTTTGTCAAACTCAAAACTTAAAGACAATATTCTTCATGGTAGACAATCATTGGTTAAGCATAGCATGTGTGAATATATGATTTGTTAGAATTATGGAGTGCGGTAAATACATAATTGGTTAGAACACAGAGTGTTGTAGATACACATATGGTTAAACATAACATAGCTCAAATTCTTGATTAACTGTTATCTGCATTATTGTACACAGATGTTCCAGGCACTGTAGCAGTACATATCTTCAGCACCTGAGTTCCGCAGCAGTGTTTTTGCTAGAATCAGAGTTCTTTTTCTTTTCCATGGTTTTGGTCGCATCCCTACATCCAGGCCTCACATCCTAACTGCATCACTAAACCTTACTTAAACAGTCAAGATGACCATTATTTTCAAAAAATCCTCCCACACTCCAGTAAATCACTGGAAGGAAAAATGTGCCAAACCCTTCAGACATCCATGTGTGGAGATAGTTCCAGGATCCCTGGGATGTTATTCTCAGATTCGCATGTCATAATGTGTTTGTGTAGGAGTTTTATTTCTCTTTTATTTTTCTGAAAAATCCTGTCTTCATATCTCTGGAAATGTAGCCCTCAAAACATTGTGCAAAAATCTTGGTTGTTATCTTACTCAAGCTCACAACAATCTTTCAAGCCCAAATTCTGAATTAATGTTGTCATTTGCCTTGTTAGAAATATGAATTTCCTGATACCACTTGGCTATTGATTATGCATTGAGCTAGTTACATATATGCTCAGTTTCCACACCTAGGATTTCCTGTAAAACTACCAGTTAAGGGGCAAGGGGGAAAATAGCCCCTGAAAACAGCTTTTTAGGAAACCCATCAATGTTCGCCAATTTACTTCGTAGAACCTCAAATAAAAAACACCATAGGAAATGCTTCTTCACTGACTGTGATCAAAATGCATCTGCTGGCAACTGATCTTTAAACGATTTGCACAACACATGCAAGTTGCTCATTTTTGTGCAACTTCCTACAGGCGACAGCCACAGGACATCTGACACTGTCTATTCTCTTGTCAAGGGACACAAAGAGTCACCACCTTCAATGTCTTCAGAGGCAGAATCAGCTTGTATGAAGACACAGTAAAATTTGCAGGAAAAATTCCTACCAACCACAGGAAGATGGTCCCTAGGAAAACAGGGGTTATTCTTGCAGGCCTGCCTTTAAAAAAAAAAAAAATTGAAGAGGGACGAAACCTCTTCCCTCTTGCTGATATAACAGCTGAGATTTTCCACTGCTATGGGATCTCCTGGTGTAATCCTCAGATTTGACCCCTCAGAATGGTCACCCAGCAAAACTGCTTGCCTAGGTGAATATGGGTACACAACTTCCCTCATGGCTAGCTTTGGTTAACAAATTGAAGGAAGGGTTGTGTGCTATAATAAATTTCACGAAGAATAAAACCCACTAATATTGTGTATAAGTGCATTAGCATAAAATTTAGGACCAACTCCTTCATGGAAATAAAGTAGATGGTACTTTCAACCTACACATTGACTTAGACATTCCAATGCAAAAACTGTTGAGCTACACTAAGGGGGAGGAAGGAAGGAGGGATATAATTCTGACTATTATTGGATTTAAATTGGATTCATCAGGACAATTCTCTAATTTAACATTTAAGCAAATGAGAGGTGTTATAAGCTTTCTGAAATATGGAAATTGGAAGCATCTATGAATGGGAACAGAATACTCATTCATTGACTAGAATTTAGACTGTGATTAACTAACATTTATTTATTTTTAGGTGTACACCCTCTAATAGGAAGCTTCACACATAAGTAATTAAACTTAACATTGTGTCAGAATGGAGGCTGGTTAGGGTGGAGGG
>VZTY01026378.1:12408-30320 GCA_013400935.1 Turnix velox
GTCCTACAGAAAGGCAGGGGAAGGAATTTTTAATATGATATCGGATGGGAGGACTAGAAACAATGGATGTAAATTGGAAGGGGGTAGATTTAGACTTGACATAAGAAAGAAATTCTTTACGGTGAGGGTGGTGAAGCACTGGAACAGGTTGCCCAGAGAGGCTGTGGATGCCCCCTCTCTGGAGGTGTTCAAGACCAGGCTGGACAAGGCACTGAGCAGCCTGATGTAGTGGGAGGTGTCCCTGCCTATGGCAGGGGGGTTGGAACTCGATGATCTTTAAGGTCCCTTCCAACCCAAACTATTCTATGATTCTACCATCCTAGACCCCATTAAAAAGTCCTACCCAACCTTTCTGTTACCTCCTTTCTTCAGGTATTGAAAAGCCACTCTGAGGTCTCCCTGAGCCTTCTCCAGGCTCAACAACCCCAACTCCTTCAGCCTGTCCTCAGAAGGGAGGTGCTTCAGCCCTCTCATCATCTTGGTGGCCTCCTCTGGACCCACTCCAGTGTCCTTCTGTTGAAGGCTCCAGAACTTCCATTTTTGAGAAGTTAAGGTTTTCCCCTGAGAGTCCTAGGCTGTAGATGAATCCTGAGGATGGGAAGAAGATGCAGTCACTGTACCAGCTTTCTCTTGTTTCACTAAAAAATATTGACTGCAAGTCAGTTCACATTGATCGATCAATTAATACCCCTCAGCGCCAACTCACACACACACTGAATTAATTTGATAATCCCTTGGGTAAAGTCAGGGGGAAAGAAGGAGGTGGGGGTTTTTTTATTTTTCTTTTTTCAGTTTACAACAGGAAGAAAGCCTATCCTCCAAAGCTAAATGTCACTGTATTGATCAAAATCCACAGCCATTTCTCCAAAACTTGGGGCTGTTGCTGGAAGGTTACCTCTTATTTTCAGAAGAGATGCCAATATCTTTTTCCCATCTTTTCCTCCTTTTAATTTTAAAAGTGTAGCACCTTTTGCAATCAGTCCCACCACAAAAACTTTTCAAGATGTGTTGGGGTTTTTTTTGTTTTGCTTTGTTTTGTGGCTTTTTCTTTCTTTTCATGCTGGTAGTTTGTGGTTGAAGGATGGTTCTTATGTTGACTTGGGTGGTCATTGGGTCATGGAGAGGGGGATGGAGATGGATGGCAGGGGGGTTGGAACTCGATGATCTTTAAGGTCCCTTCCAACCCAAACTGTTCTATGATACTATGAGGAGCTAAAAAGGGGTTTGCTCCATGCTGCAAAGGAGCTAATGGCATTACACTCTGTCCAGCTGCAGGTGCATCTGCTGTTAAACTACCATTATTTAAACTTTATGATGCCAGAGTCTGCCAGCTCTCCCTCTTGCAGCGGATAAATTATGTCAATGGCTCCTGCACTTTTTTTAACCCTGATTTCTCTTGAATTATGAATGATGGACAGGAGCAGAGTTTGCTTTTAGCTGTCCCCTGTGGCCCTGTGTGTGTGTGTGTGTGCTGAGTGCACTGAGCAGCCATAAGCTCAGTGTGTGCAGTCAGGGGATGCGTGATACCATTTGGGCTGTGACCACAGAGCTTGTACCCCAACCATTAAGGGAGCTGAAGCTGGGGAGCTGTTTTGAGGCAGGGTAGTGCTTTGATGTCAGCTTTGGCCATAAAAAAATCCCTAACCTAAACCTCACCTCTGAGGCTGGAAGGGTTCACAACATAAGCTCTGGGTCCCACATGGGGGATTTTTTTTTTGAAAGGCAGCGTGATGTCCATTTTCAAGAGAGCCCTCCATCGTGGAGATCAGAGCAAAGAACTTCTTTCTTCTATCCATCCAGCCTAAATCTCCCCTCTTCCAATTTGCATCCATTCCTCCTAGTCTTGCCATCCTGGACTCTATTCAAAAGTCCTCCCCCAGCCTTTCTGTAGCCTCCTTCAGGTATTGAGAAGCTCCTCTGAGGTCTCCCTGAGCCTTCTCCAGGCTTCTCTCAGGTGGCTTCATTGTGGGGTGAAATAATAGCTCCTGGTTTTAATGAAAGCACTATGATTGGCTTGCTTTGAAGTTTCCAAGCCCTGTCTGGGTGGTGTTCATCAAGCCCTGCACTTAGCTGAACCCTCTCACACCAACAGGGAGCAGGTTTGATGAGCACCAGTGAAGGTTGGATGCTCTCAAGGTGATGGGGACCCTGTGGAAGCTGCTGCTGGTGCTGTGATTTTTGACTCCTCCCAAATACACAGCACTCCTTGTAAAGGGAAGCTTTTCAAAAGACATTTAATGTGGTGTTTGTGTGGTGCTTTTTGCAGGAGCGAGTTAAGGCACTGCCACTTCTGAGATTAATTTCTGCTGCGTTTATTGAATAATGTGTGTTTGGAGGTGTAGTAACAGCAGGTTTGGGTGAATTACACAAAACAGCTCCACACTCTGACACACAGTGTGTCTGTGCTCCTCTTGTTGCATTTGGATTCTACATAAAATTTAAGATTGGGTTGGTTTTTTTTTTTCATGCTTAGATGTGAAGAAAGTTTTGCTTTCTGGTGTATTGATTTTTGCAAGCGGTAGCTCCTTAATCAAGCAGCCCTGAAGTTTTGCACTTGATTAACTGATCTTTAGGAGTCAAATGCAAACTCTTTGTGCTATGTGAGGTCTGTCCTGGATGTTAGCACTTAAATGCTGGAAGATTTTGGGCATCAGTTATGCAAAGGTTGGAGCTATGGAAAGAGCTGGGCAGAAGAAATTAGTTTGGTCAGGTCAGAGAGTAGGTTTAAGCTGGAGAGAAGAAAGAAGTTCTTTGCTGTGAGGGTGGTGAGACCCTGGAAGAGGTTGCCCAGAGAGGCTGTGGGTGCCCCCTCAATCCCTGGAGGTGTTTAAGGCCAGGCTGGATGAGGCATTGAGCAATCTGGTGTAGTGGGAGGTGTCCCTGCCCATGGAAGGGTGGTTGGAACTAGATGATCTTTAAAGACTGGGTGGAAGAAATTAGTTCAGTCAGATGTTGTGGCAGGTATTGGGAAAGGAAAAAACCACAGCATTTGGTAGAAAAAGCCTTTCAAGGCTGTGAAGATATATGGAAGTGAACCCTAGTTTGGCTCAGAGGGGTTGGGATGAAAAATCATAGAATGTGTTGGGTTAAAGCCTGGGCAGGGACACCTCCCACCAGCCCAGGTTGTTCTAAGCCCTGTCCCACCTGACCTTGAACCCCTTCAAGGATGGGGCAAGCCTTTCGTGTGGCCAAATAAGCCTCCTGCAGGTCCTATTGCAGAGGGAGGGGCTGCTGCACTCCATCAGGGTCCACACCTCCTGGTCTTGTGGGAGATGTCATCACCTATGGCAGGGGGGTTGGAACTAGATGATCTTTAAGGTCCCTTCCAATCCAAACCATTCTCTGACTGGCCACAGAGGCCAGTGGTAGCCCAGTTTGGGGTCTGTCCTCAGCCCTGCCTGTGCTTCTCCTGGTGGTGGCATTTATAACACCAAGCATAAAATGTTTGCACACATAATTACGATGTTTAATATTAATAAGCCCTTGTACAACAACCACGTTTGCAAATAATGACTTCAGAATGTCACTAAATCGCTGCTTTAAAAATTGCAAGAATATTATCTTATTAATGTTTTTTTAAAGCCAGCCATTGAGGCTTTATTTTCCCCTTCTATTCACTTTATGTAACTGCTTCCCTCTTTTTCTTTCCACGCTGCTATTTTTGACATTGGGGCATATCCAGACAGTCAGGAGGAAGAGAAATTAGCTAAAAATACTCTGGAAGCACATCCAAAAAACATTGAGCCCTTTCTCTTCCCAGCCTGCAGCCTGTCCCTCCCTCACACATGTAAAATAGTGCATGGCAGGATGTGTTCACTGGGTGAAATTCATTAGAAGGAGGCAGATTGGAGCCTGCTCTTCTCCCACCAAGACCCTCTAGGTCCCCAAGATACTTTCCCCAGCTCAGCCCTCTCTGAAGAAAAGCATAAAGAAAGATAAGAAGGACATAACAAAGAAGTTCTTTACAGTGAGGGTAGTGAAACACTGGAACAGGTTGCCCAGAGAGGCTGTGGATGCCCCCTCAAATCCTGGTGGTGTTTAAAGGCAGGCTGGATGAGGCACTGAGCACCTTTATCTATGGCAGGGGAGTTGGAATTACATGATCTTGAAGGTCCCTTCCAACCCAAACTATTCTGTGATTCTATGACATTGGGATATTGGAGAGGTTCCAGAGGAGGGACATGAAGATTATGAGAGGGCTGAAGCACCTCCCTTGTGAAGACATACTGAAGGATTTGGGGTTGTTGAGCCTGGAGAAGAGAAGGCTCAGGGAGGACTTCAGAGTAGCTTCTCAGTACCTGAAGAGGGCTACAGAAAGGCTGGGGTAGGACTTCTGAATAGGGTACAGGATGGCAGGACTAGGAGGAATGGATGCAAATTGTAGATTTATACTGGAGAGAGGAAAGAAATTCTTTGCTGTGAGGGTGGTGAGACACTGGAAGAGGTTGCCCAGAGTGGTTGTGGATGCCCCCTCAATCCCTGGAGGTGTTTAAGGCCAGGCTGGATGAGGCATTGAGCAACCTGGTGTAGTGGGAGATGTCCCTGCCCATGGCAGGGGGGTTGGAACTAGATGATCTTTGAGGTTCCTTCCAACCCAAACCATTCTATGATTTAATCCTTGGGTGAGCAAATCTGCTCCTAATGTTGTGGGCTTTGTTGTGTGCTATGATCTAATTGAGATTTAATGCATTCTGCCTTGTCCCCGCCGTGGACTCCCTTTGGACCGAGCTGTACAAAGCTCAGTGTTAGCAACTCGCTTCTGCCAGAGCCCAATTTATGTCTTCAAAGACATTCAGGCATTTATTTTAGAGTGCACAAAACAGTTGTGCTGGGAAAGAGGCACAAAAAGGGAGAAAAATGAACTCACAGAATCACAGAATGTCAGGGATTGGACGGGACCTCAAGAGATCCATCCTGCTGCTCCTCCCATCCTCCTGCTGGAGCAGGAACATCCAGATCAGGTCACACAGGAAGGTGTCCAGGTGGGGTTTGAATGAGTCCAGAGAAGGAGACCCCACACCCTCTCTGGGCAGCCTTCTCTCACCCTGACATAGTTTCTTCTCCCATTTCTGTGGAACCTCCTGTGTTCCAGCTTGAACCCATTGCCCCTTGTCCTGTCATTGGAGGTCACTGAAAAGAGTCTGTCTCTATCCTCCTCACACTCACAGTTTGAGGTCACCCCTCAGTCTCCTCTTCTCCAAGCTGAAGAGACCCAGCTCCTTCAGCCTTTCCTTGGAAGAGTGATGCTCCAATCCCTTCATCATCCCTGTGGCTCCTTGCTTTTCCTTTTTTTTCTAGAAGCAGTGTTTGCTTTAAGCAAAATATCGAATGATGAGTCTTTTCATTCTCTTCAGTATCTTCAATAACTGTGTGTTTGCTGCTAATTGTGTTAAACACATCTGCACCTCACACGATGGTATCTAATCCCACAGCAATATTTCAGCCTAAAATCAATTTAAACTGCCAGCACGTGTGTGCTGAACAAATCCAGAGGGAGAAAGTCTCAGACAGCTTTTGCAGCCCAGCAGCTTTGGTGGCTCCATGAGGAGCTGTGAGCTCACAAAGTCGTTTGTGTGACTTTGGGCACAACCAGCCTCTGTTGTGTTGACACAGAATGTTTTGGGTGGGCAGGAACCTCAGAGATCATCTCCTTCCAACTCCCTGCCTTGGGCAGGGACATCTCCCACCAGCACAGGTTGCTCCAAGCCCTGTCCTTGAACCTTTCCAGGAATGGGGCAGCCACAGCTTCTATGGACATCTTGGGCCAGGGGTTCAGTCCCTTCACAGCAAAGAATTTCTTCCTCAGATCTTATCCAATTCTCCCCTCTTTCTGTTTGAAACTGTTCCCCCCTAATCCCATGGCTCCCATCCCTGGTCCAGAGCCCTTCCCCAGCTTTCCTGGAGCCCCTTTAGGGTCTGGAAGGGGGTTCTGCCCTAATCCCATGGCTCCTATCCCTGCTCCAGAGCCCTTCTCCAGCTTTCCTGTAGACCCTTTAGGGTCTGGAAGGGGCTCTGAGGTCTCCCTGCAACCTTCTCATCTCCAGCCTGAACCCCCCTCCCTTTATTACCCCCCACCTTTACAGCAGAGGGGCTCCAGCCCTCATAGTATCTACAGGCTTCTTCTAACTCTGCTCCAGCAGCTCCATGTTCTTGTGCTGTTGAGGTCTCTCTCCAGTCCTGAGCATTTATCCTTCTGTTTTTGACCAAGATTGTGCTTTGGGTTTGGATTCTTTCCTCCCAAAGCCACTGTTCTTGGGATTCTGAGCCCTGTTGCTGCTGGAGAGGCATTTACACAAGAAGAGATCTTGTAATTTTTAATTTTTCATGTGTTTTATCCCCTTAAGTGGGCACCATGGAGGTAGTCATGACTTTCAACGTGAACTTTTGGCAAACTTTGTTTCAGCTCAGGGTTGCTTCTGGCATCACACATTGAGAGCAATTTCCTCTTTTCCCCTTTATTTGTTCCTTCTTCCCTCCCCAGTGCCTGGTCTTTCACTCCATTTCATGTTGAATCCTGAGAGATTTCTTTCCATTGACATTTTCAGAGCATTTTTGCCCCCCCAAAGTGTGCACTGTGTGTGTTCTTCCACCTGAGTAACCTCGAGGCAGTCATTTAATGCCTTCAAGTCATGTTGGAGCTGGTAAATCCCCTCTGGGATCCCTCTGGAGACTTGCTCTTCACATACAACTCCCCGTGGTGCTGGGAGGGTTATGAATGTGAATAGTTTGCACCACTGCTACTTTAGAGATTAATATTTCCATGGAGTACTAAAGCTTTTGAAGTTAAAGCTGCATTATTTAGCTGAGAAAATTTTCAATTAGTTGTTTTTTTTTTTAAATCCAGCCCATGTTTTGCTCCATCTGTTGGACAACCCCAGCTTGTGGCAGCCCCAAAGTTGTTTGAATTTCCCTGTGCTGGGTGCTAATGGGGATGGGAGAAGTTGAACACACAAGGGCTGGGAAGCATAAAAATTGAGTTTTCTCCTTGTCTTTTTCTTTCCTGGAGAGAAAATGGGCTCCATTAAGTACAGAAAGCTCGGGTGAGGTGGTGTTTGCAGTCCAGGGCTGGAAAGCAGCCTCCATCCCTGGTGTGTTGTTGAGCAGAAGACTTCACTTTTCACCACCGCCAGTAATCCTATTTAGCAGCAGCACAAAATACCAGCTGGATTTTGCCTTCTGGCTGTGTTCTCCCATTAGAAGGGGGGCTGAAATCATTTTGTGCTGTGCTCTATCCCACTGAGTTGAAGACAAGGATGTGAGGAGGGCTCCATCACCCGGCCATGGCCAGGAGCCATCTGAGCTGTGTGGGTTCATCCAGCCCTTCTTTGAGCCAGGATGCAACGTGAGGAGCTGAGCCAGGGATGAGCTAACAGGGTTTTGTTGTTTCTAAAGCTGATGTTTTTTTGGAAGGGAGCTTTTCCCCAGGCTCTTCCACTCATCACTCTCTCACCTTCTGTGTTAACTTTGCAAGCTGTGGTGGGCTCCTGTGTGGAAATTTGGAGCTGCAATATATTCCAGCAGGCATTAGGTACACACCATGCTGATAGGGATGTGGTGGCTCATCCTGCATGAATGCAAATTGGAAGAGGGGAGATTTAGGCTGGAAAGAAGAAAGAAGTTCTTTGCTGTGAGGGGGTGAAGCACTGGAAGAGGTTGCCCAGAGAGGCTGTGGATGCCTCCTCAATCCCTGGAGGTGTTTAAGGCCAGTCTGGATGAGGCACTGAGCAACCTGGTGTAGTGGGAGGTGTCCCTGGCCATGGCAGGGGGGCTGGAACCAGGTGATCTTCCAGCCCAAACCATTCTTTGATTCTATAATGGAGCTCGACAGGGAATTTTTGAGTTCATAGCATGAGCCAGAAGTTGAAGTTTCTCACATTTAAGGCTCAAAAATGCATTGATGAGAAAGGAAGATGCTGAACTAGATGATCTTGAAGGTTCCTTCCAACCCAAACCTGGGTGCAGTGTTGAAGGGTAGCACTGTTTTTTTCTCTGCTGTTGAATTTATCAGTTGAGCCCTTTATGTGTTGGGAAAAGAGCTGTGTCCTTGCCATGGGCTGTTCCTGTAGCCCTCATTTAACTCCAGTGGAGTCTGACTGAGAGATTCTGCCTTCTTACCTTTCTGGTCAGTGGTACAAAGTGATTAAGGAAAGAGCATTTCTTTCTGATTTTTTCTTATTTGATTAGTCGTTGTATCTTTCCCCTAAAACAGCCAGAGCTGCTTGGGCTGATGCAAAGGAGCCAGTTGTAAGGACAGAGGCTGGGAAGATGAACTGAGATGTTTCTTGCATTATAACTCAATTTAAGAATGAGTGATTTACTTTTTTCATTTTTTTTTCTAAGGCATCAGGGAGTTTGAATGGTAAGCTGATGGAAAAGCCTGAAATCTGAAACTTTTTGTTCCATGCTGGGCATCCTTCACCAAGTGTCTCTGCTTTACACTGGTAGCACTGGTTTTTGGGGGGCACTCCTGGCTCTCATCTATCCTATATTCAGCTGTAAACATCTCCTTGTCCTCATGGGTGTCTCTGCACACCTTATACTCCTTGATTTCTGTAGCTGTGCTGCATCTCTGAGGATCAGCTTAACATGTGAAATAGACCCTGCACCAAAATACACTTTATTCCATTCCCTTTCTTCAAAGAATAAAAAAGCCCCGCGATGCTGCTTTTGCCCAACACACTCTGATGTTGATGAGTGATGATTGTGCCTTATTCTTGCCTCTTTCTTTTTTTTTATCCCAAGCTTTTCCTCTTCTGCTATTAACTGTGACCCTCTTGTTTTCATTCAATGCCTTTGTGTTAGAGTGTTTTGTGGATTTTTATCAGCTGTTGCTTGTTTTTATTCCCTCTTCAGAGCACTTTCAAAGGGGAGGCAGTGAACACTCTTTATTTTCCATCTAACCTTTCAGATCCAGCTCTTCAAATATTTTCCTGGCATGAATGAAGAAGGAGTGCTCCTGCACTTTGGGTGCAGGCTGCTGCCTTTGTTCAGCATCAGAATAAGTCCCAGATGGACTCTCAGAATGACTCTGGGTTTTTTTTGCTGCTGGAAAAGGTGGGATGGGTGCGGGATCTCAAAGAGATGGGTCTGCTGTGGATCCACCTTGTTCCAATCAGAAGCATCCAAGTGCTTCTGCTTCATGGGTATCTCAGCACATCTTATACTCCTTTGCAAAGTAATGAGTCAAAAAATAGAAAAAGGAGAGATTTATTGATGTCTGTGGAATCCTCCTCAGATGGGACGTTGGTCTGTCTTTTGTTCTTGAAGCATTGGTGGGGCTGCAAGATTTCCTGTGCTTTTCACAAATGTGATAAGCAGTGGCTATGCATAGAGTCATAGAATGGTTTGGGTTGGANGGATGCTGCTTCATGGGTATCTCAGCACATCTTATACTCCTTTGCAAAGTAATGAGTCAAAAAATAGAAAAAGGAGAGATTTATTTATTAATCCTCCTCAGATGGGACGTTGGTCTGTCTTTTGTTCTTGAAGCATTGGTGGGGCTGCAAGATTTCCTGTGCTTTTCACAAATGTGATTAGCAGTGGCTATGCATAGAGTCATAGAATGGTTTGGGTTGGAAGGAACATTCAAGATCATCTAGTCCCAGCCCCTCTGTCATGGGCAGGGACACGTCCCACCACACCAGGTTGCTCAGTGCCTCATCCAGCCTGGCCTTAAACACCTCCAGGGATTGAGGAGGCATCCACAACCTCTCTGGGCAACCTCTTCCAGTGTCTCACCTCCCTTACTATAAAGAATTTCTTTCTTATATCTAGTGTCCCCCAACACACTTGGTTTATGGATTTCATCTTCTTTCAAGTAGAAATGACCTAACATTATGGATCCAAATGGGATGCTTCTGGAACAGAACAATACCCATTCCTCCTAGTCACTTCATAATGCTTTTAACCAGGTGGAAGATGGAAGTTTCTGAAAGTCTGCTTACTCCTTGTTTGTCTTTTACCCAGTGCCAGCTTCCCTCCTTTCCTAGCAGTGAGGGAACCAGGTGGACATCTGGTGTCTCTGCCTGTTCTGCATCTGTGGGCTGTGCTTTAATGTAGCTTGAAAAATGGTTTTCAAGAACGTGGCTTTGTTTGTCAGGTTGAGACGTGGTGCAGGTGCCCCTTCAAGGGATGGAAGCACTAATGGCAAGTGGTGCCACAAGCATCTCTCTGGTGACACTGCCTGAGGTCTCTGTAATCCATCACATTGAAACCTTGTGTGGTGGCACTTGTGCTGCCTGCTGCAAGTCAGATGGATTTATTTCCTAAGAGCAGAATTGAAGAGCAATGTAATAAGAAGGCAGGATGGATATTAATTATAGAAGCTCGTTATCTATTCCTCTTCCAACCAAAAATAAATAATCAGAGTAATGTTGTTTTTGTTTTTTTCTTCCCTGTGACAAACAAGTGAGCTGGTGCTCAGTTTTTGGGCTTTCTCCTCAATGAGCCTTAGAAACTGATGCACTGTGTGAGAAAATAAATAGGAAGCTGAGAACATCTTTCTAGCCCATCTGAAACAACATTTGCTTTGTGCATGTGTAAGGGGAAAACAGGCGTTCAGCAAACAAATGCAATTATTTTCTGATAAATGGACTTGTTGCAAAGTAATGAGTCAAATAATAGGAAGAAGGAAAGATTGCTTGGAGTCTGTAGAGTCCTCCTCAGATGGAAAGTTGGTGTCTTTTGTTCTTGAAGCATTGGTGGCATTGTAGGATTTCCTGTGCTTATGAGGACAGGCTGAAGGAGTTGGGGTTGTTCAGCCTGGAGAAGGCTCAGGGGGGACCTCAGAGGAGCTTCTCAACACCTGAAGGGGGCTACAGAAAGGGGTAGGATATTTGAATAGGGTNCTGGAGGTGTTTAAGGCCAGGCTGGATGAGGCACTGAGCAACCTGGTGTAGTGGGAGGTGTCCCTGCCCATGGCAGGGGGGTTGGAGTTAGATGACCATTAAGGTCCATTCCAACCCAAACCATTCTGTAATTCTGTCATAAGTGATGGCCATACACATCTCCCAACAACACCTGCTTTATGGATTTCATCTTCTTTCAAGCAGAAATAACCAAAATTGTGATAACTTTGTTACAGCTATGGAATCAGATGTTGAAAATTAGGTGATAATGAGAGCCTGCTGCCCTGTGCCAGGGAAGTTTGGTGATAGCATGTTGTGGAAGATGCTAACCACAGTAATGATGTTGAGTTGGGCTCCAGAAGGTGGAGGAGCCAGGGGAGGTAAGGTGTGGGGTGGATACCCCTTGAGATGATCCTCGAGTTAGTGGAAAAGGGGAGTGCGCAGAAGGTTTCTTTCACAGGCGGATTGAAAAGATGATAATTGAGATTGCTGGGAAAATCCACAGTGTTCAGTTTCCCACCAGCCACTCTACTGGCATTATCATTGGAGAAATGGCCTAAAAACCAGGAAACTCATCTCTAGTTATTTTTATTTTTGGATTCTAACCTCCACGTAGCCTCTGCCACCAGAGCTTCATTGAAGGAAGAGCACAACACAATAGCATTGAAGATGTGTGACACGACTTTATTGATTTCTCCTGTCTTTTGTGGAGTGTGAGGGCTCATGGTGCTGGTCAGAGGATAAAAGACCACTGAAAACAAGGAGAGAAGAGTGAGGCTGGTCCTGAGAGTAAGAGGGAAGGGATGGGGCAGGCAGGAGATTGATGAGCAAGATGAAAGGCTGGAAGAGTGATTTTTTTTGAGCAGTGACCTGTGGGAATGTCATTGAGTTCCTTCAGATGAGTTATACCAAAGTATTAATGTGATCTGTTCCCTCCAGATCTGATGCTGGAAAGTTTCTGCATGATTTGGACTGTGCAATGACAAGAAAATTAAATACACAAGAAAGCAAAATACACTTATCATAAGATCATAGACTGGTTTGGGTTGGAAAGGACCTTAATGGTCATCTAACTCCAACTCCCCTGCCTTAGGCAGGGACACCTCCCTCCAAACCAGGTTGCTCCAAGCCCCATCCAACCTGGCCTTGAAACCCTTCAGAGATGGGGCAGCCACAGCTTCTCTGGGCAGCCTGGGTCAGGAGCTCACCCCCCTCATGGTGAAGAATTTCTTCCCGAGATTCAATTTAAATCTACTCTCTTCTGATTTGAAGCCATTACCCCTCACCCTATTACAACCTGCTCCCTTGCTTTCCTGGAGCTCCTTTAGGGATTAGAAGGGACTCTGTGGTCTCCAGCAGATTTAAGTCTACTTTTATACTTGCTGCAATGCAGTCAAGTAATAAAATTGCCTTCAGTGTGCAGTACCCATCAGAGATAACTTTATCTAAAGTTATCTTTATCTAAACGTTTCATAAAGAGCTATTTTACGAATTGCCTCTTTAGTAGCTCTTCCAAGGAGGGAACAATTGAGTAAATGGTGCATGGTAGAGTTTCATGGCAAGGATCTAAATATATATGGGATCAGAGAGGGGTTGGTGTTTTCTTTCTCTCTAGTCTGTGCATAAGCTTTATGAAGTTGGGATCTTTAGATTTATGTATATCTTATAATCTCTTTTTTTTCATGTTAGTGTCCTTGTAACCACAGTGCCATCCAAAAATCATAGAATGGTTTGGGTTGGAAGGGACCTTCAAGATCATCAAGTTACAGCCCCCCTGCCATGGGCAGGGACACCTCCCACTACACCAGTTTGTTCAGTGCCTCATCCAGCCTGATCTTATTCTCCTTATTTCTTTATTTCCCTTTAACTCCTCCTTTCCTTTTCCATTTCCATCTGTGTAAATGGGTTTTTGTTTCTCATTTTTGCCACAAACCATTTGTAATCCCACACCTTTTTTCTTAAGGTCTTTGCTTCCTTCAAAGCCTCAGACTGTAAAAGGTTATTACACTGGAAGTTGTTGGTCCTGAGCAGCACAAACAGCAAACGTGAGGAGGGCAGTGATGTTAATTATTTACCAGCTCCCNAACCTCTTCCAGTGTTGCACCCCCCTCACAGCAAAGAACTTCTTTCTTCTTTCCAGGCTAAATCTCCCCTCTTCCAATTTGCATCCATTCCTCCTAGTCCTGTCACCCTGGACCCTATTAAAAAGTCCTGCCCCAGCCTTTCTATAGCCCCCTTCAGGGACTGAGGGGCCCTTCTCTTCTCCAGGCTGAACAATCCCAACTCCTTCAGCCTGTCCTCACAAGGGAAGTGCTCCAGCCCTCTCATCATCTTGGTGGCTGCCTCTGGACTTGTTCCAGCAGCTCAATGTCCTTCTTATGATGAGGGCTCCAGACCCAGAGACAGGTTTGCTTGTTTTCATGCCAAGGAGGCTTCTTGTGTCATCCCATCTTTTGTTTTGTGCAGAGCATCTAAATTAGCCCAAGTGACTGATTTTTTTATTTGTCCTTCCCTTCTGAGGCTGATTCGTCCCTCCAAAGATGCACACTCGCATCCAAACTCACATTTATCTCCTGGACCTTAAAAGAAGATGGTTTGCACCCATAGAAAAAAACATACACTTGAAGCACATCTCATTTTCTCTGTTATTCTCTTGGATAAGTCCCTGGTTTTGCTTTATAAAAAATTAAATAAATGATAGCACCGAAGGCTGGCAACAGAGATAATGAATGCTCTGTGGTCATGCCCCTATTCCAGGTGCTTTAGTGTGGATTTTCTGCCTCTCCACTTTCATAACAGGCATGCATTAAAAATNCTCCTTATTTCTTTATTTCCCTTTAACTCCTCCTTTCCTTTTCCATTTCCATCTGTGTAAATGGGTTTTTGTTTCTCATTTTTGCCACAAACCATTTGTAATCCCACACCTTTTTTCTTAAGGTCTTTGCTTCCTTCAAAGCCTCAGACTGTAAAAGGTTATTACACTGGAAGTTGTTGGTCCTGAGCAGCACAAACAGCAAACGTGAGGAGGGCAGTGATGTTAATTATTTACCAGCTCCCAGAACTTTCATAGAACNAACTCTGAGAGATTATTATTAAATTCCACTTTTCTTCCTTACTTATTTTATTGAGGTGGTAATAATGTGTGCAGCCACATGCATTTGCAAACCCAGCAAGAGCTGAGGGCAATAGCTGGGCATCTGAGCTTTTGGTACTTCCAACCACCAGTTATTCAGGATGTTTGCTGGGGAAATCATTTCTAAGGCTCCATTATGCATGTGGGAGAGGAAAATTTGGAAAACTGGTGTCAGGATGCTGAGGGAAGAGCTCAAAACCCTTTTACTCCAATTAGGTAAATCAGCAAGGTAACAGAGTGAGTGTGGATACTCAAGTTTTTTAATCATATTCTAGAGGATTTTTTTAAATTATATTTATTTTTATTTATTTTATAATCATAGAATAGTTTGGGTTGGAGGGGACCTTAAAGAGGTCCAACCCCCCTGCCATAGGGAGGGACACCTCCCACTACATCAGGATGCTCAGTGCCTCATCCAGCCTGGCCTTAAACACCTCCAGGGATTGAGGGGCCATCCACAGCCTCTCTGGGCAACCTCTTCCAGTGTTTCACCACCCTCACTGTAAAGAATTTCTTTCTTATATCCAGCTTGAATCTACCCCCTTCCAACTTACATCCATAATTTCTAGTCCTCCCATCACATATCTTATTAAAAAATCCTACCCCTGCCTTTATGTAGCCTTCTTCAGGTACTGAGAAGCTCCTCTGAGGTGCCCCCTGAGTCTTCTCTTCATACTTACTATATTTGCATTTATTTTTATTGTATTTGTATTTTTTTAATTATATTTGAATTTTTTTTTATTATATTTGCACTGCCTTTGAAGAACTTGGCATAGAAACTCCAGTGCTCCATAATTAAAAGTTTCCAGTTTTGTCTCTGGTGCTGATGTTTCATTTCAACTTTTCCCTTCAGCACTGGAAGTGGATGTCCAGCTGTTTGCCAGGAGTTCCCTGTTCCTTGAAGACAAACTGGGTTTTTAACATGAAAATGTAGTAATTTTCATTTCTTCATCGTTTGGAGAAATTCCTGTAGAGCAGGGTTTTCTTTCACCTCCTTGTGAACTCTGTAATAGGAATTTTGCTCAAGTAAGGAGCAGCGTTGTATTTGAAAGTAAAAAAAAGAGAAGTATTTGAGGCTGAGTTTGATCTGAAACATATTTAGTGGCGTGGAAAAGGTAGATGAAGTCTCAGTCTTCATGAATTAATGAGCAGGCAGAGGAGGTGTATTCTCTAATGTGCAATAACATCTTCATTTTCTTTGTGGAATCTTTCTTTGGGGTGAAGATTAAGCAGAAATCCCTGAACTTGGTTATTTTGCAGGGTTGTTTATTTCTCTTGAAATACCTAATTTCTCTGAAATAATTTGGGAAGTGTTTTTATGGGTTGCCCCTCTCCACTCTGTTGGCTTTCACACAGGATAACAACCCAGGCTCTGCCTGTATTGGGTAAACTTAATTATTGTTGAAAAGCAGCTTGTTTTGCAAGCTGACCAATTCTTGACCTAAACCAATTACTTTCTTCATGGGTAATAAATTAAATAAATTATGTCTTGTTTTTTTCTTTGTGATACTTTGTAAATACTGGAGCTGTTGGCTGGCAGTTTCACTTGATTACCTCTCCCATTTCTGGTTTTAATAACCCTTGTATGAGTGAGGAATTCAGTCACTTTTAATAATGTGACATCAAACTAGAGTGTTGACTGTTGTGTTTCATGCCACTGAGCCCTGCTGTGTCCTTCTCATCTTCCCATGGGATCAACCAGATGCAGCCCAGGGAAGTGATGCTTCTCTGGATGAATTAATGACCTGGATACAAACCATAGTGCTTTTCTAGCTAAATACCTTTATTTTTCCTTAGTTTCCACCATATCCATTCTGTCTCCTGTCCCATTTCTGGGTCTGTCTGTGCTTGCTGAGGAGCTTTAGTCCTTCAAAGGATTATGCAAGTAGGAATTGAGTTTGTCACACTCAGCATTATCAGATTTTGGCAAAGACATCCCGTGGTAGCACTCTGATTTCAGAGGACTTGGGTCAGTAAAAGCACATCAAGATACCCAAGCACATCAATCTTTTCATCCTGGGGGGTCCCTAATCCCTGTGATTGAGGGATCTCCTTCTTACCTCCTTGCCAAATTTAAGTGCTTCAACAAGAGTTCTCCATCCAGGAGCAGAGAATGGACCAGACTGAGAACAAAATGAATGAGGGATAAATGCAGCTTCTCCACAGTAACCACGGTGGATGTAAAAAAAGCCCAAGTATTTTGTCTTTTTGTTTTTTCTAAGCCAAATCTTTGTGTCACTGAAAAACCCTTTCTGTTGCAACAGGAAAAAATGCATTTTTTCAGTAAAGCAAAGTTTATATTAAAATGCCAGGCTCCCAGAGGATTTCTGCTGCTGCAGATGCCTCTGCAGTGGGTGAGGGTGCTGGATGCAGATGTGGCCTGCCCAGATGTGGCCAGATGTGTTAAATCACAGCTGCTCAGTGAGAAGCAGGAGGCAGAAGTAACCTTCAGCAAGACACACATGGTGCAATCCTTGGCTGCTGCTTGTCTGCAGATCAATTTTCAGCGAGCAGGGCAGCTCAGGAAGGGCTTTGCTGGAGCTGCATCTGAATTAAATTTATATAGAAAATTGTATCTCTTTCAGGGGGCACCTCAGAGTAGCTTCTCAGTACCTGAAGGGGGCTACAGAAAGGCTGGGGGAGGACTTTTGAATAGGGTGCAGGATGACAGGACTAGGAGTGATGGATGCAAATTGGAAGAGGGGAGATAGAGGCTGGAGAGAAGAAAGAAGTTCTTTGCTGTGAGGGTGGTGAGACACTGGAAGAGGTTGCCCAGAGAGGCTGTGGATGCCCCCTCAATCTCTGGAGGTGTTTAAGGCCAGGCTGGATGAGGCATTGAGCAACCTGGTGTAGTGGGAGGTGTCCCTGTCTATGGCAGGGGCTTTGGAACTAGGTGATCTTTAAATGCCCTTTCCAACCCAAACCATTCTATGATTCTATAATTTTCTTTTTTTTTATATTTTTTTTTCTAATTGCAGTAATGTCAAGAACACTCTCCTAAGCCCATCTTTTGAGACACATTGTGATGGATAAGCCTGCAAGGAAGCAGGTCCTACCTCCAAGAAGAGGAGGTTGAGGATGACAAGGCACTGAGCAGCCTAATCTAGTGAGAGGCCCCCCTGCCTATGGCAGGGGGGTTGGAACTTGATGATCTTTAAAATCCCTTCCAACCCGAACTATTCTATGATGCTCAACAAGGGCTTTCTCCAGCCCTGCTCCTCCTTCACTCTACTCTGATCTGCAGCAGCCACCTTAAATAAAAGTAGCCTTTGCAGTGGGGTCCCCCGAAGGTCACCAAATTTGCATCCCTGAGGACATTGTTCAGAAACTCCTGAACAATTAGTAAAGTAAACAAAGAATATTCAGCCCTTACTTGCAGGGACTGTACTTTCTGCTCTGCTCAGAGATGCTTTGACCTTCTGATTTATTACAAGTCAGGAAAAGTCAATATTTCTTCGCTTGCCAAGTTGGAGGAATTTTAATGAGTTATTGAGTCAAATAGTTAATCCTCCAATAGCAGATTTTTTCCCCCTTTCTGATTTACAGTGATAAAAACAAAGGCTTAACAGGGACCAAGAAAAACAAGGTTTTGTAGAAACTTTTGCTTCTCTTTGTGCACTTTTTAACCCTTTGGTTGCTACTAGATGGGATGCAGCTTTGACATTGGGGCATTTCATGTTGGCATTACATGCTGGGAGGTTGGGGGCTTGGCCCTGTTGGCAGAGACATCAGTGTGATGAAGAGGTATTGATTGATAGATGGAGGTAGCTGGTGGTGATACTCCTCACATCTCCATCACATGTGGTGAGAGGGGTCTTTGGGTGAGATCTGGTCTGCTCTCCTGGGCTGGATTCTTCTGCTCCTTGAAAAACCTTTGGAGGGCAGAGCCCTGGGTGGATTTTGGAGGATGTTGGAGACATGGACAGTGGGAT
>VZTY01026380.1:0-20000 GCA_013400935.1 Turnix velox
CCTTTGATCATCTCTGTGGCCCTGGGACGACCCATGAAGATCTTATCACTCACCTAGCCATTTTACATGCCAGGTAATTTCAGAGTAGTTTGTTTAGCAGGGGAAAAAAGTACCTTAAAATAACAATGACATGCCAATGGATAAGGCAGCACAGACTCAGCACTGCCTGGACTCCTTGGAGAGCAGTGCTCTGTCCTTGAAAGCCCTACAGGACCTTTGAAATATGGTGGTAATATTCCACTCCATCCTCCCCTCAAAATTATCATCTGTTTTGAACCTCAACACTCGCAAGCAGTGCTAAATTCAGTATTTTCATCCATGTATTTCTTCCAAGTTGATGTGTCAAAGAGAGGCACGATGTAACTAGACTTTGGCTGGCCGAGACAGCCACAAAAAATGGTAAAGGAAACCAAAGTAATATGATTTAGACAAAAGAAGGATGCAGAAAATTACATTTAGTGAAGAGTTCATTCATGTAATTCTCTTTTCTGAAGTTGTATTTTTCTTTCTGTTGCTGCAAGTCTGGCCTGTTGCACATGAATGCAAACAATAGCTTGGAATTGAAAGAAAAGGAAAAGTAGGTCTGATTATGGTAAAATCACCAACATCTGAAGACAGAGCATTTTTTGATCCTTATACCTAAAGGGATCTAACATCATTCGTGCTGGTAGGCATTAGCTACAAGACTATGTTTTCTTTTTCTATCTTGTTTTGAGGAAATCAGAAACGTGGATCTGGGAGCACACCTCCAAGATACTTCCAAGGAGGTTGCTGTGACTTTAAGACCTACAGTCAGTAGGTGGTAGTGAAGATACAGCAGTGGGAGATGGGCAGGCAGTCTCCTAATGCCTCGTTAGACACTTTGATTTTCTGTGGAGGATGGGCAAAGGGGAGTGGGTCTATTTGGGAAAAAAAATATCACAGCCTATTAGTTAGAAGCGATGAAATGGAGACAACTTCAGGGACTCCATTAAGTGCAGTGTGTTTAGGCAGACAGAGTCCCCAGGTGAGGAGTGCTATTCTAGAGGATTGTGTACTGCAAAATAATTGGACTTGGGAAATCAACTGGGCTTCAGTGGCCTCGTGTAGCCTGAAACCAGGGAAGGAGTGAGGGGGGAAAACGTTTCCTTTTTCTTCTTTTTTTTTTTTTTTTTAACCCTTCCAGTCTAAAGGCTGTGATGAATACAAAGAGGAAACGTCATGCTAGATAGATTTACTGTCAATAGTCGTTTGAATAATCCAAACAATGGCTATCATTAAATTTCATTTTGGCAGGGGAGTATTCAGAGCATGTCATTGTAATGCCAGCTTGTAGTATATTATTCTCTTGGCATCCTGGACTTTTTCCTGTTGCATTCACTGAATAAAAATGCTCCAAAATTCAATCAGAAAAGACTGAATCTGCAGGGAAGCGTCTTAATGCATTGATATGTCTTGAATCAGATTCTTAAATAAAACATCCCTGCTTATTTATTTATTTATTAAAGATGATAAATTAGAAATGGCAGAACAAGTTGAACTGGAGCAACTTTTTGCACCCAGAGCAATTTCCAGATAAAATTATGTTGACAATGTTACTGAAAGGCTCCAGCACATACATGAATCAGAAGTAATGGCTGTGTCATTCCTTCCAGGTGAGCAAAGTCACTGTTAAATGGGGTTAAAGTTGTACCAGACTGAGCCCCAGCACTCCCAGTGACATGTGGGAAGGACGCCATGAATTGCTGTTGTCTCCAAATAACACTTTGGCCAAACAGTGATACTTATAAATTGCTGGGTTTGTTTTGTTTCATGTATATTAAGAAATGCTGTGAAGCATCAGCATTATTTGACAAGTGTTAGCAGTTACATGTTGGGTCCAGTTCTCATTGGTGCTGAGTGTGAATGAGAATCAACCTCCAGTGCTTGCACATCTGTAGAGGTGTGGGGGAACATCAGTCATGATGTTAACAATTGCAAAGGTGAAAAGAAAAATAGGTTTGGTAAAATGATGCCTGGGCTCCTCAGTACTCTTACTAAATATTTCCTGTGCTCTTCTCTTGATAGCTGCAGAATCTCTGGTATTAATTTGGTCAGTGTAGGCAAGACTTCAGAAAATTATTGAGTCAAAAGGCACAATGTAAAATGCTATTGGATTAAGAATGTAGTGTAAGTTAATGGAACAGTAATAGTAAGAAGTGACCTTCTTCCCCTCCAGAAATAGAAAAAAAGCTGCACTTAGCAGTAGAAAATAAGATGTGAACCTCTGAGAGTAAGGTCACTGCAACTCCCAGCACATGTGGCCCTGCAGTAATAAGTGCTGTCTGTGGCAAACCAGTGCATCTCCTGTTACTGTTAGTGCTGAACCAGGATCATATTATATTGCCCAAATCCTCTAATAGTAACAAAGTACTTTATGCATCTCTTCCTTAAATATCAATTGCAACTTAAGGAAAAACTTATATTCCTTTTTTTATTCAGTATAAAATCCTATTCACCAATAGTCTCCCCTTTTCCTCTTTGATGAGACCATTTATGTGGCACTCCTGTCTGATCATGATTGCTCCTGGAAATACCCAAGCCAAACAAAACCAAAAAACCCACAAACTTCAGTAAAATGCAATTCAAGATTGCATTTCCTGGGTGCAGGACTTTTTTAAAGCCAGCTAGAAGACAGCAGTAATTAGCCTATGAATTTCCTCATTAAAATATCATTAGTGAAGGCTTTGTTCCTAGAAAACAAGGTTTATTGCATTGTGTTGTGTCGTTGTAGTTTCCCAGTAGCCAGATGTTATGGATGAATTTGAAGATGCCTAAGCAGGCTTTATTGCATGTGTTTAGATCATGACCAGTGGGCACTTGGCATTTTATAAAAAAATCAATGATTTGTAGTCAGCTGAGAACTGGAGCACCTCCCTTCTGAGGACAGGCTGAAGGAGTTGGAATTATTCAGCCTGGAAAAGAGAACAGTCAGGGGGGACCTCAGAGGAGCTTCTGAATACCTGAAGGGGGCTACAGAAAGGCTGGGGTAGGACTTTTTATTAGGGTACAGGATGGCAGGACTAGGAGTAATGGATGTAAGTTGGAAGAGGAGAGATTTAGGCTGGAGATAAGAAAAAAGTTCTTTCTTGTGAGGGTGGTGAGACACTGCAACAGGTTGCCCAGAGAGGTTGTGGATGCCCCCTACCTGGAGATTTTTGAGATCAAGTTGGATGAAGCATTGAGCAACCTGGTGTACTGGGAGGTGTCCCTGCCCATGGCAGGGGGTTTGGAACTAGATGATCTTTCAGGTCCCTTCCAACCCAAACCATTCTGTGATTCTAACTGAGAAATACTATAAGCAGTCCTATTTGGCTACTTGCCCACTGCATAGTATGCATTTAAATAGGGATATTTGCAGAGTTACTAAAAATATGTGTTTTCCAGATTGTTAAAGAAAATAAATCAAACTTTGAGGAATTGTTACATCACTTACATGTTATAAGCAAGCTATTTTAGATGTTCTGTGTGGATGACATTCTCAGTGCAAATTACTGTTGCTTTATTCACTGTTTGTTGAGACAGTATACATTTAATGGCCATGCTTTGCTGAAATAGCCATCATTTAAAGTCACATTTTACACTGTGGTACCAGTATCTGAAAAAGTAGTTTAAGGGACTGAAAAAAAAACCCCACAACTTGGAATTGGAGAGCTGAAAATGCATTGGCAACAGCTTAGTTTTGAAAGATGCCTGACCTCTATAAAATACCAAGGTGGTGGATGACATTGCTCTAAAAAATCCCCCATCAGAGCCATGGTGGGTGTGGATGTAGCTGTCCTCAGGCATCAAACCCAGCAACAATATGTTTTGCTCAAAAGTAGCATCCCAAAGTTTTCCAGGATTTGAGTTTGAGGTTAATCCAAGGTTTTGATTTTCTCCAGTCTGTGTCAGACTCTCCAGAAGCCTTTACAGATAAGGTTCTGTAGAGGTGCTAGAGAGGAGAGTCACTGACATATGCTATTGCTCTTTTCCCATTTCCAGTAAAAAAAACAGTGCCCTGAAATCTCAGCCTGTACACTCTGGTTCTGAAAAATCAGTTCTCCCCTTCCTTTCTCTCTCACCAGTAGCTTTTCTCACTGATCCAGAAAACTTTTTGAGCCACCTTGTATCTCAAATGGAAGTAGTTTCTTACAGTGATTAGCATCTCTTTATAGGATGGTTCCTTTTTTTCATAATTAGATCCCAAGCAGAAATGTAAAATCTGCTGTGTAAGAGGGTAATGAATCTTTATTGCACCAGTGCAAATCAAATTTGTGCAAAAGGCCCTTTGAAAACAGTACGAAGCAAAGACATGTAGTAAGTCACCGAAATAAAGTTCTGGCTTTTGTATTTTCCTTATAAATTGTAACTACCCAGTGGATTTCTTGTGACCTTTCCTACCACTCCAGAAAGATTTTAGCCTTGACCTGAAGCTTAGTACATACCAAACCTGCCTTCCTCATGGTCAAACCTATAAAAATAAATGTATTCTAAAGACCTGAAGTAGCAATAGGCTTTGTCTGCTTTCTTTGTGTGCCTTCAGTAGTGGTGAAGAGTGGGGAGGAAGAGAGCCTCTTGAAATGTCCAAGATAGGATCGAATCAGCCTTCCCAATGTCCATTTAGCACACACTGTAACATTTTAAGCAACTCTTGGCCACTCTCTCCGAAGGGAAGGCTCATGTCATCCCTTGTATTTTCCCATTGTACACATCATTTCCTGGCGAATGCAGGATTTATTCCCCAGCTAAACCCTTCTTGACAGGTTTGTTATCTGTTCACCCGGTCGGCGAGCCCCTGAGAGGCAGAGCATGGCTGTTAGAAAGAGAGAGGAGAAGGAGAGGGGGAGGGAGGAGGGAGGAAGAAAGAGGACTGGGAAGCAGGGCAAGGAAATGTCAAGCGAGCTGCCAAGGATGGATATTATAGCTGCTGGGGACCTTAGAGAGTATCATGTGTCTTTTGTGTCTATTTTACAGTCAGTGCTTCATGTAAGATGGCAGTCTCGCCTGGACTGTGCTTAGTATTGATTTACTCCCAGGCAATGCACAGACCATTTTAGGAGTACAAGGGAGACTAGGAAAAAAAAATCCTCCCACACCCCCCCCTTCCATTCCTGCCTTCAATTTTTTGCTGTAAACAAACACATCTGAAGTGATTTCTATTAAGTTCACTCTCTCTCTTGTGGTTTGGTTTTTTTTTCTTGCTCCGTTTTGTTTAATTTTTTTTCAAATTAGTGAATTGGTGTGTGGAAAGCAAATTGATTGGAGGCTTCCCAATGAACAATAGAAGCCTAGGAAGGAATATGGCTTATTGTCTTGTATACAGACTTCAGAAGCTGTGGCTTTTAGAGGAAGAAACAGAGCTCTTACAACCCAGCACCTGTTCCTACCAAGAAGTAGCTGTAAGGTATGAGTGTGCTGAATTGGAGAATTTTTTTTTTTTTTCATCTTCACATAATATATAGTCCTTATTATTCCCCTTCTGTTGTTTTCTGCTGTTGCTGCTGCTCTGGTGCAGGATGGTAGATGGAGAGGCAGCCTTATGGTTGTCTGAGCAGCCAGCATCTGCTGGGCTCTGTTAATGGGCATAGCTGGGATCTGCTTCCCTTCCCTCCAGCAGTCAGTGCTCCCCTTCCCTGCTACTGAGCCACTACTGGGGTGCAGCATCTCCACTCTGGAATTGTGTGGATTGTCCCCTCCCTGGAGGTGTTTAAGGCCAGGCTGGACAAGGCACTGAGCAACCTGGTCTAGTGGGAGGTGTCCCTGCCCATGGCAGGGGGATTAGAACTAGATGATATTTAAGGTTCCTTCCAACCATTCTATAATTCTGTCATTCTATAATTTTGGGGGCTGAAATATCCTGCTTTGGCTCTCAATTCTATGTCCCTGGGTTTGTTCACCTTCTGCTTATGTCTTGGTGTGTTTGCTCCATGTAGGGCTGCTCCATGTGTGGGGTTGCTGCTGGCTTTGCCTAATGGGGTAACAGCCTAAACTCACTCCTCTTTCTCAGGTTGTGCTGGGGACATTGTGATGTTCATCACCCTACAGCAGCTGCTGATGTGTCTTCAGCAAAAGTAAATAGAATCAATGCATATATATATACAAAATTATTCACATTTATGCTTTTTTGGTATTCTGAGATGAGGCTTACCGAGGTTGTAATATTTTTCTGCATTCTGCATTTAAGTAGGATTAATTTATCAGAGAGGAGCTTGTGCGTGGTTATGTGGGTTTTTTAAGACTATATTGAACATTCTGAGGGTGCAGCAGACTTAGATGATTCTGCTCTCTGGGGGCAGGGGAGTAGGAGTGTGACAGGCAGCCCAGGGGACACATACACTGGGGACAGAGTGCGTCAGGCTGAGAGCTCCATATGCTGCTTCCAAACTCTGTGTGAGGGAGGACAGGGCTGGGACAAGATGGGGAGTCCAGGGAAATGATGGGAGAAAAATTTGCAAGCCGACTATTTCATTGCCAGTGGTGCCAGGGAGTCATGCAAATGTGTAGCTGAGGTGGCTTGAGGGCCAGATTTACCACCTCCTGATGTGCCCTCTATACCATTTAGCAGGTAGGATGGCAGGTTACATTCTAGCCATGCTTCTGTGAGCATGGTGAGGAGAAATCCATTTCTACTGGCAAAGATGTTGACAGTTTTAATAGGAAATCACTAGAGGAGTGAAATATTCCATTTTAAAAGTAGAGACCAAGCAAAATTGTTCAAAGCTTCTCACGTATGTTAATTTATTTAGGAAGCAATGCTTTTTTTCATGAAGTCATGCAACAAGCTAGTGGCAAAACCCAAGAATAAATGGAGTTCTTAGCTTTTTTCATAATTTTATAAGAAACAGTAACACATTTCTCAACTAGAATTCATTGGTAGGAGAGGTTAAACTTGGAGATGTTGCCAAAACACTCCTATTGTGCTGTATTAGGGGACCACACATCCTTTTCTCTTTCCCTTTTTAGAAGTGAGAACAGTTTGTTTCAAAGTGGCATTATTTCTGACTGGCTGCCTTATTAATCAAGTACTGTGAGGGCAGCAGAGCCTGTGATTATAAACACTGGGACAATTTGTTACTGTGTTTGTAACTCCACAGATAGAGGAAAAAGAAATATTTTCCCACCCTTCTTTGTCTAGTCAAGGCTGGGTGTTGTTTCCTCCTCCTTTCCCTCAATCCCTCCCAATCTAGTTTTAATAGTAAAGTATGTCGCTTACAATCTGCTAATTAAATCATTTCACTCCATTTTATATAATTTTTAATTTAGCATTCATTTTCAACTTAGCTGTTGGCTTCATTTACTGATAATAAACAGCATTGCACACAACACATGTTCCTCAAAACAGTCATTCACACTCATACAGATGCCAGTAATTTTGCCAGCATGCCATGTGTATAAATATTAAATATAACATCCCACCCTCATTTTACCCGTGATTGAATGTGCATGTTGCTGTTCCACTGTAAAAAGGTGAAACATGACAAATACAGAATCATCAATTGGTTTGGGTTGGAAGGGACCTTGAAGTTCATCTAGTTCCAACCCCACTGCCATGAGCAAGGACGCATGCCATTAGAATATCTTACAAGATGATTAGCCCATTAAAAAGAAATCTAATTTAAAAGTCACTCAAAGCATGTATTTAATTAAAGAAACACATATGGATGTCGTGTCTTCAGTATTCTGTTCTCCACTAGTTCTGGACCTCAGAAAATTAGCCAGGGACACCATGCTGGTGGTGCTGTGCTGGACTGGTACCATGGCAGCACTCCCCAGTCAGAATAATGGGATTTGACCTGTCTATCTTGCTGTTCCTTCAGTTGTTTTTAACACATCCATCTGCTGGCCTTTTTCTTGACCACTTGAGGTAGATTGATGACCCAAAGTGAAAGGATGATATTTACAATCCCAACCTTTGTCTGCTGGAGGCCAAACAGCAAATGGGAGCTGACGTCCCAGTGACAGATGAAACTTTAGCAGTAGGTTCAATTTTGAGGTCCGATCACCCTCTTCTCCATCTAGGCAGAGAATTTTAAAGCTCTGCAATCTAATAAAAAAGTTTCAGTTTTTTTCTGCCATCATTTGGGGCCTTTCTTGCAAGACCCCTGATACTTTTATGTTTCTTGAGAGATCATAGAATGTGTTGGGTTGGAGGGGGGCTTCCAAGGCTATCTTGTCCAACCCCCTGCGGTGACACAGACATCCAGTACTACATCAGGTTACTCAGAGCCTCAGCAAGCCTGGCCTCGGATGTCTCCAGGGATAGGGTTTCCACCACCTTTCTGGGCAACCTGGGCCTCACCACCCTCGTTGGGAGGAACTTCTTCCTAACATCTAATGTAAACCTGCCCTTCTCTATTTTCAAACCATTGCTCCTCATCCTATTGCTCCATACCCAAGCAAACTGTTTCCTCACAGCTTTCTTGTGTGAGATGTGAATATTGAGATGTTAGCAACTGATCTAGTGGGAGGTGTCCCTGCCCATGGCAGGGGGATTGGAACTAGATGATATTTAAGGTTCCTTCCAAACCAAACTATTCCATGATTCTATATTAGGACCTGTACCCACCACTGCAAAACTGGGTTGTTTTTTTCTTGAATCATAGGAATCCTTCCGATCTCATAGTGTCCTTATAACATTAAATTCCTTTTTATACTTTGCATGTGATAGAACAAGAATCCTCATTAGTGTTGTACTGCTTTTAGTGACAGATACCATAATGTCTTTAAAAACATAGAATTGTCCAGGTTGGAAGGGACCTTTCAGATAATGGAGTCCAACCATCTGACAAACCATTTGACTCTGACAAAACCCATCACTAAATTATATCACTAAGCACCACATCTACCCATCTTCTAAATACCTCCAGGGATGACAATTCCACCACTTCCCTGGTCACCCCATTCCCATGGTTGGCAACCCTTTTGGTGTAAAAATTTTTCCTAGCACTGCACCCTCCAAAAGCACCTCTTTGCTCTCACCTTTGATGTCTCAGCAGCATCCTCATGGGACACATCCTGAGCACACAAGGATAAAAAAACTTCAGTGAGAGGCTCACATCATGGTGTTAGAAAAGCACAGCTGGCTGGTCTGTATTTAATTCTGTATTAATTATGTATTTAATTCTGTTTGTTACAGAATGTCCCTTAAACAGCCAGTAAATACTGTGCCTTGGCTTGTTTTGTGCCAGTGCAGCAAGAAAGGGACAGAGTGACTTTAAAGATCAAGACATCAGCCAGTGGGACATAAAGAGAGTGCATTATTTTCTAGTGCTCCAGAATATATGTCAGAGTGTCCAAGGGTTTACAAGATGTCCAGGCTCCTGTTTGTAAGAGCAGACACACACACACACAGAAAAGTCAAGAGTCATCCGTGATCATATGTGGTGGTGCTTTGAAGAGCACTGCAGGGAAGGTAAAAAGGTAAAGCTCCCCCTCATTTATTTGAGCTTGTGTAAATTTCCATTGCTGCTGGATCTGCAGCTCCAAAATGGATTTTCTCAGGCTGCAAGGTCAGTGCATCTCCCACCACCCCCACCCCAGCCTGTGTCTACTGCTCTCCTGAGCAGTAATATCACATACAAGATGTGCTGCTGGTACTTGCTGTTCTGTTAATTAATCACCAAACCACTTTCCATTATTTCCTTTTAATTATAACATTATTTGGCCATTCAGATTTGTACTGATTAAACCATCATTTAATTGACAAAGTGTACAGCAATGCTAATGTTTCCTGTCAGTTTAAATTACACACGTGGCACCTCGTTTTCTGCTGCCACAGATTAAAGGGAAAGTGGCCTTCACACCACCCAACATCAGCATGAGCAGAGATGGACCACCCTGTCCCACAAATTGCCACAGCCCAGCTTGAAAGGAATAATGATAGTCATAATTAAAAACTAGGGGGGAAAAAGCTGCACATCAGAGTAAAATGAACTTGAATGTCATCATCAGTTATATGAAACCAGCATGTGCTGGAGAGACGTCCTCTGGAAATCAGGAGAAGAAAATCTATTAAGATTTCCAAGAGTAGAATGTTTCCTTCTTACTTTGCTCATCTTATTATATTGTATTTAACTGAGTGAAACATCAGCCTGTCTTTCCTCCTCTCTTTTTTCTTTTTTCTTTTTCCCCTTTTTTCTTTTTTCCTTTTTCTTTTATCTTTGTTTTCTTTTTTCTATTTTTCCCCTTTTTTCATTTTTTTCTCTCTTCTTAGTTTTCTTTTTATTTTTAATTTTTCTTGTTATTTTTTCTATTTTATTTTTTCTCTTTTTTCTGCCTTTTTTCGTCTTTCTCTCTTTTCTTTTTTTCTTTCTTTCTCCTCTTTTTTCTTTTTCTCTCTGTTCCTTTCCTCTGTCTTTTTTCTTTTTCCCCCTTTATTCTTTTTTTGCCTTTTTATTTCCTTTTTCTCTTTTTTATTCCTTATTTCTCTCTTTTTTTTCCTTTTCTCTCTCTTTTTTTCTTTTTCTCTCTCTTTTTTTCCCTTTTCTGTCCCTTTTTTCTCTCTTTTCAGTCTTTATTTCTCTTTCTCTTCTCTCTCTCTCTCTTTTTTTCCCCCCTTATTTTATTTTCCTCATTTTTTTCCTTCTTTTTAACAGATTTGTTTTCCGCTCAATTAGACTTGTGATCACAAGAACACAAAGTAGTATTTTTCTCCTTCTGGAAAGACTCTTACAGTGTGATGGGCAAATTGTCAGGAATAATTATGCCAAATGGCGGGAAGGAAAAAAAAATAGATGAAAAAAACCCTCTCCCTGCGACTGATACGTTTTATTTAAGACACAGTGAACATCAAGCACGTTTGTGACAAGGTGAAACTGGCAAGTGGAGCTCTGCCATGGTTTTATTTTTAATTGCTATTGAACTAATTAGATAGCACAGAATGTTATATAAACCACACATAGTTACACACAAACCCTAACAATGTGGCTTCTGTTTTTCAGTGAAAGAAAAGAACAGATGAGTTAGATGTGAAGGAAAGAGAGGAGATGAGACACTTTAACAGTCCACCTGTCCTGCCAGAAGGGCTTGGGATTCTTGTTGTCATTGCTGCTGGCTTATTTTGAAGGGATTGAAAGTTATTCAGTGCTACTTTTTCATCACATCATCCTGTCCCTTCAAGAACAGGACATTTTTAAGACCTCTTGTCTCTTTTTCTAGATGAGGAGACCTTGACACAGTGTAAATACAGTCTGCAGTTTGTGTTAGTGGCTATTTGCAGCTGGGGAAATGTGGCAGGAGACAGAATTTTATCTTTAGCCTTCACCATAGCTCAGATCTGTGAAAGCAGTGGTGGAGTAGCTCAAGTTTTTTATCAAAGGGTGGCTAATCTCTTGCAGTCCTAAATTTTATTGGAAGATGGCAGAGGTCAGGCTGCTCAGTGGTTGAAATGACTTATGGAAATAGGAGCTGGAGTTTAGGTCACTGATGTGCATTGCAAATTTTTCCATGTAGTTTTGAATTTTCAGGAAACTCCAGTTTGAAGCACCAGTGATTTGCCAAGTACTTTTGTAATGTTTGCAGAGTTTTTCAACTTGAGAGTCTAAGAAAAAATATATTCTGGTGCAGTTGCCATTGGTGGAGTTAATGGGAAATATTTGTTGGAATAGTGGAGTAGTATTTATGCTACCTTTCCCATAAATATAAATGAAATCTGTCACAAATGACTGTAGATTCTCTGAATTTAGTGAAACTGCTTTTCTTTGCACTTTTATTAACAGAACTAGCAGCATCTTTTTTCCCTGTGTGGTTTCTATGATCAGCCTATCAGTAACATCGTGACTCCTATTTTTAAGTGACATTAGATTGATTTCTAGAATTCTCAAGTTGAAGAGTAAATATTTCCTCCACTTGGACTGTCTCACAAAGTAACCACACAGACATCATAACTTAGTTATTTCTGGCCATGATAATATCTTATTGATAGACATTTGGCATTCCTTCTGCCTGTGCTGGCAGTGCTGTCAGGGTGCTGGATATGTCTCTGTATTTACATGATGTGGTCCTCCATGTTTAGAATTGTTAAAAGCAAAATACCCCTGTATTTTGGTTATCAGCTTTTTCTATCCTGTTGTTCAGAATATGATAGAGTTTGTTGGTGGGTTTTTTTTTTAAATTAGTTGCATAATATTTTATTGTTCAGATGCAAATTGGAAGAGGGGAGATTCAGGCTGGAGATAAGAAAGAAATTCCTTATGGTGAGGATGGTGAAGGCACTGAAACAGGTTGCCCAGAGATGTTGTGGATGCCCCCTCAGTCCTTGGAGGTGTTTAAGGCCAGGCTGGATGAGGCATTGAGCAGTCTGGTGTAGTGGGAGGTGTCCCTCCCCATGGCAGGGGGGTTGAAACTGGATGATATTTAAGTTCCCTTCCAACCCAAACCATTCTATAATTCTATACTAAGTTTTCCCTTGCTTTACTTTGAAGAAGCCACCTACAAGGATGAGACACCATAGAGGGTTATCACAGCAGGAAGGACAAAAGTCATTGAATGTTTTCCTTCTGTTATTCCTCCTTTCTCATTACATGCCTCTGCTCTTACTGTTTGCTCAGTGGCAGAATTCCTAGTGAGTGCCTGCAGTGATGTAGACCTTGAGAGTATTTCCCACAACTATTTAGGCCAGGCTGGATTGAGCAACCTGATCTAGTGGGAGGTGTCCCTGCTCATGGCAGGGGGGTTGGAACTAGATGATCTTTAAGGTGCCTTCCAACCCAAACTATTCTATGACTCATTGTCAATGTAAATTGACTTTACATACAGGTTCCAGTACTAGAGAAAGAAAGGGGGTGTGTTCACTAACTTTATTCCTAGCTTTTTAGATGTTTGCATTTCTATAAGCAGGAAACAAGCTTCATACTAGAGACAGAAATCACAAGTAGAATTATCTTTCCCTGCTCTGTTTGTGGTGAAAATTTGAGGAAGCCCTGTCATATTTGAAATACATGGAGAAGGAAGACTCAGTGTTTGCCCCTAAGCCAGAAAAGGTCTTGCAGTGAGTTATTAATGGCTTGTCTATTCTAAAGTGAAACATCTATTGAAGTCCTTAAAGAAAAGGATTAGATTTTGAGTACTTTTGAAGTCATAATTTTAACAGTAACCTCTTCTGGCTCCCCAAAATTGTTTTTAAATGGCCAAAATATTTATTTGGCACTTACTGTCTCAGGTCTTCTACTGAACAGCAGAAACTCCTTCCTTGTACAAACAGGTGGTATCTCAACTGTTGCAAAACTGATGGAGAAATAGAATCTTTGAGTATATTGTATTCAGACTGCTAGAAACTTCAGCTTCCCAAAGGCCTTGGAATCATGGGCAATTGCTTTTATTTGAAATCAGTTTTGCTGTAGATAAAAGTAGATGTTGAGTGTAGGGGGCCTTAGCATTGTGAGAAAGCAATTCTATGAATTTTCAGAAAGAAATATGTATTAACAGAGGCCATAAGGAAATAAAAAGCATTTTACATTTTAAGCATCTGTGTTAAAAATAATCCTAGAAATTTGGTCTAGAATAAGAAGAATTAAAGAGTTCAAGTCACCATGTTGTATCTTTGGCAATATGAAGGAGATCATGCAGAAGTTAAAGACCCCAATGACTGAAATGGGATTGGGGAGGAGGTCAAATCACACTGGGCTGTGCTTTGTCTGCACTGGCATGTGCTATCAGAGAGGTTATCTAAGGAAAAGTCCAATTTTTCATTTTGAGACAGATAGTTCAAATCTTTTTAGACCATTGATGTTCTTGGGGTTTTTTTTACAGTGTCTTAGTTGTCTTTTTTGACTCCTTTTCTCTTTGTATGTTCTGCCAATGTTTACAGTCTATTCTTTACTGTCTGAAAGTTTGTCATCATTGCTTTGTCATGATCTTAATATGTCACCCATCCTTGGGGGCTGCATAGAAATGCCACCTCAAAGGAAATTATGGCCCATCTGAAATAAATTGGAGAAGCTGCAGTTTGGATGGGTTGAATGTAAACTCTATGTGCTCCATACTTTAGCCACTTTTGCTACTGTTAAAATCCTGGCTGTACTTCATGAAACTAAAGCTAATAGTACTTTTGCAGCTTTAGGTTGAGCTTAACATCCTCAGTTTTCTTCCTCAGATGCTACGAGAAGAAGTCTACTACTCTGTGTTCAGGCATTCTTTTTGAGGGAAGTTATTTTTTACTCAGAACAAGCCATTATTTAGAGAATGATGTCAAGATTGGAATATTACTTCTGTCATTCGTCTCCCCACATATACCTACACCTTTGCTTCCTACAACATTGCAAGACCTCAAGGGTCTTAAGAGCATTTTCCTCCTCAAGCTACAAACTCTTCTGGTGCCCCCAGGGAGTCTTTTCCTCTATGGTGCATTGACCCTTGGATATTTCACTTTCAAAAACATCCCTAATCTTGGAAAAGAGCTGCATAATGTCACACAGAAGTGCAGAACTTGGCCCTTGTCCTGTAATTGCCCCCAGGGGTCTGGTCAGAAATTGTATAGTCACCACAGCGTTTTCCTGCCTGCTTTTTCAACTGAAGTTTCAAGTAGGATATTCCTACAGGAGATTCTAATGAGCCAATATAATTATAGAGTAATTCTACCTTCCTGATGAGGTCACTTGGAGTGCTAATGCAATTAGCAAATATTGGTATGCCTAGGTTCCATAATAGCCTGACATTTAGCCACAGTCATCTTCATCCTTTGGGGGTTTGGTTTGGGGTTGGTTTTATCCTTTTGTCAGACTGTGGCTTAGATTAAGTAGTTTGATACTACCTCTGAGGAATGAAACAATGGAAAGGAGCAGTTACCTTAATGCTTCTAGGTCTTATCAATACCTGAAAGGGACCTACAGAAAGGGAGGGGTAGGAGTTTTTAATAGGGTATGTGATGGAAGGACGAGGAATGATGGATGTAAACTGGAAGAGGGTAGATTCAAGATTGAGAGAAGACACTGGAACAGGCACCTCCAGAGAGGTTGTGGATACCTCCTCCCTGGAGGGGTTTAAGGCCAGGGTGGACAAGGCACTGAGCACCCTGGTCTAGTGGGAGGTGTCTATGGCAGGGGGGTTGGAACTAGATGATCTTTAAGGTTCCTTCCAATCCAGGCTATTCTATGATTCTCTAATTCTTTTGAGGTCCCTTTCAATCTCTGACATTCCGTGATAATTCAAGTGCAAGGGGAAGCTCAAGTAAATGAGAAATTGCAAAATTAATAGCAGATGAGGGGTTTGGGTTAGTTCTTTCCTTTAAACTCAGGAAAAAAAATGAATTCTCAGGTCAGGCTTGAGGAGTTGGTGTTGAATCATATCAACAAGATGAGTGTCTCCAGCTGTTACTGTAAATACTGAAAATAAAGGAGTATTTTAGGTGAGGACTGACAAGAATCCAGACTTAAGAGAGACTATAAATCTTGTGTGGTAGGGGGAAAGTTTATTCAGTGGAGTTTTATCCTATGACTTGGAGATATTTCTGTCTCTTCCACTGGAAAAGATTTGAGACAGGAGGTTAGGCTGGATAGACCATTATCACGGCCTATTTTGGCTGTTCTGCTGACCCTGAAAGTCTTGAACACATAATTTCATCTATCCAGGATGATATCAGTAAAGCACACAGAGTGTTAAATAGGAAAGTTAGAGCTTAAGTGTCATCACTGGTATCAGACAGATAAGTGTTTCTGCAAAGAGGTTTTTTAATCTGCTGATAAGGATAATATGACATCTGAGCACAGGGGCAGCAGAAGGGCAGGGAGAGAAAGAGATGTGTAAACAGGCCAGTGTAATTGAAGCCTGGCCTTCAAATCTTTGAGCTCTGCAGGAGCCAACTTTGGGGATGGAATTGCAGCCTGAGAAATTTGCAGCCTTTGATGAAACCTCCAGCTTTCTGGAAAAATTTTTACATTCACAAAGTGATCACTACTTTTTGAGCCACAAACAGAGAGATGAGTTATGTTTGCTCCTGTGTTATTTTTGTTTGTTTCTTTGGAAAGGGATGTTAATAAAAACCAGAAAGGATTTTTAGGAGCTATTTCTTTGTCAGGGATCCACTGCATTTCAGTGGGGATAGCAAAGCAATTCAAGGCACATTAAGCTTTCACTGACAAAACCATGTGTGAAATGCAATTGGAGACCTATATCCGTATGAAAATTGACAATTTCATTGTGTCACTTCTGTAGATCTATTTGAAACATACGCTGTGTCAGCCCTTTGACAAATTGTCAACTTGGTCATCATAAGCTAAATAATTTGCATCAAAACCAAAGCTTTGTCACCTTCCTCCCAAAACTCAGAGGTCAGTGTACTGCACATGTTAGTTTAGATGTTGAAATTCTAGAATTCCAAGCAGAAAAAGATCAAATCTTTGCTGTCACACCAACAGTTTACTGAATATTCTTACTGAAAATCAGAAGTTTTGGTCAGAAGGGATCTCAGCATTCCAGGTACTGTACAACTTGTTAAGCTGATGACTATTTAAAAATTGGTCACAATAAAAACACTTGTCAGAGTTATAATAATGCTTCAGGAGCCTCAAAGATGTTTTCAATCATAAATTGATTCTGTCAATGTCGTGGTGAAATAACGAAGTAAGAATTCAATAAAACCCTGAGTTCAGAACTGGCCCAATGCTTCATCTGCTGAATGGTAAAATTTTCATTAATTTTCAGAAGCGGAGATGGCAGAATGATGAATGCTTTTAGAAAGCTCCAAACCTGCCCAGGATCATACAGGAAATGTGTGAAAACTTTTATTAACAGGAATTAAAACTTCATCTATATGTTCAACGTGGTACCTTGAAGGAATGTTAGTCCTTTTCCTATGAAATAAGAGAGATGAACATGGTGAAAATGGGTGATTGTGAAGCTCAGAGCTGTACATCACTTCAGCATCTTAGAAATGCTTTTCCTGAACTTGGGGGTACCATTGGTCTCTCTCAGGATGGGTATTTGGTGCTGTTTGAAGAGATTTCCTTTTCTTCTCTGCAGTCCCAGTGATGTGACTGCCAGTCTGTTCCCAAACAGCACCCAGGATCTCACTTGCATCTTTGTTTTAGACTTTACTTAGTATTTAGGGTGGACAAAGATCTTAGAAAGCACCTTTCAGAAAAGGAAGAGGTTCATACACCAGGATAGATGCCAGGAGCAGGAACTGGAGATGGCTGATGTTAACTAGTTTTCCAGATCTCTCTATATCCTGTCCACAGACAGAATCACCTCCAAAGAATGCCCCTTCCTGTCTTAAGCTTTGTGTCTGAGAAAGGTGGCTTGAGCCATCTCCAGATGAGGTCTGGCTCTTTCATTTGTCTATGGAGAGAGATCAGATAACTAGTTTGGATCAGACATTTTAATTTTGAATTACTGAAGTAGTGAGTCATGTGAGTCATGGTGCTAAGGCTGGATGGGCACATCTTCACCTGGTTTTCAGTCAATTGTATAATAGTATATTAAAATGTAATTGTTTAAGAAAAGAATTGATTTGAAAGGTTGGTGAAATTGTTCTTTTAAAGATAAATTACAGATACAGGCTGCTGAGAGTCCATAGTTGTGGAATTCCCATGTGTATTTAAATGTTCCAATCACAGCCAGCACACAGAGTGTTGCATCATGATACTCCTTTGCTACTGTGGAGCATGATCACTGGTGAGTTTTAAGATCTGACACTATTTTGGTGTCTATTCAAGGTATGACATAAGCAATGGAAAGAAGCAGCCATAACAGTATTTTAAAGTATTGTCAGATAAATGCAGTTTACTGTTGCTGCCAGATATTGCTTTGTTGTACAATTTCTCATACTGCTCACAGCCAACTGAACATCAACATGTGTCAGCATATTCACAGCAGTTTTCCCAGTGAGATTCAGGGTCTCTGCATGTCTTTAGAAAGAGCTGGAAATTGGCAATCCTGTCTCCTTGCTGTGGAGGTGGAAGAAGTAGGAATGAAATTCAAATGAGCAGAAAGTCTTGTATGGCACACAGTTCTCTCACATACCTTTTAGTAAGCATATGAACTTCTGTAGGTACTTTCATTGATTCCACTAATGCATTGTATATTTTATTTATGGTTTAGAGCTAACCAAAACTCAATCAGTGCAATAGGGACATTTAATCTACCCAATGATTGTTATCCACAAGCACACTGGTCTGGAGGTCTGACTTCATTTCAATTGCTGCTTGTAAATAGAATCATAGAATGATTTGGGTTGGAAGGGACCTTAAAGATCATCTAGTTCCAGGGCAGGTACATCTCCCACTAGACCAGTTTGCTCAATCCAGCCTGGCTTTAAACAACTCTAGGGAGGGGGCATCCACTTCCAGTGTCACACCACCCTCACAGGAAAGAATTTCTTTCTTATCTCCAGCCTGAATCTCCCCTCTTCCAATTTTCATCCATTATTCCTAATCCTGCCATCACATAAATGCCTGGCCTGAGTGAACAGGCAGCCACCCCAGCTTCCCATGGGCAAAGCAGGTAGGTAGCAGTGCTGCAACCATTTTACCATCAATTTTGTCCACTGCCTTGTATTGGTCTGGGGTTTAAAGCCAGTTCAAACTGTAACTACTGTAACTAGTCTTTATTCTCTAGCTGATTAGTGGGAATGGGATTCCTTAGCTTCTCTGTCCAGTGACAATCCACATCATAGAAAAGAAATTCGGATTATTCCCATGCAATAGCCAGCTCCCAGCACAACATGTGGAGACCTTCTGTACAGCTGGTGATTGCTCACAGCTACAGACAATCAATGAGAGAGAGATGAGACAAACATGTCAGGACAACCTTGCTGGGACACACCTGGGTATAGAGTGTGACAAGCATTTCAAAGCAGGGTACTTTTGCGGGAATTCCCACAGCTAAAANGTTTATTCCTCATGGGAGAATGTGGGCTACTAAAGGAGTTGAAATTACGTATGGTACCAGCTTGTATTGCACTGGCCTGAAGAACAAGGTTGTCTCTGTGTAGACAGAAACATACACTCACTTTCTAATTTACCTATCAAACTGAGTCTCTTTTACTTCTCACCCAGTGTGTGTGTTTATATCTAAACTGAAATTTAACACAATACAGTGGTTCAGTCAATGGGTAATTATGTTAGAGATAGTTTGAAGAGATGAGTCATTTAGAAGGACAGCTCTTTACAAAAACCTCTCTTTGGAGCTCTGCTTTGTCAGCCAGGAGTCGTCCCTGGTTGGCATCCCTGAGAACTCAGGCATTCAACAGTTCTTGAAACCAACACTACTGGCTGTGCTGCTAAAAAGAGGACCCTTGTCTTCTGCTTGCATGATACACTGCCTGTGTCCAAAGTGTAATATTTAATTGCATTNCACAGCCAGCACACAGAGTGTTGCATCATGATACTCCTTTGCTACTGTGGAGCATGATCACTGGTGAGTTTTAAGATCTGACACTATTTTGGTGTCTATTCAAGGTATGACATAAGCAATGGAAAGAAGCAGCCATAACAGTATTTTAAAGTATTGTCAGATAAATGCAGTTTACTGTTGCTGCCAGATATTGCTTTGTTGTGCAATTTCTCATACTGCTCACAGCCAACTGAACATCAACATGTGTCAGCATATTCACAGCAGTTTTCCCAGTGAGATTCAGGGTCTCTGCATGTCTTTAGAAAGAGCTGGAAATTGGCAATCCTGTCTCCTTGCTGTGGAGGTGGAAGAAGTAGGAATGAAATTCAAATGAGCAGAAAGTCTTGTATGGCACACAGTTCTCTCACATACCTTTTAGTAAGCATATGAACTTCTGTAGGTACTTTCATTGATTCCACTAATGCATTGTATATTTTATTTATGGTTTAGAGCTAACCAAAACTCAATCAGTGCAATAGGGACATTTAATCTACCCAATGATTGTTATCCACAAGCACACTGGTCTGGAGGTCTGACTTCATTTCAATTGCTGCTTGTAAATAGAATCATAGAATGATTTGGGTTGGAAGGGACCTTAAAGATCATCTAGTTCCAGGGCAGGTACATCTCCCACTAGACCAGTTTGCTCAATCCAGCCTGGCTTTAAACAA